>JAKRZM010001275.1:414053-465076 GCA_036379175.1 Heliconius cydno galanthus
TTAGAATGACGTCACATATTTTATCGTGCATTGTCATCCAAAGTAAACGTGTATACAAAATTTCAGCTCAATCGGTTGACGATATCTACTTCAAAATTGAGCTCTAAGATTTCACCCGAACCCACATACATACATTGCAAGTTAAATAAAAGCTTTTAAAAATTATGTGACATCTTTAAAAAGCTTAAGCTTCTTAAACAAAGGAAATTTCTATATAAATATTTTCATTATATGAGTTTTAAAATAGTAATCTTCGCGTGCAAGGGGCGGTGGTTAACATAGTTACTCACAGCGAGTCACGATAGAGCCACTTTTACATGATTAATTCATTTTACATGGCTTTAAATCGACCTTAGACTTTAATAAAGCGCAATTTACTTTGGTAATTCACGAGGGAATCAACTTAGCTGAAAACTAATTTTGAAACAAGTGGCTAAAGTTGTGGTTTTAATACTGAAGAAAATATAAGAGAGGGTAGAATTAAATTGATGGGTTTAGAATGGTGTTATATTTTTAAGTTTTAAATTATAAACTGAATAATAATTTCATGTTTAATAAATAGTTAGTATAAATAAAAATATAATTTTTAGCTTCATGCTGTATCGCGCATATAGCAGGGTGGGCAGAGGGAACCTGGGGACCTAATGTTAAGACAATGCGATCCTCAAGTTACTTAAGTATCCCACTTTCCGAAGAATTCTGCCATTGCGTACTGGGTTAACTCGCAGTGTCTGAAATTCGAAAAGCGGAGTGCTTTAGCCCTACGATCCTGTTATTGCGGGATAAAAAAAGTACGTGAAGCTAAAAAATATAGATTTCAAATTTTCAAAGAGGTTAATATTTTTTTAACCATATGCGATTGCGACTTTCATCGTAGTTGTTATTATATGAAAGTAAATAAATAAAAACTTAATTTAATAGTTTGGACGGCAAGGTTGATTTTTCTGGGGGTAAATATTTATATTTTTGAAGACTTTTATCAGTCACGGAAATTAACAATGTATTTTTAGTGTCGTGAATTTCATGGAGCAGTTGTTAAAGATATGTTTGTGAGTTCAATTCTTACGAATTAAATAATAGTTTTAAAAACATTTTGTTTTACTTGCTGACTTTTATCTTTGCCTACCAAAGATATACTTGTAGGATAGCAGTAGCCAAAGGGAACCTGGGAACCTAGTGTTAAAACATTTGCATTTTATGCTTTCCGCTGAATTCTGAAGATTTTGCGTATTATGTGCGAAACACAACGCCGCGCTTTGCTTCGCTACTATAACGAAGAAAATGAATAAAAGTTGAACCTTAACCCTGTTAAGTTTACAGCTTCTGGCTCATTTAGCTCCACGACTGGCCTTAAATCAATATAATAAACAAAAAAGCATTTTATTTCTTGCACCTGTGGCTTATTAGAATCAACATATAAAAATATTTGTTATTTTTTACTAAAGTCAATATAGTTTATAGGTATAAAATGTGTATCTAAAACATGTAATTAAACTGCAGCTAACTGCAACCAACAGGCTGCATTAAGAGGATTTAAAAGGATATTACAGTAATTATCCGCGAGACAAATTCGTACTTGACGCACTACTTGTCTCGTCTCGAGAATCGTGTAATAGCAACGGGGAAAAGAAAAAAAATCTACGCTTAGCTTTAAAAGACTTTCATAGGGAAATTGTGAGTTTTTTGGTATATTCGTAAAAAATGAAAAAAATATATGTTTAATACTGTTTTGTTTTTAATTTTGAAGAAGCTCTTGTATTTTGTAGAAAAGTCAGCGAGCACATGATGTTCAATCACTTTTTTTATTTCGTCTTAAAAATAACTATGTAAATAAAAAATATATACTGTTAGTGCCAGTTATTTCTGCAAAACTAAAAGGCAAAAGGCATCACAAATATTATATTATTTCAAACTGAAATCTTGAGCACGTAGATGATCTTTATAGAAAGTTTTTATTTGCATAACGTTATATCCCGCAAACAAAACAAAAGGCAAAGGAAAATAAAATCTATTATTCTTCGGCTTGCGACAAATATATGAAAACCAACACCGCGCTCTGTTCTATTGTCAGATTAGTTTCATGCTGTACCCCGCACTTCAGGGTAGACAGAGGGAACCTAGCGTTAAGTTCCGTTCACTCCGTTCCTTTATAACAAGTAGAGTTCCGAATAAGTAGAGTGCATCGTAACTAGTTTAATCCGAAGACCAAATAGAGTTCACTAACTTACATATCCTCACGAAGACAATTGGAGAGCAATACAATCTAAGTCAAATCTAACACGTAGCGTGTCAGTGTAGAGAAGCTACTGAGAACAGTCTTTGTCCCCATTTACCGTGATATTCCTGAAATTCTCATCTCTAACACTCTCCACACGCTTATACATTTTGCATCCGTTATTACACTATGTTGCGAAACTATTCAATCAAAGTATTCAATACACTATCTAACTTCGAACAGCTTATTAAAGCTGCTCCAAAGTAAGCTGTATCGGACCTTCCCAGCTTTAAACGTCTTATAACATTGTAAAGGAAATTCTGGAGGCATTGCGTGTTGCGAGTGGTGGAAGTTAACGCTGGCGTTTTGCCAGAGCCAGGAAATTGAAATATTCATAAATTCATTCCCCCGAGTGAGCATCGAATAAAAAACCGTCGCGTTACAGTCACCCCCCTAGGCTCCTGCGCCACGACGGCCGCGAAGAAAATGGGGGAAATAAAATGAAATTATAAATTAACTTGCGTGATTAGTGATTTCATTAAGAGTATTATGTAGAGCAGTAATTTTCTTAAATAATTGTATCCATGGAGTTTGTTCGCGTTTATTAAAGGCCATAGATTTCGCGGGCCGCCCCGGCGAAATTACACGAACATTATCCCTAAATTATAGCTGCTAATATGTCGGTGGATTCCCGAATTCGGATGTGGCTCTGACAACGGATTTTAATTGAATCTTCGTACTAATACTTGGTTGTTCGTGTTGTTTTTCGTAAGTGCATTGGATACTGTTAAATGTTTAATGAGAAATGAGGTATAATATGAAAGTACTTATATAAAAAACACTGCCTAAATTCTTAAATTAATGTGTAATATTCAATTAATATTTTTTATCTTTACGCTGTATCACGCATATGTCACGGGACACATTGGGAACCTAGTGTACATAACAAAGCGATGAAATAATACGTATTTTTATTTCCTCATTTATTACTCCCAGTGGGCACCAAACTGACAACAAACGCATTCACAGTCAATCCAAAATCTCAACATAAACAAAATATACACGAAAATAAATAGAATATATATAAAATTTACATATTCCAATACTAATACTATTTTTAGTTATTTATTAGTATAGTTTATTCTTACCCAAGCACTCCACTACACGGTGTCAGCGATGCAGTAAACAAATGAAGGTCTTTGTGGAAAGTTAAAAGTGCTAAGTCCTGTAGCGGTAGGCGCGGTCGTAACTCGAAACAACTTCCAACATTAACGTTTTCCGATCCGATTTAAGTCGAAGTGCATGTACTAGTGTAAGCTTTGTTAGATGAGAACGGGAACGAGCGGGTCGGGAACTGTAGGTTCATTTTTGTTACTAAAATAGTAAGTTTCAGTTTTTCAGTTTGTATTGGGGAAATTTTGGGGGGTGTGAATTTTAGTACTTTTTAGCATGCCTTATGGTAGAGGGAAACTAATGTTAAGATTATCGAATACATCAGGGTAGATATAGGCAACATTATGGTAACTCTCTGTTTCTCATTTCCCAGCCAGTTTTTGATGGCGTGTTGAGTGAAAGAACTCAATGCTACGCTCTATTTGGTTATCATAGTAAGGAAATAAAAAAGCCTACCGTGTTTACAGAGACGTGCAACTGCGGTACAACAGATTTACTACTTTAAATAAGATTTTAAAATAATAATAAGAAAACTAATATTAAATTTTAAAAAAAATCTTTAATAAATAGCCTCCAAAAAACGACAATTAAAATTAATAATTACAGGTTCAATATTACGAGCTACCCTGAAATAATTAAAAAATATGAGCCTTTCCAATTTAACCACCAAATAAAACACAAATGACTTGCAAAGTGAAATTTTCTAATTTACGGCTTTAGTTTAGAGATAGAAAAGCAATTAAGAATCCATTAACAATGTAACGTTGGATACTTGGAGTCAGTATCAACACCTGCTCTCCCATTTTCACGGATTTAATAGTCTATTTCAGGCCGAAAGTGTTCTGGTACTACTGTCAGTTGCCTCTGCTATGACTTTTGTAATGACTTCCTAAATTTCCTTTTTAATGTCACATTATTTTTTTTACAACGAGTGCCATTATAATAAAATATAAAAAAACTATTTATAGAAATAATATGGAATCTTTTTCAAGTAATTATCCTTCAAGTAATATGGTAAAATAAAAAGTGTGTTTGCTCTCTCTCTCTCTCTAGAGTCTAGAGACTCTATCTACCTGATATTTTTCTAAAAAAGTTAATTTTTTTTGCACAAAATATCGTCAGCCCGCTTGCTCTGAACACTGTAAGGATATTTACTTAAACTGCATTTTAACCCTAAAAAACATACCAAACTATAGGTACCATAGTTATTATTTTTATGTTCCTAATTAGTAGAATATGAACTACTATTGAGTGTTTTATATTCTATTTATTATATATCTTTATTTCTAGTTATTATTATATAGATTGATCTCATAATAAATAACTTTCGTTTTCGTTTTTTAAGAATGAGAGGGTGATGCGTTACCGCTGTTGCCATTTATGTATGTAAAAAAGTGTTGCCGAAGACTGATTTAGAAATATGTACATACACAACACAATTTTTTTAAAATATTATCCCTACATTAATATTTGAGAATTAGATACATTCCGATTGTATCACAAGGGCCTTAGTTAATTTTAATATAGTTAAAAAATCAAAGTACATTTACATTTGATGCTCATTCTATAAAGAATACTAAAAATGAAACAAAAATAAAGCTGTATAAATTACACTCAATTGTCTATTTAAGATAAGTGTATTTTATATAACGTTATCATAATTAAAAAAATGTATACTTTTCATAATGAAGACAGGGCATTTATCTTCCTCATTTGGAGCTTTAATTTCCGTAATTTTTAAATGACGTCCTCCAGTCTGACTTAATATTCTGAATGGAAATTTAATGGACTATGCCGTGATTCCGAAATACTCGTGTAAACGAACGGATTGAGATAATAATAGTAATCTGTGAAAATCTGTAAGTTGTTAATTAGGTTATTTTTAGTTTATACATGGAATGTAACTGTAAAAGGGGTTAATTTTGTATATCTATATTTTGTTTTCTCATTACTTTCCAAAAAAACTATTTAAATAAAGACAAAAAACAATGATAAATAAATAACAAATACCGTCATACAGACGATATTAATGCTAACATGACCGAAGGAAAATACCGAAAGCCTCCTTCGTAGGTTGTCTCAATTAAAGTGATGTAAGATGCGTAATAAAGGGCAATTTGGCTGATTTATCACAACATTCATTATAATCGTTCGTTGAAGGTTAATTGTAGGTTTACTGTTACTGGAATCAGGAGAGAGGAATAAATCGGTTTAAATACACTCAAGAGTTACGTCTTCTGCTCTAATGAAATAAGTCCTTAAGACATTTATATTATGGCACGTCTCACGGTTATTTATTCATAGATGTGTTTGTTATTTGTTGTTTATTGCTTTAGTTTTATATATGATGAAGTTTATATGATATGTTTAGATAGAATGTTAAAATTATATGCGCCTTATATTTTTTATTGTGGATGTATGGTAAAGCACAACTAGAAAGTGGTACGGTTCTGTCGAGAGGTTACTACAAAAGTTTAGTACCAAGTATAGTTTCCAAAACAAATATACAAACTTTTATTTATACATAGCTAAAAATAACCTTAATATTTCTAGTGGTCTAAAAGATACTCGCAATTCTTACTAATTTCCACAGAAATGTATTAAAACAAACGAAAAATCTTAAAGTTAGCTCGTCCAATCGTTAAAAATGCAGATATTGAATAGCATCAGCATCTCTCTTGAAAGCGGCGCAAATAAACTTTAGTGGCTCTAAAACTTCGGCCCCCAATAAGTATCTATTCCGGTAGAATTATGATTTGTCGGCCCCTAAAGAGCGGAGCTGAATAAATTTTATTAAATCCGAGAATAGTTTACGAGCAGCCAAGTCAGCGAGCGCGTCTACCGTCGACGGAGCCTGCCGTCTTTTAAATACAGTTGTTCTTATTGCTATGCCCCATTTGAAAATATTAGCTGACGCTTGCCTTCTGACGTAATGAAATTAAACGCTTTTTGTCTTGTTTACTGAAACCTTAACAATTATATTGCTAAAATTGTAGGAAAAGATTTTGTAAAATTATATGAAATATACATTTATGAGGAAAACTTAATAGACGAGAATGGAGTATCTTGACACTGTTTCTTACAAGCTTTCTTTATATCCTTATGAAATAATATTCTTTTTAGGTTTTTATTGGCAAATTTCATAATTATTATCAAAATTTTATAATTCTCAACGGACAGATGAATAGCCTTGAAAATTGGAGAGAAAGTGAAGAATGAAGTAACTTGTTACTGGCACTCCACAGAGAGCATAGCATATAATACACATAGCATATAATACATACATAGATGTATTATATGCTAAACCATATTTATTAATACCAGAGTAGGTAAATGGAGCTTTGTGTTAAGCCTCCACTTCATTTATCACCCAGTTCTGCCCAGTTTTTGAGGCATTGTGTGCTGATGATTAAATTAACATTTACATTCAATCTTAAAGAAAATACCAATAGTATTTTCCTTAAAAGATTAAGAAAACATAATATTTTATTATTTACTAATCGGTACAGTACATAAATTAATTTTTAACAAAAAGAAAACCGACTTCTAACAACGAACTAAAAAGTGAAAAATAATTATACAAAGATTTTATAATTTTGAAGTCGGTGCCAAGTAAAACAAACAGGCTTAGTAATTAGATATTGTAGTAAAGGTGTTGTAGCATTAGCTCGACACCGACTTCAAAATTATAAAATCTTTGTATAATTATTTTTCACTTTTTAGTTCGTTGTTAGAAGTCGGTTTTTTTTTTTGTTAAAAATTAATTTATTTTACGATTTTTAGTGATGGGTAGATCTTAAAATGATGCTTCTTGAACGAGTGGTGATGGTGGTGGTAGTGGTTGTCAACGAGTGGTTGTGATTGTTCTATGTAAAACTTCATTTAATTAGCTATTATTTTTGTGCAAAGTTACATTTTGGTATATTGACAAGAACAAACATAAAAAGTATTCGGGTGAATTCGGAATCTCCCTTTTTTGAAGTTGGTTGAAAATGAGAACATCCTCTTTTTTGAGATTGGTTGAAAAGAAATGCAACGATCAGGAATCTCACTTCTGACATCAATTTAAAAAGTTTTTGCTTGTAACTATTACAGTATAATTAATTTTTGACCAAAAAAAACAAACTTTCTCAATTTTCTCCGGATTCCATAATCGAAACCTAACCAAACTTTCACCAAATTATCCTTGAAGTGTATCCTTTCAAATAAAAAAAGAATCATCAAAATCGGTTGGCGCGACATTGAGTTATTCGGCTATTAGTCGCGCACATGCATAATGCAAATTTAAGACTTATGTGATTTTCTCATGGATACCATTGTCAGACATGGACCAAAAAAAAATGGGACCATTCGGGAAGCTATACCTTTCAAATAAAAAAAAAATTATCAAAATCGGTCCACCCAGTTAAAAGTTATGAGGTAACAAACATAAAAAAAAAAAAAAAAAAAAAAAAAAATACAGTCGAATTGATAACCTCCTTTTCTTACAGAAGTCGGTTAAAAACAAAGTCCTATGCCATAGCTGTAATTATACACAATTCACTAAATATCAATGAGAGCGCGGCCAGCCGGCGCCTGATCCGGACACACCGCAATTTGCCTTCAAATTCGCATTTCTACAAATTTTTGCAGCATTATTTTTAAATTACTAACGGTTTGATGGGACTTTTATTTCCTGCCGTTGGTGCAGAAAATGAGAGAAGTAATAAGTATTTTACGGATGAAAAATACGCGGCTATATTTTTGTGCCGCTCCATGATAAGCGACTTGAAATTATTTGGGTAACCCAGTTCGGAAATCTGAAAACAATAACAAGTAACTAGTTGTTCTGGACTAAGAAATTATGAATGCAGGCCACTAGGCCAGCGTATTGTAGTTGATATTGAAATGTCCCGTTTTTTTTTTCAGGGTAAAGTTTACAAGCCTATTTTATATTTTTCTTTTTAGCATCTAACTGTATCGCGTAGAGTACAGAGTAGGTAGAGGGAACCCGGGAAACTAGTGTTAAGACATTTCGTTCCCCACTTTCCACCGAATTCTTTTGTCTCTGCGCTACATAATTTATATGCGCTTTTATATTTCTCTTACGAAGTTAAACAAATATTGGTAGAATTATTGTCTAAAAAAAACTTATTCTACAAAATAAAGTAAAAGCTCAAAAGCTTAAATAATTTATAATTCTTTGTATAAGTTATTGCTTGCTATAATTTTTTAAAACCGATACTTTCATATATTTAGTACGTTGTATTACCTTATATTGCATTTTTAGCAACTGTATTAAAACGTGTAAAAAATTATCTTTTACACAACTGTATTTATTACAGTCGCAATAATCGCAATAGTTGTAAATTAAGGAATGCTTTTACAATCTTCGACTTAGCTATGAAAGTTGTTGACCGAACGTTCCCGTGCCGCACCGAAAGACATAATTGACAGCAAAAGTTGAGTAATACCGAGTAGATCCTCTCAAGTTTTCAACTTTTAGTCGTTAAAATATGAATTTTTGCGCAAACTGCCGCCATTTATTTCGCAACTTTGATAGTTTACCTGGAGTCTGAAATACCATTTCATGTGAACAAAATATTTCAGCGTACCTCTCTGTTAGGAGAAGGAATGCGTCTAACTTGTAAACTGCGTTTACCAACTCGCTTCTTTTTAACCGACTTTCTTACTGGCAACTTATTCAATTTGGTTTTCTGTATTCATATCTGAAATATATGGCATATAAAGTATATTTTACTTTAAGTTTTTAATAATAAAAGATAACATTTTAAATATAACATAAGATAACACAAATATAAGATATATTCGAGGTAAAGCGCTCAACACACAATACCCTCAGAAAATGGCAGAAAATGGGAGACGATGTGTGTTAACACTAGATTCCTTTTGCCTCTCCTGCTGTTTGCGTGAAATAAGACATATACTTCTTTCCAACAAGAATTGATTAATTGTCACTAAAACCTTTAATACAGTTATTATTATTCTTTTTATATTACAAAACTTAATTCTTAGAATTTTCTAGAAGTTTTAAGAGATGCGGCATCAGCTGAATTAAATTAAATATTGCTCAAAGTTTCATTTTAAAAGTATACATTAGCTTTTTATTAACATTTTCATTTCTACTCTGGATTAGGAAACTTTAATTAAGATGATAAAGTATTTTGGTATTCATTTTCTTTTTATTTCAGTTTTATTCATTCTAAATTCAGTTTTAAGAGGCCACATTATTTGAAAAGAAGCAGTATTTTTCAAGAATAAGAACCTTTATTTCTTTTGAACTTTAGAGCTGCAAGCTTCTAAGAGCTGACCACATGATATTTACTTCCACAACAGGGTATTATAAACGAGCAACCCAAGGTTTTTAAGTGTGAAAATGAAAAGTTCCAGCAAGATTTCTATTAATATTTTTACTAGCTACATCTTACTTGTCTTTTAATTTATCTAATAATATTTTTATTAGAGTAATAGTAGCGTTGAGCTTATTTAAACTTTAGTTTTTTTTTAGCTTCTCACTGTATCCCGCAAATAGCAGGATAGGAGGAGGGAACCTTGAAAGCTAGTGTTAAGACACTTCCTTCTCATTAAGACATTTCCTTTCCCATTTTCCGCTGATTTCTGGAGGCTTTGCGTGTTGAGTGGTGAAAATCAACGCCGCGGTTTGCCTCGTTACCAGAGCAACGAAAATATTAAATCGAATCGGTAATCGAACCCACAATCTGTTACGATTACAGACGCTCGCTTATGCTTGTGGCCCTGCGCCACGACTGGCCTAAAGCTTTAGTTTAATCTAAAATATTCTTCCTTATCAATTTTTTTCGATACAAGTCTACATAAACAACTTTCTAATCTATAATAACATCGGAAGAACAATACCGTAGTTAGAAATAAAGTAATTTACGGCTTCATTATAACTCTTGTAGAAGAAATTACGTATAGATTGCTGAGAATTAAAAGATCACAATCTAACACTACTATGTTACCGATAACGTGACGTTCGGTTATTTTTACCAAAATATATCATTAACTTATTTTTTTGACATTAAAGTATATATTTATATACGTTTTTATGATATTTTTGTTGACACATGTGAATTTTGTTACTATTATATTATAAATGTAAAATTGAGGTAACAATTTTATCTATACTAACTATTCTATAGCTAAGTAGGTTTAAGAATAAGTTTCTTTTTTAATATATAACTTAAAAATAGGTAAAAAATATAAAAATATTGTTTTCTTTTATTAATTTAAATGGAAAACAATAATGGCTTTCTCTATTTTAGTCAAACAAATAATAATTTATGATATATTTCTATTTTATCTCTAACTTTCCAAGTAAATTGCAGAAATATGTATTAAAAACGTATTTTTTTCAGCAAAACACATGCTACTATATTGCTTCTTACAATGTAATGAACGGTATAAAAACCCAAACATTTTTATAATAACATACTCAAGAAGCATTATTTATAAAACGGTTGCGGCTGTTTTTATAAGACGCTGTAAAAATGACGATGAAAGTTATGAGGGCTGGGGAACTCTCGTAAATAGCAAAAAGGGAGAATGGGATAAAGGAATAATATATCAATACGAATCTTTAATATTCGCACGCCAGTACCATAAATCAGGGTGAATGAGACCCGTTCATAAATCACGTGGTTCTTTCTCATTTCCCCCATAAAAATAATTATTAGATTCCCTATTAAAATCTGTAATTGCTTGTAGTATGAGAGATTGTAGGAATATTATATTTAGGTATGATGATTTGAGGCCAGTCATGGTGCAGAGGCACAAGCGATTGTAAACTCGATAGGTTGTTGGTTCGATGCCCATTCGAGGGGAATATTTAATATTTTCATTTAATCGCTCTGGTATCGAGGCAAAGGGCGGTAATAAGTTTCACAACATAACACGCAATCCCTCCAGAATTCGGCGGAAAGTAGAAAACGAAAGTGTATTAACACTAGGTTTCCAGGTTCCCTCTGGCATGTAAACTAAACAAAGTTAAGAAGAGAAAATTCGAACGTACTATCTTCGAATGCAATTATCAATTTCCACGTAAATTTTATTTGTCCTGAGAAATATTATTGAAAAAATATTACGAGGCTAGAGTAATTCATTTACTAAGGCTTGTCACCTTAATACAGCATATATTTATAATAAACTAATATTGAAGCGTTAACAAAAAATAACCATAAAAATATTTCGTGAAAGGAAAATTGAAAAAAAAGAGTGACATTTTCTTTAATAAATATTTACCATAAAGTATGTTATATAGTCGAGTGATCTAAGCGTAGAGTAACTAGACATTAAAATAAAATAAAAAAACAAATTATTCTTACAAATAAAAATAAAATGTAAAACTTATATTTGAAAACAAAAATTATATTTGATTTTGTAGAAATAAAAAGAAGTGATTAAAAAGAAATTTTATTGTTAGACTTCATTCACGGCGCCATTACAAAATAATGAGTGAACACTCGGTTGCACAACAATGCTCTATAATTATTTTAGGCGTTTTGAGTGTTGTACCATTTCATGTTTTGAGTTGAATTCTTTGAGCACTTAATATTGTTTAATTGCATATAAAAAATTTATACTGAATTTAAATTTTTTTTTTTATTGTTTTTCATATATTTTTCTTGTATTCGTATAAGATTTTATTATTAAAGTACTGTTAAATAGATAAATTAACATTGAATAAATTTTGTTGAGGCCAGTCGTGGCGTAGTGCCACAAGTGTGTGACTGTAAAAGCGATTAGTTTTGGATTCGATTTCCACTCGAGGAAATGAAATATTTAATATTTTCAATTTCTCGTTCTGGTAACACGCAATGTATCCTGAAAATTAAATGTCTTAATGAAAATGGAAATGTCTTAATAGGCTCAGTATGTCTTAACACTAGGTTCCCAGGGTCCCTTTGCCTGGTTTGCTAGGTGACGGGTGCAGTGTTAAGCTAAAAAAATTGTTAGTTGTTTTTATAAATATTTGTTATAATTTTCTAGTTTTAAGGTACACATACATCTAATCTTAAAAACAATATATCAAGTAAATTTCTAAATTGCATATAATACTATAAAACTTTTGAGCTAAATTAAGTAATAAGTTCTTGATATAGTGGTTTTAATATGGCACAAGTTATGCAACACGTGCATTTTCTCTAAACAGCGTACCTGGCTAGAAGTTGCAATTTGTCGCATAGAATAAAATTTTAAATTTTGCATTCAACTTGAATATATAATTTTAAAAAATAATATAATACACTCTTTTTGAATAACTTATATTTTGAGTTAGAAATTGAACGTTTATGATATTATATTTTTGTCCAGATTATTTATAAGTTTTTTATTAGGTTAAAAAATAAAGAATATAGAACAAAGCACGTTAGCCAGAGGGAACCTGGGAATCTAGTAATAAGACATTCCGTTACCCACTGTGCGCCGCATTCTAGAGGCATTGCAAGTTGAGTGGCGAAACACAACGCCGTAATTTTACATCGTTACCAGAACAATGACATTAAAATATTGATGTGTTATAATCGCACGCATATGCCCCTGCACCATGACTGGCCTCTTTCCCTTTCATTTATTTTATCTTTAACAATGTATCTATTTAGCAGGATCAATTTCATATAATAACATGTATTTATACTTTACGAAATGTTTAAATTTAACATTATTTTTGGTTGTTTTGTTAGAAAATTACATTTGAATTAGTACAAAATACACCTGAACTTTACTTAACCCTTAATTAATCGAGTACTTCAGCAAAATACAATTTCTATATCAATAATTTCCTCCGAATTGGAACAAACCCTTCAATCTGATGGTTATGGAGTACCTTATTTCCCGATAGTCGACGAATAAATTTCTATTCGTAATATTAGAGAAGTTTTACAATAGACGTTCGCTGTTTCAAACCCAACTTCCAAATGTCGTTATTCTACGTTTTGTCTTTGATAAGAAATTGAATAGATCTCATTCGTAACTTGTGAATTTGAATGTACCTATCGATTTGCTTTTAAGTGCGATATTATATAGTACAAGTTGATATATAGCTTTAAATGAAGCTGATTTCAAATTTTAAAAAATATTTTAAATTTATTTTTTTATCTGAGTACAGATTAAATATATTAAATTTTGGCAACGTTCATCAAATAAAGTAGTCGCTGACAGAAAAATAAATTATAATATCCTCTTATAATGGTATTATTGAGAAAATCTTAGAAATCAGTAAAAGTTATCCAATAAATTTATTATATTCAACGAGGATAAAGTAGAATTAAGTACTTTGTGTAACATTTTCAAGTGTCAGGGTTTATTTGTCTCGAAAACTTTTTTTACTTTTTTTACTTTCACACTGTATTCCTCATATAGTAGGGTATGTTGATGGATCCTGGGAACCTAATCTTAACTTAACACTTCGTGTACATTCCGCCGAATTTTCGAGACATTGCGTTTTCAGAGGCGAAACTCAATGGAATGCTTTGCCTCCCTCTGGTCACACAGGGCGAAGAGAAAATTATAAATATTTCATTCCACCTAGCAGGAATCGAACCCAAAACCGTTGCGCTGACCGTCACACGCTGACTGCCCTTGCTGCGTCACGACGACCTTGTAATATTAAAAGAATTGTATTTTGTTTAACAGTGAGTACTATACATTTTGAAATAAATTTTCATTTTCCATGAATACTGTGGATTCAAGTTTTAGTAGGTACTCTTTATATTGAGTTAGTTTAAATAATAAAATGTTTTTTTTTATATTGGAGTAAGCACACTGTAAATATCCCTCGTAACTCATGCGAGAGCGAATAAAGCGTCTCGTTTAACCGGAAAAAATATATTTATTATTGTTCTTCTTTGCAATCGACAATGTTGCTACAAGGATCTATTTTTTGTTTGATAGAGTACTGTAAGACCAATCGCAACACAGGTTCACAAGCTTGTGACTGTAAAGACGACAGGTTGTGAGTTCGGTTCCCAGTTAAGGAAATTAAATATTTTTATTTTTTTGATCTGGTGTCAAGGTGAAACGCGAAATACCTCCTGAATTCGGCGGAAAGTGGGCGGCGGAGTGTCTTAGCACTAGGCATTGCTACCGCGATGCAAGGCGTGGCATTCAACAAGTCTACAATGCTAGAGACAAAAAAAAGTATATTTGTAATAACAACAAGTTTTAGAAAACATTCTATACAGATTTGAATTTTTCTACTTAATGTTACACCGACAAGCTCTTAGTATATATTTCTTATATACTATATCAAAAAACAGTTTTCCAATATAAAAAACAGAATTTATTTATAAACGACGGTGACAGATGAGATTAAAATATAGATTCCATTCGTTACTACATTTTTATTTGTCCTGTAACGGCTTTGTCGTATCGGCCGCTTTGTTTTGTTCCAACAATGCAAGGTTCACAGTATAAACTTTGCAGTTTATCAGTTGAAGCTCGAGCTAAGTTTTATGTATGAAACTAACATTATAATGAAAGTTGGATACATTTTCTTTAAAAAGTATGTATATTTTTGTACTTTTTATGTCTATATATGTATTATAAATGTGTAAATAGCTTTTCATTTTATTTAACTTTACATTCATGAATGAAATGAAAATATCGTTATTTGTTTGCCACAAACAAATAGCAGGGAAAGCAGAGATAACCTGGGAACCTGGTTAACACCAGTGCCTTAACAGACACTTCCGTTTCCTATTGTGCGCCGAATACTGAAGGCATTGCGTGTTGAAGTGCGGAACTCAACGCCGTGCTTTGCTTCGACATCGGAGCGAAGAAATAAAAACATTAAATACTTCATTTTCTCGAGTGTGAATTGAACCCATAAAATGTCACGTTTACAGTTAAAACGCTATTTAAAAAACTACTAATTTCTATAAATAGTTTTTTTGCTTTATTTGGGTCATTTTCAAATATAAAATTACTTAGTAATTAGCGCTCGAAAGAATAATTTTCATATCAAAGTTACACATTTTATATTAAGGAACGAAGTTCTTAATACTGTAAGCTGTAAGATGACACCTAATTGAAATTAATTAGTTTTATAAGCGAGAAACCAAAACTCAACGATGGAGGAAAGAGGGTAAAAAACGAAAGTATATTATAAAAGGAAGAGCAGAGGGAAAAATTGACTTCAAAAAGACTTAAAGCTTTAACGTAATATACTTTTAAGTAAAATTGTCTATTATATGTATACTTAATGGTATATTGAACGGGCGATTTTGTTTATATGCATATAATTTCATCTACTAAATATCTGTTTTAGTTGTTTTACTGCTCACTGATTATCTTTTGTTTAACACTATATTTTATACAGCAAATTAAGTGAAGGCAACCTCTTGTTTAAGAGAGTACGAGATTTCGTTCCCCACGCACCGACCGATCGAAAATTGCGGGTTGAGTGGCGGAACTTAACTCCGCTTTGTCATCTTACTGGAACGAGGCAATGTTGCATTTACAGCTAAACGCTATGCTATGTTTTCTAAAATATCTTTCTTACTTGTACCTATTTATGAAATAACAACTATTAATAAATATTAACACACGAGAATAAAATGCCTACCAATCTTTGTGTTTTATATCTGAAGTGAGAATCAAAGTGGCGACCTTTAAAACATCAGATACATTCTACTACAAACTAAGAGGGTCGCGACGGCAAGATGTCTAGTCGCGATGGCGCCGAACCACCGAATAAGTAAAAATCAATTAGCCCTTTGTAACTGTATGTGACTTGAATAATATTGAAAGTTATGTTTTTGCTAACATTAGTAGTTTATTTTAGATTTTGTTAAGGTCTAGTGCTTCTAGGACTTTAGAGAAAATATGCTAATACTTTTAGTTTTAGAATTATAGTAGGCTGTGTAACTAATGTTGTTATTGAAGTATTGATTATTTATATTTCTCATATTTTTAATCGCTTTTATGTTGTCACCTTAAATTAATTTTGATCAAACAATCAATTTGTATTTATAATTCTTATTAAATTAACCACAAACATATTCTACTAAAGAAAAACTAATAACGGTATTCACTATAACACTGAAATATAATTTACTCTCATTATATTATTTGTGACTACTATTTTAAGTTTATTAGAGCCGTTCCTTTGAAAAAGGTATAAAAAATAATAATAATATAATCAGTTTCTCGCTTCCTCTCACATCGTAGGAGTTTATAACATTTCATTCTCCATTTGACGTCTAAATCTTAAATCATTGCGTGTTTCGTACTTAACGCCTTGTTTTATTTACTAGACCGAGGAAATTGAAATTACTTAAATAGATTTATTCCCCCCACAGTGAATCTAACAATGCCGGATTATTTAAAATGGTGAAAGAAATGAATCCTAATTTCTCATACAATTTCTAATACAGCTTTTAAACAGAAACTTAAATGAAAATACAATTTTAATAAAATCATGTTTTTAAATATATTTTTTCTACTTTTAGCTAGGCTGTGGTGGACTAGCTTTCGCTGTCGCCCGATCTTCCCAATATGAACAAAAATCAATTTTGTCCGTTCGCGGCTGAATGCGCCTTTTGTGTGACACTGAAAGGTTATCGTTGTTCATTTTCACGGCTCACTACGACGGGTGGTACGTACGCCGATTTTTTTCTCTAACAAGCCCTGTTGCGTTCGATGACGCGATTTTTTTTCGTCATTTTGCGCAACAATACCTTAATAAAGATGTCTGTGGGGTACGAAAAACGATTATTTGTTAGTTTTTCTCGATTCTGTTGTTCGTATATACTATATATGTGGAAAGAAATAGTTTTATTGAATATTTGTAACTGCAAGTGGACTGTGTGTTTTCAATCAACTTTTTTTATGGACTTTGAAAAAATACCTTTCTATAGTACAATAAATTGTTAATTCTTAAAATGTCATTCGCTTTGAAGTACTAGTCAATTTTTTTATGATAAAATTTTATAAGTAAATTCCTTTAAGCTAGTAAAATTACGACCCTAATTTCAAAATTCTAAAAATATCTGTAGGTACCAGTTTAAAATATATTAATATATTTTGGAGCTTTCCAGTCATCATTGACAACTATAAAAACAAAGTTCCGAATGTAAAACGAAATAAAAAAAACCCCTCGACATCAAACAAAGCAAACATATATAATAGTAAAAGTTTTTAAATTAAAATCCCATGTCAGACTATTCACTGAAGATGTTAATTAAAACATGAAAAGGATTACGAATACAATCGCAGAAATAAAGATGAATGTTGGGGTTTACGTACAGTTTCTTCGTGTAAGTAGGGTATGAGATTCAATTTTAGACCAAAGCTTTTCTGTTTCTTTTTTTGGTTTCATATTTCTCTGTTCTACGTTTTCCCCCAAAACCTGTATTGTATCTTTTATTTCAATAAAACTAAGCAAGAAATTTGTTGATGAGACCGTCGTGGCGCAGGCGCATTCGTGGTTGCAATGCGATTGTTGTAGGTTCGATTTCCACTCAAGGAAATCATATATTTCATATTTTTATTTCCTCCTATCAGTCTTGACGGGAATGGAGTGTCTTAACACTAGGCTTGCAGGGTTCCTGTCTACCCTATCCTGCTGTTCCTGTTCCTGCCTACCCTGCTGAGTGCAGGATATAACTATTGAAGCTAAAACAAAAATTACATTGGTGTACTTCATGTGGTTAAGTAAGACATATCAATAGAAAGAAAAGACACAAATTAATTGACTTTTTGGATGTGTTCTATATTTTTGGCATAAAAAACACGTAACGTATTTTAATTGGTAATATTAAATTAATAACAAATCCTTTCAGCTCTGTAGCTTGTGTAAGGAAAATAAATAATTTAACACTACCGCAATAACGCATTTTAAAAAAATCTATGATTCGTATTAGTAAAAAGCAAAAAAAAAAACTTTTACGAAGACTTCACTACTACATGTCAAATTAAAGCCCAAAAGGCACCAAACTCATACATTTTCCTTTCATAAAATATAAAAGCGATATCAATTGAATATAATACTCCACAAAAGTCTTTCACAAAACAAATCGTAATAAATTTCTCCGTGTATATATAGGTACCCTACTATTTATATAATGACGTCTGCGAGCAACTAATTTCTGATCTTTTTGTTGAAGAATGACACAAAGAGAAAAGTTATTCCCTTAGTGGGGCCCTTTAAACCTTTTGAATAGGACTGGAGTCACATGTGCTCTATTACTTTTGAGAGTTATAGCCCTGCATTATGACAGCCGTGGACGGATGCTTGTGAATTGATATTGGCGTGTGCTGGTGTATGAATTAAACGGTTTGTGTGGAGGACTGTTAGTTGGGGAGTTTGGGGGTGTCGTTGTAAGTTCATAGTTGATTTTAAACAGTCTATAATATGATTTATATATTTTAAAAAGAAAACTAAATTTAATATATGTCAATGAGTAAAAGTCAACACCAGATTCTCTTTTCTTTTCTTGCTACACACAGAATAATGCTTGAAGATAAAAAAATGAGAATCAATCAAAATCTATCAAAATTGTGTAGGGGTACTACAGATTCCCAGATTCCCTCTTTCTCAGGTACAGTAAAGAAAAAAAATCGATTCGAATATTCAAACCGCTCTCTCCCTATGCATATATACCAACATGAAAGTAAAATAAGGATTAATATTACAAATTTTCCATAAACTATGTTTACCTGTAAGTACCAGCTATACTAGATGAATTCTTAAATTGAGCTTGAAATGAGAAAATCCCGTGAGAAATTCCCTCACTCGTCTGCCAGTTAGGGGCTCAGTAAAGAGGTTACTGCTACGCAAATTGCATTCACCGTGGATCATCATACCGACAACCCTAAAAAAATTCTTGCTCGAATATTTCGTGTTTCATCAGAATTAAATGATTTATTTATGCATTTAATTTATATTTACAGACATACTGTCATTTTGTGGAGAGAAGAATGTTCAGATTGTATACTTTTTGCTGTTATCTAAATAGAAGAATAGATAACGGTAATATTTGTTGCTCTAGAGTGTCTAGAGGGAAGGCCATACGAAACGTTATGAAAGTTACATAAGTATACTTATGTAGTCCAAACATGAAAAATTTAATAGTTTAATATGAGCTTTCGCAGCAAATATATTAAGTAAGCTATTCCTTCAAAAGAAAGTCTTCATAAAAAACAGATATTTTTTAAATCAACAGCTACAAAAGAATATACACAAATAAAAACATAATAATCAAATAAATCAATAAAGAATCAATGAATATCGTTGTTTATTATTATTTGTTATTTTAATATTCTACCGTTTAAAATTAAAAGTATGACGTTAGTAATTTTTATGCAAGCGCAAAATATCTCAAGCGCATCCTCTGACCTTTTTAATCAAAGTTGCAATATAGCCCCGTTTTATTTCTCAGTCGCGAGTTTCATAAGACAGCCTCCTTTGATAGTAAAGTACATACCTATTTCGTTAGTTAAAATTAAATGGAAGGAATAAAAGTGGCTCGGATATTTTCTGCTACGTATTTCAAATTGGATGTGAAGTATTGTTTAGAATTGTATATAAATAACAGTTTGTTATTAATTTTGTTTGTTTTGTAGACGTTGGTTGTTTATTTTCACGGAATTAGAACTTTGGACTATAAGAAAATAAACTTGGACTGTAAAAGAATAAAAAAATCAATAAAAATGACTTGAGATTCACCAATTTACACGCCATGCTTTAAATGAAGAAATCAAAGTGAAAATAGAGTGTCAAGACTCTCCTTACCTCCTCTTTTATACAATGGAAGAGACCGAAAATAAAAAACAATAGGCACGTTTAGAGAATTGATGTTTATGTATTCTATTTCACTAAATATTTCTCATACTATGATAAGATTTGCTAGTATATTTTTAAACCTGAGAGATTTCTTTTCATGGGAGCGAAAATACGCCAAATCTGAAAAAGAAAAGGTGGTGGAAGAAACAAAAGAGATGGTCAGAGCAGTACCCTTTAATTCCCATTAAAGAAACAAACGGCACGAACGTCAACTTGCAAGTACTTCAATAAAAACACATCAATATCGATTTTCCTCTCAATTCCACACATTTTCAGTTCGTTGCACCTTTTAGAGTGCAATAAAAATAATCCTCCTTGTTCAGTGGTCCGTTTGGAAACACAAACAGGCGAATGATAACAAAAGCGCTCCCACAACACTGTTATTTCAATCTGAAACTGATATACTGGTTTCAATATATTGATATTTTAATCAGCTTTACTCGAATTTACTTGATTGTATTGTACTATATAGTATAGATCTAGAATTGCATACCTATACTTATAATATAATTATCCATTTTTTTTAGCGTTACGCTGTATCCTATACAACGGGGTAGGATGTCGAATTGAGTGTTGACTGGCGGAACTGGACGCCGCTCTTTCCTTTGACACCAGAGCGAAGAAAATGGAAATATTAAATATTTCATTTCCAATCATACATTTTGTGCTTACTGTCCTTATGCCACGACTGGCCACATTGTGTATTTAATATACAATAATAAAATTTGGAAAGCAATTATAAAAATATAAAATAGAATATTCGAAAAAATAAGCCTGAAAAAGAACCATGTAGGTTCTGGTCAATATACGTTAAAAGAGTAGATACCTACATCAAAAAGACAGCCTCACTTACAGAAGAAAATCTCTAAGAAAGAGCATTGTATTTAATAAGTAATATTTGCACTCAGTATTGGTTGCATATGTGACATAAATTAACATCGCGTTTGATCTCAACAATCACAAAAACAATGAAAAAAGAAATTATTACCACGAGAGGGAATCGAACTCACAACCATCGTGTATTCAATCGGACGATTTCCGATAAAATTTCAATTTAATTAAGTACTATATTATTAAATACTAATTCTATATTATTTACAATAACAACATTCCTATTATTATTATTACATTGTGGATATAAACTTGTTAAGAAAATTAATCAAAATATTATACGCGTCGCTATTAAATTATGTTTGTATGAATTTAAATCGCTGTCGCTAGCAATTGGATTTAAAATTACATTTAAATTTATATCTATCTTATTTTAATATAAATTGTATTTATGATTGTCAAATTTCAATGAATATTATTATATATTTTCATTATTTGAATTTTTAAAACAATGGTAATATAGGGTGTAACTCGATCGAGGGATCAACGGTGGTGGATAGGTATGTTTCACCATATACCGATTTGCTGTGGCTTAGCAGATATTTGGGAATTTGATTTTTTACACGGATTCTTGAAGAAAATTGGCAAGTAACACCCGACTCCGTTTTGCGCTTGTAATTTTTTTTTTCTTAATATAGTTGAATAATAGATCTTTAATATCATATAATAATTCAAACCTACGGATCGATTACAAAATATAAATATGTTAGTGAATAATCGACTTTGAGTATCATACAATAATTTAAAATTATCGATATATGTATAAATTTGGAAAATAAAATCAAAAATATTTTAAAAAAGCTAAGTTTTAATAAAAACTTTCAGAGGCTGTAGCAAAAATATAAAAGAAAAAATTTACTCACCATTAATAAAAAGATATCAGAAAACGCAAATTTAATTTCAAAACGTTTAAAACAGAGCTAGAATCAAGATTTAAGATAACATAATAATATAATGAATACGCTGTTAGTATGCAAATACAGACGTAGAAGAAACCAATAATGTTAAAGTCGTTAGTGTTGGCATCGCTGGCACGCTGTAATGGAAATTTAATAACGTTGAAAATACAGTAGCAGGTTTGTTGGTGAATATGTTTTACACTTTTCTTTCTACAAATTAAATTTTAAATATAAATTGTCTTATGTATTGTTTTATTGGTGCTCCACGCACATGCAGAGGGGACCTCGGTATCTAGTGTTATTATATAGCATTAAGAACAAAACTTCCATTTCTGGCTTTCTGCCGAATCCTAGAGCTTAACTTCCCATGCAAGAGAAGTCCTATAGTTGAAAAAAGAAAAAAATATATCATACTATAACATTAACAACCTTGCTCTACTACTCTCTTAGGACTACTCTTCATCTTCACAACTTTAATAACTTTCACCCCAGAAAACCCTTCAACAAACACAATAAAGTTTAAAACACTTAAATACACAAAACCAATTTCCCCAAACAATAACTGTTCGCAATTTAATAAAACAGAATATTCAACATAAAAGTCGCTATCGTTGTTAAAACAACGTCTCGAGCCAGGCTATTATTAGTAACTAAATTAACAACAAAATTCCCTACAAAATACTTTCATTAATATATTAGGTGCTATTGTTGCCAATTCCATCTAGATAAGACCCCTTTACTCTTCATCCATTTAATTTTGCCCTGGTACTGCCGATGGGCCTCAGATGCTTCCCAATTGTTCTTGGTGGTACAATTTTCTTATTAAACAAACTTAGACAAGGCAATTTAGGTTTGTTATTCTATTTAATTTTGATTAAATTCATCTTTATTCAAATTAAAAAGGAGCAGCAAGCAATCCTTGTTGATTTAATTAAACACGTTTCGCTTATATTGTATAAATTTGGGCTGGTTTTAGATTTAATATAGCAACATGTTTTGCAATTGTAATAAATAATATATACTCGTAATATTCTGTATTGCTATAGAACGAACGATGTGGGTGAATTGTCGAGTGACAGGAGGACCTCAGTTAATAAAATTTTGATGTGCTATGCTAATGAATAATTATGTTGAAACGTGATTGAAAATTATTATTTTATTGAAGCCAATATTTTACATACATATTTTATAATGTCATTAATATTTTTTAGACAGAGGGAACGTAGTGTTAAGATACTCCGCGCCCTATTTGCTGCCGAATACTGAAGGCATTCCGTATTGAGTGGGTGAACTTAACGCCGCGTTTTGCTATAATAAATATGCGTTGAGACGATGGAATAATACATTTAATATTTTTAAGTATCAAATATTATAGCTTAAATTGGAAAAAAAATCATAATTAGTAGAGTTATTGAGTAGCTATGTGATGTTAAAAGCATTAAAAAAGCGTATCAATTAGAATAAGGCAAGATTGGATCACCAGTTACATATAAGCTGGTAGACTACTAGAGCTCAGTGTCAAAAAACTCCCTTCTCTCCCTTCCTATCCAGCTTCACGACATAGCGTTTTAAGTGGAGGAACATTACGCCCCATTTTATTCTATGGAATTTAAATATAAACACCCAAGTTACACAGTCCGAGTCGAACCCACAACCATCGTTTTGCCTTTAATGTGCTGTACCATTGAACCACTATACCATTATTATTACGGAAATTGCATTACCAAACAAATATGCCACATGTCTAACGTTAATACGTTATTAGATGAATGGATCTGCTAAACGCTATAGACGTAGCTGTGGCGGGCTGTGCCGGGTGATACATTGATTAATATGCGATACAATATGTGGCTTCATATTGATTTAAAGTTATACTATTGTTATAATTTCATATATTAAATCATTATAGTAAACTTTTTTCAATTTATTACTAGGGCCTATGTTCCAAGGCCTTTACGAGTAAGCCTAGAGTCGATATTTATTATCAAAAGTGAAAAAAAAGTATTAATATTATCATTTTTTTGATTTTTAGTTAGGCTGTGAACATCAGAATAGATCAACATAAATTTTAAACATATATAAGAAAAATATTGGATCCTAACTGGAAATTAGATATTTAAATGTTGTAACCTTCTAATATTAATTTCTAGTCTAAATTGATTTAACTATTTATAGAAAAATCTATAAACAGCGTAATTAGCCACAACGTAATATTATGTAAACTAGTAAAACTAGTTATTATTACTAGCACTCAGTGCTTAATTATCACATAAACTATATATAGAGTGAATTAACATAAAACGAGAACACATGAATATTTAACTAAAAATAGAAAACATAACTGAAAGGGTTAATTTTAACTGCGATAAAACAGTTAAAGCTACCTGCAGTTAAAATTTTCACAATGGAATATCAATTTTGTACAAACATCGCCATTATTCTGTCTAGTTCATTATTATTCAAGCGTTAAATTAACGAACTTTGCAGCTCTCGCTTAAAAATGCTTGTTCGGCCCAATACGAATTTTATTGTAGACCACGTGTAATTAAAATTTCTATGAATATTTAATGTGTAGCACTTTAAAAGTTTAATACATTTGTTTAAATTTAATCTAAAGTAGTAAAAAATTGTAAAAATAAATGTACTATATGTAAATTCATTTAAAACTATGCATATTATAAAACTAGACAAAAATATATATTATTTAATTAGCTAAAATAAAACAAATCTAATAACGCAATTATAAATTTCTGTTTATTGTAAGTACGAATACAATTTTAAAATTCCATTTCCAGGTTCATGTCATCACATTTTAATTTACAATTCTCTAACATTTCAACCATACATATGTTTCTATTCATTTCGACATTACCTCTGTACTAGAATGCTTTACACCCGCAAAACGTCAGTCATTGAAGACGCGCCAGTGTATCTTTACAAGTCAGCCTGTATAACGTCAAGAGTCATAACGTCAGAAATTGTTGAAACGTCTACTTACAATTCTGTACTAGAGTGTAAGCTATTCGAATTATGAATCACATATTTAGTGTAAATGTAAATGGGTTTCGTCTTATTTTATACAAGCTTTTACCTGTGGCTTTGCTCTCGTTGTTAAATGGAAATAATGAAGTTGTATATGACACAAAATGCATTCTAAGTGTTCGAAGTAGCCGAGGGTAATCATCACCACCAGCATTACCAGCATCTTGGTCCTGGTTAAGCCTTTAGTGCTAGACCCTGAGCTCAGACAAGTGTATAAAAATATTTTTTTCAATTCGATTCAGTAATTCCTGAGATTACTGCCGTCAACCAAACTTGTACTTTTATAATACTAAGGTGTTTGTTTATAATTTTAATAATCAGTACTTCTATCTTTTCTCACAAATTGAAATATAATACATCCTAAGATAAATAGATAAAATGTATGTATTGAATTTAGTCACTATACATTCATCTTAAAGTTGTGTTTAGTATATACATTTATCATCTATCCAATATTTTCAAACAATTATATAAATACACCTAAATATTATTACAATATATATACAAATTTCTTACATTGTTCTACCTACAGATAAAAAACCACACTTTCAATATGATTCTTTAAATGCTCATTAAATCAAATATAAATATCTCGAACCGATCTCGCCTTGCGTTGTGAACTTGACGGTTACCATGGTTACCTACAGTAATTCTATCAATCGAATACCTCTTCGTATCGGTAATGAGACGGGCGTCTAGCGATGCCAGACGTTGAAAATCAAGATTTACTGTTGAAAGGTCTTACGCCTTTTATAGTATGAGAATTGAATCAGTGGATGCAATCAAATGAAGTGAATTGCGATTTATTTCTTCCCGTAAAAACATTATTTTGATATATGTATATGAATTAATATGTATATAATATTCTTCCATTACTGAGTGCTTTTAAAAGTCATGGAGAAATTGCATATAGTTGTGCACGTGGGTAAGGGAGTGTAGGGGACCATTTAAAAAAGATTTCCCAAAATTGCTTGCTTTTTTATTACAATATTAAAATATGTTTAGTTTGGCAAGATTTATTAAGACCCCACCCCTAAATGTCAATCTGATTATCAAAACTGAAGTAAATTTAAGCGAAGTATTAATAAACGAGTAAGAGGCAAAAGGACGCTATTTGCGTACTTCCTTTGTCCTTGTTTGTCGAGTCCGCTTGCCCATGCAACTAACACATAAAACAAGGTTTTTGTTGCCTTTTCCACGCTTTCATACATATTTATTAGATTTCTTTATGGAAGTGCCTGTAGTCAACCTTTACTTTATGTTAAGGTTTTATTATTTTATAATTTTTAAATATATATAGTATATGGAGAGTGGTCGTGGTGATGCAGTGGAACTGGTGCTGCCGATTTGAATACAAAATGTAATATTCGAATTCATTGTTGTGTATTCGATATCCATTCGAAGGAATGAAAAAGTGACATACACGTTGATATGGCAACGCGTATTATACGCGTCAACGGGTCCTCTAGTACATCTAGATATCTAACCAGCTTTATATAATAGAAACCACAAATTATATGAAATTATTATGTAACATTAATTATGACGCATTTACACGTCTTCCGAATCGCAGGCACGTAAGTGGAGCACACAGCTGCTATTAAACAGGCTTAGCATAAAGCGTATATAGCACAATGAGATTAGAAGTGTTTAATTCATAATGAAACAGTGGAAGCATTCTTGAGATTAGAAATTGGATAACATGTGAACGCTGTACGGAATAAAGTAAATAAATGTTATATAAGCATACTTTCTATTTTCTTCTTTGGATGCCTCTTCAATCCTGAAGATTGGCCACTAGCTTCCCGAATTCTACTCTGTCCAATATCAAATAGAATGGGTGTTCTAATTTGATATTCCCTGGATCATTCCCTGATGTTACTCAGCCGCGACTTCCTCTATACAAATATTATAAAGCTGAAGGCTGGGAAGGGAGTATCTTAAAATTAGAGTTCCAAACTGTAAATCCCTCTATCTACCGAACTATGTGCGAGATGAATGTATACTATCATGGAATTAATTATGAGGGTATTTTTTCAAAACACCTTTTTTTTTTCGATAAAAATATTTGACATATATTATGGTTTCATATAGATTAGTCACTGATCCTATACAGTGTCAACAATAGATAGGCTATTGTTAATATTTTATGAATAACATCCGCTATATCAAAATCACAAACTAAACATAATTGATTAAATTGGTAAGCAGAGTGGATTAGTGGTGATTGGTTTGCACCTAATCTATGCGTCAATTACGAGCTCTGCAATTCCTAATATATTACGAATTCTATGCATTATTAAAGATGTTTCAATTATTTTCTAAGGTGATTTGAGTTGAATTATTTCCTTGCTTTTTCGAATTATGGCAACTGTCCTGTCTATTTTTCACCGACTTCAAAAAGAAACAAGTTATGAATTTAAATTTATGTGGTTTTTTTTGTATGTATGCCTCTTGAATAATCAGGTGGTTATGAATTGTACGGTAGGTTATGTTTCAGTACACATTTTCTATTTTTCAGTTCAGATTACATCCTTTTTTGTTTAGGTGGGCTAAAATTGTCATATTTTTTGTTAAAAATATAACTTTTAAATTTTCGTCAAGTTATCTGTCATATAAAAGTGACAAGAAAAGTAAAAATGT
The DNA here is from genome assembly GCA_036379175.1 of Heliconius cydno galanthus. Classification (NCBI taxonomy): domain Eukaryota; kingdom Metazoa; phylum Arthropoda; class Insecta; order Lepidoptera; family Nymphalidae; genus Heliconius; species Heliconius cydno. The sequence goes on from JAKRZM010001275.1 coordinate 441,721, forward strand.
CCCAAAATAATTATTTTAAGATACACTTGTGGATTCTTTAGTCTCGGTCTCCGGTATACACCTTGCACTGTCCTCCAGCAGCTGACAAATTTAAGCTGAACAAGTGTGTTGCTTCTTTCTAAGATTTCCAAGTTTCGTCATAATAAAGATATTATGACGAAACTTGAAAAAGCTATAGAACCTATAAGACTGCACTTCAATATACGTTTGTCTATTTATTATTAATTAGTATAGTTACGGACGCTGTAACTACTAAACTAACTTCAATAGCAGTTGAGTGTTTGCTTCGGACATTTGCATATTTGTCTAATATTGATTAAGACTAAACTGCCGCAACGTGCTTAATAAATAATCAATATTGAAATATTCTATTAATACACAATACCACAACTCTATTTTTATCTCAAAATTCATATTCATAAAAATATTGAATACCGTAGTATTTTCTAGGTTAATACTCTTCTCGTTTCTTTCTAGGATAAAAATATCCTTTTTTTCGCAGAAAAAGTGGGAACGGAGTGTAGTGTCTTAACACTAAGCCCACTGTTCGAGGAATAAAGCGTGAAGCTAATTTAAAAAAATATTAAGTACGTATATACTGCATCATATTCCAAGTAATTTTAAACCCTCACTTTTAAAAATGCGTAATAAAATAAACATTTTATTGTTCAAAAATCTACGATAAAACATTCTATATGATGCTAATTTAGAACATATTAAGGTAGAAAAGGGAATGATGCTAACTTAGAACATATTAAACTAGAAAATATTTCAAAAAGATTTTACTTCAAAATCAACATTGTTCACTTCACTTAATGTTAATACTGTAAAAGATAGGGGGGATATAGGGGAGATACGTTTTATTACAAAGCCATCGTCCAGTGTGATGCTGTGCAGCAATTTACGAAGCGCTCGTCCCCGACGGCGTGCTGGAATGATATCAACAATGCAACTATTTAGTGTTTATCAACTCAAAGATTCAAATTTTGTTTGAACAACAGACGTGACAAATTGTTTATGTTTGGTCAACTTGCTCTAATGATAAATCATTAGAGATTGCAGTATAAAAGACTAATATTAATGAGAAAATTTAAGTTTTGAATTTTCAGTATTTTAACTAAATAGATTGCATACTGCTTCTTTATGTAAAACTAGCGACCACCTTGCGGCTTCGCCCGCTTTTACTGCTGGATAATTCATATAATGTATGTTTGCAAAGCACTTAAGATAATGTGAAAATGAATTAAACCCTAATGCAACCCGCATTTTCGTAGTTTCAATAAGGATTTTCCAATTGTTTTACACAGCAAGGATTTTTTAGTAGGTACCGTTATTTTAAATCTGTGCTACTTATCTTTTCAAGTACTTATTAAAATATATTTAAATGGCTATTTTTAGATAGTTAAATGACTATTTTTAAACGGAAGAAATTATAAACAAAAACCTACCTACTAATAACTACTACAAAAAATATATCGCGCTGAAATAATACATTCAACTCTAATTATCCAATACGTGCAAACGCATCTAAATCTTCGTTGCTATAAAGGCAGACGGGTTTTTTTTTTGCTTGTGGTTAATGCTGAAGAGGGTATTCTGTCCCTGATGAAAAGCAAGCACTACGTGGCTGCCTGTGAGGAAAATTAAATTGAATGCATCGGCCGGGAATCAAACACGGGCCGCCCGCGTGGCAGGCGAGCATTCTACCACTGAACCACCGATGCGTGTAAGGCAGGCGGGCGCGGCGGACGCATGGCGAGTGGCGAGCCGTTTCGCAGCAAGGATTTTTTTGATATTGTAACAACTTCTAAAGTACTTATTAAAATGAAAAACAGTAAAGACAGTTTTGATCTACATTAAATGGCCAACGTAACTAATATACTTATTTATATGCTGAGAGTAAGGGATAAGTAAAACTTGAGTCCATACTGCTGAAGTGTCAACGACGTGATGTGTCAACAATTAAATGCGTTTTTCTCTTAAACTATTCGCAATTTCGAAATTGTGTAAAAAGCAAATTTTATCTTCGTTTAACGTAGAAAATTAATAAAGTATTTCAAAGGATAAGGATTAATACCATTATGGAAAAATATCCCTCACAATAAAAAATATATTGAAATTATTATTTTTAGACAGAAATATGATCACTACACGTTATCCTTAAAAGATAAAAATATGCTCTCGCGGACTTTTTTGTAGATCTCATTGAGAGGAACAATACTCCAGTACATTTTTTTCATGTAGTACTTACCATTAAAGCAGCGCATGCGCGAAAGTGTCTCAGCGGGTAGGACTTTATTCATATTTTTCGTATTTATGTTAATTTACATAAGAATGTACAAATAATAAACTATATATAAACCTTCTACGAAAAATACTCGACCTAATGGTGAAAACCGCAATAAAATCCGTTGGGTGGTTTAGAAGAAGAAGAGTTAGAAACAACAGACAGACACGAAAAGCGACTTTGTTTTATAAGATATAGGATTAATTATATAGAAATATGATATAGGTACCTATTAAAAATTTTAATATTAGTTAATAATAGTTTAGTAGTAAATTTATATCAAAAGTGAAGAATGTTATTGTAATATTGAATAGAAAAAATTATATGCACCTAATTGTTTTTTATTATTATTATTTAAGGGTGCCATATGTGGCGTCTACATATAAATCAACATATAAAACTATGTCCATTTCGTTAAGAAATAATTAAAAATCCTAATATTTAATTGATTTCGAACAGTTAATTTTTTATCATAACTAATTGTTTTTTAGTATTTCTTTATACATTTATTTCATTGATTGCTTAATAGTTTGACATTGAACTTGACCGTTAATGATATCATCTTTCTATGATATCATAAGTTGTTTTTAACTATAAAAACATCTAATAAAAAACTTAACTACTAATCATTTACTTGTTTTAATATTTTGTTTTTTTTTTCTTAAATTCTTAGACAGAATGAATACTAACCTATAATTATTTGTGCTCATCAAATGTCCATAACATAACACAAAAAACGTAATCAAACTAAATTCGATATTCTTTAAACAACACTTTTAACATTATATCATTCATAATATATGAGGATGTTTTGTAAAATAAATTATGATCTGATATTAAAAATAAAGCTAAAATTTTGATCCGAAGAGAAGAGATGAGATCTTAGCACTAGATTTCCTGTGCCTACCCTGCTATACCCGCAGGATACAGCGTGAAAGTGAAAAAAAATATAAAAAGACTCCATTAAAAGTGACGAAATAAGAAACTACACACAGTGATTGAAATCCTCACATAAACCCAATAAATACATTAAAAATTGAAGTCGCTATTAATCTTTGAGTATGGAAATGGCCATCCACGATGCTGGCCTCTCAGGGGAGTCGTGAATACGGAATGCGGTAAAACGCTGCATAGTTAAAGGAAATTGGAATTGAACGTAACTGTCCAGCGATTAGATTCTATAGTTCTATTCCACAGCCCACCTGAATGGACACAATGTATCGGTTATATCTGTGATTTTCTAAAGGCAAAATAGGTTTTTTGTGTGTGGAAAAGTCAGTTATTTAATTTACATTTTGATTAGATTTTTCAATCTGTCTTAAAATATATTTGTAAGTATACAGATATATTTTTATCTTAATCTTAATTTACTATTTGAATTGCCTTAAAGTTATCTGACCTAGAGATTGCTATTAAACATTAAGGACGCTTTTTGAACATTTACATATATATTTTATTAGCATTTTCTTTGTCTTATCTTGGGTGTACAATGAAAATTTTAATAAATGTTTATCCCATAGAAATTTCGAGAAATCCTCTCTTAGCGCATTCTACCCTACTTTCATGTCGAATTTCAACTTTCTTTGTTCAGTTGTTTTGTCTGTGCGTTGTCGTCAGTCTCTTACTAATCCACTAAAACTTGATCTTTATATTGTATTTAATTCATATTTTGTACCAAAAGAAAACGTTGTTGTTTTTGAATGAGCATTTACAATTAAAAAAGTTATATATACTCGTATCTATTATGCAAATAAAAAGAGAATAATCGTGTCATCTGGCACTAAATCATAAAGTATTATTAATATAATAATAATTTAAATAAACTATATAATTCGAGCAAACATTTACAAATAATATTATATGACACATTAATATTACAATATATCTCTATTGAATAGTACAAATTATTAAACGCCTCTTAGATGGAGCAACAAAATGTTTAATACCACATTCATTTCAATATAAACTTCAATAATGCAAGTAATTTGCTTCATTTATATTGATTTTGAGAAGTGCATTAAGATTTCTATAGCAGCGTTCGTTGATTGATGACAGAACTTGGTTTCTAACAAACGTATATCACAAATACTGTTGAACGTGACTGGTTTCTTAACGGGGGGTCTCGGTAATTTAATTGCAACGAGCACACAGTGCTTCCTTTGCGCGCACATGTTACCTAATTATTTGTAAGTTGAAACAATTTTACGTTTGTTATTATTATTATTATTTGTGTTTTCTTTCTCTGGATTTTTAATATTATTAATAATCAAAATAGGTAAAGCTAAGGAGGTGACGTGGCGCAGGTGGCGTTGGCTGTATGCGTTTGGTTGAGGCTTCGATCTCTTCGCTTCGATTTTTATTTTGACGGCCTTGCATTGAATTTCGCCAATTAATACTCAATGTAACGGTTATAGGGCTTTGGGAGTGTCTTGACACTATGCTTTCTCTTCCATCTTATTATATTCTTATGTTTAAAATCACCGAAGAATAAAGTGAGGGTAAGTTTTTAGGCGTTCGCTTCCTTGAAATATATACCTATGTAAAATATGTGAACACAGTTTTCACACACCATTTCAAAAAAAAAAACTTCTTTTTGTTCTCTTTTCTTAAAAAAAAAATAATATCTTTGAATTTTAATATTCCAAATGGCTACTACATTTTAATAATATTTTTATTCATAATGCCTTATATGTAATATTAAAATATAAATACACAATGTGTGCATATATACGTCGTATTTGTACACACATTAAGCAAAAACAAAACATAATAGCAAATAACCAATAACTTACGGTCAATCTGGCTGTCATCTAAATGTCGTATCAAACAATCTACTGACATTAGTACTGTACTATGTTTGTTGTTGAATCCGCATAACTCCCTTATCTATATACGAACATCGATCCATTGTTACGGTGATAAGGTATTTAACGTAAAAAACACTATCGTAGATCTACTCTTTACAAGTCGATCTCACGACCTACGTATGATATTTTAATTTGTTTACCCGTTCGTTAGCGAACAAAAACTATGATTGACAACGTATTTTATGTCCTTGTATTTCTATAATAAGAAGTTAAAAGTATGGATAATATTTTTCTTTTATATGATCCTGTAATTAAATGCCCATCGATTGTGCTGTTTAGGAATTTGATTTGTGGCCTACAATTTCATTGATGGACGATGAGAACATTATTCGCCGATTCTCTTTTACTTTAAGAATTCTCTTGATATATGTATCTTATTAGAGACATGTACTTAGACACTCGTAGTACACACCAATGTCGTGGTAAAAAATCGGGCATGGAAAATATTTTCATAAAAAAATTGATATTTCACTGTTAAACACAACTATTATGAAACTTATATATATAGTACTAGCGGCCCGCTCGCGGTTTCACCCGCGTGAACTATGTTATTATTATTTTCTGTCTCCATGGCTACGTCCTAGTGACGTCTATTCAAAATTTGAGACTCCTAGCATTTGTAGTAACGAAGTTTCATACAAACATTCAACTTTCGACCCCAAAAACAACCCCTTAGAATTCGAATATTGAAAATTCCCGTCTTAGCGAGCACCTACGTCCTATAAGTAACTCCTATGTAAAATTTGAGATTCCTAGCACATGTAGTTTCTGAGATTTCGTGATGAGTGAGTGACCTTTCGATTATATATATATATAGATAATGCTATTCATTTAAGTTTATAAACATTCCAATTGTATACATATATGTTTGTATATACATAAATAATTTATAGAGCTTTATACCTCTATTGTGTTACTAGTGCTTTCCCACACGTACAGCAAGCCACGATCTCGTTCAAGGTCCGCCTCTTAAGGCGTATCGATATTTACACAGCGACCATAAAATCGATCTTATCTAATTAATTGTACAAATAAATTTTATGTTATTCCGTTTTAGTATTATATATGTGTATCTTATATTATTAGGTCTATACATTTCGTATTTGAACTATATAAATTAATTTTGTCTTGTTTATTGATATCTTACAATCATATTATTATTTACGATTCAAATATTGTTTTTATCAGCAAGAAACCACTCTTAATACACAGACAAACAATAGAAAATATTATAATATACAGTAGTACTTACTTATTTTTAACTCCCAACTAAAAGGAGTGGGAGGAAATGGGAGTTTGGGTGGTATAAATTAGACATATTTAAAGTCTACGTATGTGTGAATCGAATTTAGGATTTGTCCTAAACAAGATATATATTTTATGGACACTTCGGTAGGAGTGTAAAAAGTTTCACAGACTTTAATAAATATTATACAAAAAACGTTGCAGGATTAAAATACTTTCTCTCTAGGGATTTTCAAATGCTCGGCTTTTTATTATACCGCTTTGAAAATTTAGCACGTATAATACTGACAGATTTTCATTTATCATATTAAAGATTTTGAAGATGGATTTTTAAAAAAAGAGTAGGTAAACTTGTTTAATATGTTTTATTATTTTATAAACTCCCCTTTAACGAACCTTACCTAATGCAACTTTTTTAGCTTCACGCTATATCACGCGTCTAGCAAGTTAGACAGAGGGAACCGTTAACAATTACCGAGTAAGACTGTTCTCCGCTTTCCGTTCAATATTCGAAATAGAGTCGCGAAATTACTAAGTTACTGCCAATCCATAAAATAAATTATAAGTATCATGGGAACAATCGGTTCCCATTAAGACATTTCTGTTCCCCAGCTTCCGTCAATTTTTGGTGGTATTGCAGTAATCATTACATATTAAAATCGCATATTACCTTTGATGATATCTATATTTATATATATTGCATCAAATGCACGACCTATACTTTACCTTTACCTTTTTTTTCTTTGAGGAGCAGCGACTCAGCATCATAACTGTAAACACAGTGGTTGTTCGTTCTCTTTCCATTCGGAGGAATAATTAATTTAATATTTTTATTTATTTGCTCTGTGATAAGAACAAGCGTGGAGTTAAGTACCGATACTTAATACATAATGTCTAAAAAATTATGTGAAGGACGGAGTGTATTGCTATGTGATAGGTTGGTTGGCAGAGGGAACCTAGTATAATTTTGCCTCCCTACCTGCATATAGCAGGGTAAAAAAACATTATTATAGAAAATGCTAATATTTTTATATAAATATACATACCGGTACATGTTTCAGTGCTTTCCATTAGTATCCGAAATACATCAAACCAACGAAGCAGGAAATGATGAATTAATTGCACTGACAGCTGGTTGGCGTTACGTTATGTCCCATTTGGCCGCCTACATTAGCAACCCTATGTCAGTATCGGCGTTTAGATAATTATAATGAATTTTAGTAATCTAATACTTTTTGTTTTATTAAAATAATAAGTTAATTTAAAAATCTTTTAAATTGCTTATTTAATATTTTAAGCCATTTCATTTGATTCTCGTTTTGGGTGGATTGCGCATGTGTCGTCATCAGAAATGAAATCGTAATCCAAATTTCAATTTAGTCAGATACTAGAAAAGTCAACACATAGCGCACATAGCTTTGCTAGACAGAGGGTACCTAGTGTTAAGACACTCCGTTATCCACATTCCGCCGAATTCTAGATCCACGCATTACCTCGAAACCAGAGAAAAGAATGAAAATATTAAGTTTTTCCTATTTTCTCGAGTGGAAATCGAACGCGTGATCTATTGTATAGTCACACGCTTGTGCCCCAGCGCCAGGACTGGCCTCTTTTAAAAGATAATTACTGTATAATTTTTCTCTACATTAAATAATGATGTCACGCAATTCGGTTATTAACAATATAAGCTCGTAATTAAAGCAAACACGCTTAATTAACAAGCACGTATTTTAAATACATCCACAACTCATTACGTCATTTCATTATTTAAACCATAAATTCGCACATTAAAGTGTTAATAAAGAAATAATTATTTAACGTCAGCGAAAGTAATTTTTACGTTTTTAAGTAAATATACTTCAAACAAAAGATAAAAACGGAAATATTGTGTAGATTCATAGAAAACACCATTATAACCTTATATTTGTATGTAATTTCTTAGAAAATAAGTGCATGTGCACTCGATTTATAAGACAATGCACCCGCTCTGCATTGCATCTGCAAACTTAACTTTGGAAGCTTTTATAAATTGTAGTTCCGTATAATGTTTGAATTGTTGAAAAAAAAAAAGTTTTTTAAGTATATTTTTAAAATATTATCATCATCAGTTACGATAGATATTGATGATGATAATTTGTCTGTCAATCAAATATGTATATTTGCCAAATTAGATTTCGGGTGCTAAGTTACTTTTTAAGCGTCAAAAAAGTGACATTTTAATATATAAAAAAAAATATTTTTTGCGTTCTAATCTACAAACCTTGTATTAGTAACTTATCTTGCATCTCTCATCTTCCAATAAAAGATAACAATGCAAAAAAAACATAACAAAATGCATACCATTAAATAATGCAACAATCTCGCTTGAACGAAGATTGAATTTGACCAATAAAAAGGTATTTGCTGGCATGCAGCGTGCATAGCGGAGTGCGGTGAACTATCCACTGATACAGAATAAATATCTTTAGCTCGGCGCAGAGACGTTGACTGAATTGAAATCAGGGTATAAACAAGTCTTGCAAGTCTACTATTTCTTTGTTGAATTGTTTTGCTTGGGTTGTAAAAAACAATCTCTCCTCTTGTATGCAAAATAAGAGAGAATTCTTCTTATATTGTATACGCTTATATTTTTTTAGGAAATAGTTTAATCTTCGGCATCGAACTTAGGACCTGTCGTGTTTAGAGTGAAATGCTTGTGCATGTGCGCCACGAGTGGCCTCTTAATAACGAGATTATTAATAAATTAGATTAATAAATTAAAGATTCCAAATTTGCTATTAATACGTATTGAAATATTATAAGACATTTATTATCGTATTCTGAAATAATATATTTCAGAATCCCATATAAAAAGGCTTAATTTGTCATCTCCGATAGCCGAACAATTTAGATTCCGGACGTTTCCTATTTGGATAAGAGCCGGTTCAATTTAAGAGTTCCCATATAAACTCAAAATGTGTTAGGAGGAATCACTTCTGAATATAAGGATGCATATGGAATGCAAATCGTCTTTTATTGGCAACCACATATTTTTAGTAACATTTCAAATTTAAAGTGGACGATGGAAAGTAATACATGCATATGCATTGGATGTTATTTTAATTTAAAATCTAGTTATACTACGTACGATCTAGATCAAAAATGTAAATAAAATATGATAAATTGATTTTGAACGAACTTTCGTCGCGTCATGTCAAATATCTCCCGCCTGATTTGTGTTAAGACACTCTGTTCTCCACTTTCCATCGAATTTTCGAGACGGACCTCAATTTTGCGCATTTGCCTTGATATCAGAGCGAAGAAATAACAATATTAATAAATAACAATCCATTCCCTCGAGAGGAAATCAAACCCCACAACCGTCGTTAGAGTTCCACGCTGGCGCCCCTGCGCCACGACGGTCTCTACATTTAATATTGATCAAAGTAGCAAACAACTACTATTATAATATAACAATGACAAATCTCCCTCCCAAACATAATTTCGAATGTTTCAAATAGTATTAAGCAGATACTCAGAAAACTAGCAAAGTTAATTGTTTGCAGAGTGATTTAATAATAAAATTTCTACGTAGAAGAGAGTAGCTGGTTATAACCACATTACTCTCCGCCATAACTCCATTGTTGTCGCCATGACTGATACGTGCATTGGATTCAAGTAAAATTCAGTTATTTAGTGCTCGGCCAATTTCATAATACCGTCGCTGCTCTGGAGAAAATTAAGGCCCTTTTGTGAGAATTACTAACTCAGTTATATATAGACGTTTTGAATGTGTAATACCGTAATACGATTACTGCGTGGGTGGTTTTGGTAGTTCGTGACTCTTAAATATGAGGCCTGTGATATTTTAAGGGTAATTAGCATTTTGGGCTTAAATATTTAAATTTAAACTACGTTATTTAAATTAAAGATTAAAATTATTTATGTAAATTATGAATTGTAGTTAATTTTTGTCAATTATGATCGTAAAAGGAGTTTTGAGATTTAATTTGGTTTTATTTAAACTTTTAACGATATTCTTAGGAACTATAGAATAATCTTTTCATTAATAATTTTGTATTTAAGAATCAATAGATTCAACACGCAACGGGTTTGATTCCTACTTGAAGGAATGGAATATTTATTTCATATTTTCATTTTTGCACTACAAGGCGTGCTGTGGATTTCCGTCACATGTGATATGTATTCAATGCCTTAAGAATTCAGCGGAATGTGGGGAAAGAAAGTTACCCCATGGGAATGGAATCGTTAAAATACTACATTAAAACATAAACTTATAATAATTTTATGTGCATATACATATACATTGTGAAAAGTGGTTCTTGCAATATTTATAGACATTCTCCTCTCCTATTGACTCAATTACTTTAAAGAAAATATAATGATAAATTATGTAATTTTTTACGAACAATTAAATACATATATTTTATTTACTTATTAAATATAAAAACCAAAAAAAAATACTTTCGAAAGAATAAAAGCCTTCGAAAGAATAGAAGCCAAAACTGCAATTTTTTTTCTGTCTATATTACAAACTGCTACTGTTACAATTGTTAGCGTAGTAGCTATCATTGTAGACGTATATACCAGCCTTCATTATAAACTTTGTCACTGCGATGCTACTATAGCGTTTGATACAATAGGTGCTTGTTGAAAACTTATACAGCTCACACCTTAGCACGAAATATACTGAAATGATGCGTCCAATACTAGTTAAGTTATCTAACTTGAGAATTGTAATAAGTTGTTTGTTGCTTCCACGATGTTTTGATGAACATGTTTTTTATTTAAATAAATATGTAGTATTATAATATTTATTAGTTAGGAAACTTACTTACTTACTTGTTACTTAGGTAAGCCGCACTACTAAAAGTACCTATTCTATTTTGTCACAAAAAATATTTAAGTTGTTTGGGAGACCAGCTTGCACATACCAGTAAGACTGACAGACAAAAATTCCTAAATATTTTTTTGTGGTTCAGTATCATGTAAATATGTAAAATTATGTAATAGTAAAATTATCTAAAAAGACTCAGTTATTTTAACATCACAGACAAACACTTTCATTTTATTTATATTTAGACATACTAAATAAAATATTTTCGCTTAAGGTACTATTACTATTATTGACGTCTATGGCTAATAATTAAATATATAAAAATAATTTAATCTGTATTCTTTGACAATTTCTGTCAATTGTATCGTTCACAAAAAATGTAGCTGTCACTTGACATAAAAAATTCTAGTGTCATGAAAAATAAAATAATTTAACCAAAATGCTAGTTCACAAGGAGCCCGAGGAAAGGTGTATACACAAGATCGTTGGCTATGGAGCGATAATGTTTTTATTATTATATATTATAAAGCTTATTAGATATCTAGGAAAACGTGACGTTTCAGAAAACCACAGATGTGCCCGAAAATCACGTGCCAATATCAATCCTCGTGGAAAGGCTGAGAAAAGATCCAAAAGTCGTCACAGGACTAAGAGCCGGCGACGTCATAAAACAATGCCTGATGAAGGTCCAACACAGAAGTACTGGTCCTGCTCTTGCTCTATTCACGACGTACAATAAATATTCTGGCAAATAAATTTCCTCGAAGCCACTCAATCGAAAACTTTTTAAGGAAATAACCTAATTAAAATATTGAAGTTAAAGTATTGTTATGTCAGTGTAAACTTTAGCGTAAGCAATTAAAAGTTTTTCCAAAGAAATTTCGAGTTTACAAATTACGCGATGCCTGAAAAATGACGAGTCAGTGTTAAAAGATAGTCCCCTTTTGATAAGTATTTTTAAAGAGTACCTGATCTTGCGAAAATCTTTTTCGTTTAAAATTTTCAATGCTTAAACTTTTCACAAAACAGTTGAATCATCTCTTACTATTATAAAGTTTAAAGTTTAGTATATTAACTTATAAAATTTATCCTTTGAAGTTTTATTCGTAGTTTGACATAAATGACTTTATAGATAGCTGGTGAGGTACACTCAAATAAAATAGTTTTATTTTACTTATATTAAAGGTTATCCTCGACTTAAAATGAAAACTACTAAAAAGATCATATACGTATCTATGTTATATACTTTCACGTTATAGGCTTGTATATATTTTACTGATAATATTCTTTTTTTAGCTTTACGCTGTATCCCGCAAGGGGACCACGCAGGCAGAGGGAGCCTATTCTTAAGACACTCCGTTTCCATTAGGACACTTCCGTTCCCCCGCTTTCCGCCGTGTGCCCCTGCGAAGAAGAATAATATAAAAAATATAAAAACATATATTTTATACGAACCATAAACTATATGAGTAGAGCTTAACAAAGTTAACTTAAGCGAATGAATAATTTGTGAATAATTCAGACGAAGAAAACTGGGTACGTAATTACTGCATAGCGTTTTGTGGTATGTTAGTTAGAATAATTAGAGGCGAAAATAAGATGATAAAATACTACCAGTATAACTGTGTACTTACTTTCGTGAAAATTTTATTACATTTTCACACTTCAGCTTATTAAGTTTTGCTGGTGAGTTAAATGAATAAGAATTATTATGTCTACTGGCCGTTTGAATTATGAATGTGCGGACTAACGTTTTGAAACGTTTTTATGCTATTAAATATTCCCATGTAATTAGTTAACATTGTGAAATGTGATATTTTATAGTCTAAATTTCTTTATTTATAGGAATTATGTTTTAAAAGAAAAGAAAGTTCTTTTTTAAGTGGCCAATATATGCCTTAACTAAATATGATTTGTTTTTGAGAAGATATATCTCTAAATTCACAAATAGGCTAAAATTACCACCAGGTTTTCAAATGCTTGAATATAAAAAAAAATGTTAGCAAAATAATAATTCTAAAAGACCTATTTAACAAATACCCTGACTAAGTTCTGCCTTAGTAAAACATAAGCCAAAGGCAAAACTTCTTAATACTTTTCTTTATTATTTTCTTTAAAAATTTAAGCTGATACAACATTTTGATGTTTAAATTAGTTAACAATATCGATGGAGTAATATCTTGTAGAGAGTTCACGTCAGGCGCAAGAAATTGTGGTCTTCTGATAACGACCGCAGTGCGCTTGACGTGCTGCCGGTTCCGATACAGTAGACGGGAACTGCTGTTTAGCTTAGTAATATTATTTTCAGGGTATATCTAAAATAATCGCTAATGCGATCGGTTTTTCAAATATTTCTGGAAAATTGGTACAAAATGTATGAAGATGAAGAGAACGAAGAAGATGAAGAGAATTCTATTCGATCATCACCTCTAGTAAGTTACACATTTGGCCTTTATTTTTTTGGTCATCAATAATTTCCCTAATATCGAATAGTTACCATTCAAATAAGTCAAGCACAGCTTACATGGTCGTCGCTCTTTGCAAATATATCAGCTATTTTATGACTATACTGTACACATGGGGAAGAAAAGCTCATATTAAGTTCTTGTTATTTTAATTCTGTTTAGCTTTTTCAACAAGTTCAGTGTAAAATATAAATATTTACATATTTTATAATCTCGTACATATATATAAATTTCCTATCTCAAATCGATCTTGAGATGCCCTTTTCATTCATAGATAGTTTCAATGTATGAATGAAAATGGCATCTCAGTATTGATCTCAAACTTGAGAGCGATTTATAAGTACAGGCCTTAGAGTATAGTATTTATTTTCAATTATTTGTTATTAGATTACACATGTCTCAAGTATGTGTACTTATCAAAGACGCTTCGTGAATGACTATAATGCGGATAATTGCGTTTCTTGATCCACTCCAATGAGTTTCACGGCTTATTTCACCTAAACATCTAAGACATGGAGGTATTTACGATAACGTCGCAAGTCTTCCAGACAATATAATGTTATATATTATTTAATAAGTTTTTAATAAAAGTTTTTATTTTTGTCTAGAAATATAAATTAATGAACAATATTTGGGAAAAATATATATATTACATTAGTAGCAACTAGCCTAATTTTAGCCAATGTCATGTAGAATTTTGAGTTTTTTTTTTAATTAATGCTATATATTTGAATTTTTATATTGAAAAAATCTAATGAAGAAATGTCAATTAGAATTGATATTTTTTTTTTTGTATATTTTCAAAAGGAAGCTTACAACGTTGAGTCCCGCTACTCCGCACAATTTCCACGTTCCCTGCTATTTGCGGGATGCAATATAAAACGAAAAACAACTATATAATTATACTTTACTTTACTTTTGTTGTAATTATATTTTCTAAGTATAATTATAACAACAAACACAACAAAAGCTAGCTTAACTGGAATATTAAGTTCCACCACTATCCTAACCATTAATGAGGCTCAACATCGATTCCTTACCACACAAAGAGAAAATACAAAACTTTTTCGTAATCTCATCTGCCAGATACTTGGCTTACCTTTGTTTCAAAGCGATAGTTACAAGATACTGGACTATCCAACACGGGTAAGTTTAATTCGATTTTAGATATCGAGATTCGTGGTTAACATTTAATCCTGGGTGTAACGTTTGTTTGTATATATATATATAAAATATAAAAAGAACAACTATCATTTTTATAATTCACTCTGTTTTTAATATTTCCTTCCAATTAAGATATAACATTTGAAGAGCCTAATGTTTAATTTCATAATAATATTTTACATATCCAATCTGCCCTACGCAGGGAGAGGGGACCTAGTCTAAACACACCCCGTTCTCTACTCTCCATTGAATTTTTGGAGGCATTGCGTGTTGAATAGCGGATCCCAACGCCACACTCTTGCCATGGTACGAGTACGAATAAATGGAAAAATATTTATAGGTAATAATTCACACCCCCATGGGATTCGAACTGACAACCGTCGCGTTACAGTCACACGCTTGGTCCCCCACCCTCTAACGAATCGGTATCCCTCCGTTCTAATTTGGATCAACTGGAAAGTACGCGATTAATAAGACTTAAGCCGCGATCAATGACAGAAACTATAATTGTTCTGAACTAAAACATGCAAATAATCTAAATTCACAGTGAAAGACGCTTTAAGCATTATTATTAGATTATCTAAAGCTATCCTTTTAAGTAGTTATTATGTTTGTTGTGCTAGGTGTTTGAGGCCAGTCGTTACGCAGAGATACTAACGTGTGACTATATACGCGGCAGATTGTGGGTTCGATTACCACTCGAGGAAACTAAATATTCAATACTTCCATTCCTCGCTCTGGTGTCGAGCAAAGCAAATCCTCCAGAACGCGTCTAAAATTCAGCGGATAGCGGGTATAAGAGTGTCATATCACTAATCTCCCTCTGTCTACCCTGTTAAATACGGGATACAGCGTGAAGCTGAAATAAAAAATATAAATGCTTCTTAGTTCTTGGCGATTGTTTCTTTGTAAATTCATAGATATGAATGTATTACGCTGTATTATATAGTGACATAAAAAATATTTCTTCCAATCGATTTAAGTATAAAATAAATTCTAGAGCCTTGGTTGCTTACAGGTACGTACGTGCTCTCTAGTTAAATTATTCGGAACCGGAGACAGTAGAGCTCGAGCTTAGCCCAAAGAAATCACATCATCAGGTATTGTTATAGTCATGAAGAATTAACTTACAAATAATTTTAAAACTTAAATTGCTTTTCACTGATTATTATTAGGTATAGCGCGCACTAGTGATTTTTGTCACCATGACTGTTGCGTCACTGTTACCGTGTACATTACACTAAATGAAGGTGCGCGCATTTGGATACGTGACAATTGGGTGACTTTTTGTCCGCGGAGGACGGCAACACGCCGGTGACGCAACTGTCACCGCGTCCATTGATTTGTATGCCCGTGCGCGCATTAGCAACTAAATGTCACCTCCCCCTTGCGGTTTCCATACTAGTCGTCTTCCGCATAAATATGAAACAGCAGCGTGTTGCATTGCAGCACCGAATTTTTATTTCAAGAATGGCGTCAAGTTCATCACCAAGGCAAAACGTGTGTTTTCATGAAGATAAAATAGACAATGACAATACTGATTGACGAAATTGAGTTGAGGCCATTGCTCCAAGACAAATGAAAAGTTGAAAGCCAATATTTTCTACATTTGCTTTTTTTTCTATTTCTTAATATAAGTGCACAGACAACCATCTCTTCGAGATCCATTTTCTCAAATGTAAAAAATTTCGTCACTGTCATCGCAAGTGCGCGCAGTCGCGAAAAGTATGGTGACATATCAGTGACAAAAAATTTATTGTCACCGTGACAAAAGTTACCAGTGCGCGCTAAGGCTTATTGTATTTTAATAACTTTGTTGTAGACGTTTTTACATAAATGCTATATTTAGATAATTTAAAAACTACCGCCATTTAAAAATTATGCATACAAGGTTTTAAGCTTGTGCTAAAAATTTACTGCAGTGCTAACTATTCATAGCGATTTTAAGCTGCACCCATTAATTGTGTTGATAAATTGTTTGGATTATACAAGCTGGAGGGTGTACCTAGCTATACATAATTTTAATGGATTTCACTTTAAATTTTAAAATAAAGTAGCTTAAAAGATGTTCATTGTTGAGCCTTGTGTAATCTTGCTTAATTGGAAAATATTCAGTACACGCAGTTTGGAAGTTTTTCTTAAATTTTTATTTGCAGATTTGCAATATTTATCATTAAAACTTTTTTATTTTCATTTTTATGTGTTTCTATCACTGTACAGGCTTGGCAGAAATAGTTTATTTTAAATTCTTTATTTTTCAAGATCGTGTGTGTTAATCTTCTCTCCAAACAATTCTTTATTTTGTTAGTTTCACGCTGTTTCCCGCACGTAGTAGAGAGGCAATGGAAACCTAATATAAAGACACACCGTTCCCCATTTTCCGCCGATTTGTGAGGCAAAGCGTTACCAAAACGTCGAAAAGAAAATATTAAATATTTCAAAAATATTCAATATATTCCCAAGTGGGGATTAAATAGACAATCGTCGCGTTTATAATAGGGACATAAGATGCATGATTATGTTAAAGTGGTTAACGGAGTGTCTAACCACAAGGTTCCCTCTACCTATCCCGCCGTGTGCGGGATACAGCGTGAAGCTGTTTAATAATTAGATGTAAGCACATATCAATGTAACAAATGTTTTTTTAAGATGTATGTAAGTTACATACATAAACTGGGTATTCGGTAAAACTGAGCCATTTTCACGCGGATTGGATGGCTTCGGTAGCCTTCTACTAATAACGTATCAACAAACAAGTTAAATTTGAATTATGAAATAAAAAAATATCCTTTTTATTATAGTTTTATACTATTTTTAGTATTTTCAAATGTTATTAGCATAATTTATTATCAAAACTGTAATATTCAAGTAAACAATATACGTACTTATTTTAAAATAGTATACATTTTCATATAAAATTAAAAACAATAACATTATAATATTCACTAGGCACAGAGCCAACTGAATGTATTATCTTAATTTCATTATTAAATTTATCGGACGTCGAATAAAATTGATGTAAATTTTCGTAATTTCTTTTGTAACGTTATTTTATTTGTCGATTTAATCAAATATTATTAAAAGGAAAATAAATACATAAAGACAGATCAAAATCTACAGAACAAAATCAATGTCAGCATATAAAAATATGAATATTATTTCTAGAATAAATAAATGAATATTATTTCTAGAATAAATTATAATTAATTTAATTGTCTTTATTTTTTCTAGAAAAAAATATAACAATTTACCTCCCAGTGACCTGTCCTAGAATATAACACATTCTTGGATATCTAAACCTAGCCTTATTAGATACAATCTTTCGTCCATCGTTGCGGAAACCGGCCAAGTTTTTCGAGGCCTGGATTCGCAAGTCTGTTCAATTATTCCAACACAATAGCTTAATCAACTCCCGCAAGTTTACTCTCGCTTAATAATACAGACATTGCTCGCTCGAGTTAATTCTGTCGTGGAAACTGTCGTAGGCTGAATGTGTCAATTTAAAATTGAACTTCTCGTATATACTTACTATATAAGGTCCTGAAGGTAAGGTCTCAGGTCTCTAGAAAGTAAGTTTAAGGTATTATGGGTTTGCCAGTATGATAAACCTTCTAATATCCTTAAGAAATATTTGTTTTGGTCCGTACTATGTTACTATGGGAATATTTTAAGAATTTTTTAGTTTTATAAAATACTTTCTATAGAAAATATAAAATAGAAGAGAGAAGTTTCTATAGAAAAATAAAAAAAATATCCCTTATTAAGTTCTAACATATCCAACGGAATATTGTTATTACAAATATCTAAGTGGAGATAAGAAAAAGAAAAATATAAGAAAACTGTTGTTTTGACGTCAGAGAAAAGCATCTCTATTTCGCAGCTGTCTCCAAATATTAAAATATATGCTAACTCGCCCCTCTAATGACCGTAAGATTTAAATCTGAAGAAATGTTTTTGTTTCGAGTTTAAACAAGAAAAGTTTCTTTTGTATTTCTTATAACCTTTTTGTGTATTGTCTCACAAAAGCTGTCACTAGAAAGAAATTACTTATCGAAATTTATTCTAAAAGTTGTATATTTGTAAATCTCTTTCAAGATATATTTTAATTTATCTTTTTTTTTTAATAAAATGTTTATACTATTACTTACTATTATTATTTTGTTTTATGCATAATTATTATTAACAATTATTTTAAGTTTCCATTTAAATAGAAGCATAAAAATACGAAGAAAATTCTGAATATAGAAAAAGAACAATATCGATTCTTTAACAAAAGTGCACTTTATTTTCGTCAAGACTTTTATAGGACATAAAATTTTCCAATTGAACAGTTGGCAGTCCTCACTAGGTTTACATCGTGAAATCACAAATCAACTTCGCAAACTTATTTCCAACGACCTTTTTGGTTTTTCGTAATTTATTAACCAGATAAAAGTATTTATGTTGTAAATACTGTAAATATTCATATATTATACCTAGGTGTTTATAATATAAACGTAGTTATGGGAAATTTGATGGTTATGGATTATCAAAAGTAATTATAAAATTATTTTCGGTTTCCTTACCTGGTTTTAAAAAGCGCAGCATTAAATTCCGCCATCTAACACTGTAAAGTAAATGAATATACTATTCTCAATACAATAACTAAATTATATATTTTTTTTAGCTTCACCCTGTATCCCTCATATAGCAGGTTAGACAGACTATTAGTATTAAGAAATTTTATGCCCCACTCACCCTATTTTCGACACATTGTAAGTTAAATGGCGTTATTTTGTTAACTGATCAACAAAATTCAAAAAAAATAATTACTCCAACTGGGAATCGAATTCACAGACCTCGTGCTGCTCTTGTACTACGAGTATACTATACAAGTCTATACAAGGATAACATTATATAAAATGATAGTTTCACATGAAAACTACAAAATAAGAGCTATAAATTTCCCACATTCTTGCAACATTTCAGCTCGTTGCGAGGGTGTCGCATGTCGTGAGTTTTTCCTGTGGGGCCCAACTCGCCGCCCGTTCCGGAACTACGACTTCATTCGATAACAAACTGATTTGTGCTGTACTTGCTACTTGCCACTTGCCACTTGCTATACCAAAATGTAATTTATTATGTTTTGATCGTATAATCACGCGATGAACGTGGTTGTTTTAGCTTTGTATTAAAGCGGTACTATATTTTTTTTAGATAATAATTCGATAATATTCAGATAATATATCGATTCCCTCTCAGGGAATGACATATTTAATATTTTCACATTCTTGCTCTGGTAACAATACTGAGCTTGGTGATTAGTCCTGCCACTTAACACTTATTGCCTCAAAAAATCGGCGAGAAGTGGCGTACGGAAATGTTTAAAGGGGGAACAGAGTGTGTTAACACTAGATTCCCATGAACTCTCTGCCTACCCTGCTATGTGCTCGATCCAGTATGAAGCTAAGGAAAATAGGTTACATTTACCTACATATATTTTGTTTCGACGTAGGTAGCTCACTGTATCTGCAATCGAAGTTACCTTGGAATCGTCATGACATTTAGAATGTGTCATGAATCATACACAACTCTTAGTTATTTCCATTTGACCACGAGGGAAAAACTACAATTAAAATGTAGTAAATAATAAAAGTATTAAAAATTACTAAATTAATTTAATATATTTAAGAATTATTATATCAAGGCCTATTACAGACGTCAAATGGTTTTGTTATTACCTTTTAAAATACGCAACTCTAAAAATGAAATGCTAAAACAATAACATGCAAATAAATTTAATTACAATAATAAATACGTATTAAATTTACGAATGGCATATTAAACAAGTTCAAAACGTGTAAGGTATCAACTGGGATAGCCATAATTAACGACCTCCTAACCATATCGTCGTAAGAAACGCCGACACGCGAGGGAATTTCCAAGAAGCCTGATTATTTAATATACATATACTGTTTACTTGTTCACATTTTTAAACCAATTTATTTTTTACTTGGTACTGGCACACGCAAATATACTCACTTATAATATGATGCAAAGAGCAAAGAGCTGGAGTTCGAGCTCAGTGGCGTGGGATTAGAGATGCCTATGTTCAGCAATGGACGACGACAAGCTGATGATGATGATGATGATGAAGAAGATAATAAAATTACTTTTTAACAATATATGTAAACATAATTGTATATAAAAGAAGCAAAATTTTAAATAAAAAATGTTACCTTACTCATCCATATTCAAGCTATTCGCAATATGACTGGAAATAAAAGTTAACAGCAGTTCAAAAATTCATCTCGATATTCAATGGTATTTCGAAATTGCAGCCACTGTCAATAAAACTTTTATTTTGATTGCTAGATCCAATTGGCCAAATATTTTAAACAAGTTATTACCATATATATGGATGGGTTTATAGGGTTTTTCAATAAATTTCTGCTTAAGTATTTTCTTTATGTTTCTATGGTTTTTTGAGAGGAAGATAAAATTGTATGTTATAGGCTGAAGTCGACGTCGTATATGAGTAAGTAATGTTTCCCGAGAAAAATCAGAAATATATCCAGTTCGGTCTTTAAATATGGCGTTTCTATAGGAGTTTTATAGGTGTATTTTTTTATAATCTACATGGCAGTATGAAATCCCTAAAAAAATTTATTTTTATTTTTATTTAACAAGTGAAACGAGTAGGGGATCATCTCTATCTTTATATACAAGGTGATAAATAGATCGATAGACAAACTGATGCAGGTTACAAAGGAGGTAATTTTCAACTATTTTTGTCCCATAGAGCATGGTTAGAACGGTTTTCAAGATGTTGTCCAGTCAAAAAAAAAGTATATATAACTACTGCTTTACAAACGCGACTGTTTTGGGTTCAATCCCTACACAGATGAACGAATTATTTTAATTTTCTCGCTTTGATAACAAGAAGGAACGGTAGTTACATATAAAATCAGTGATCTAACACAAAGTTCCATCTATCTACCTTGTTATATGTAAAACTACTTCAAAATGTATTTAAGCTTCGTATTTATAAACATATACATATATTACTAAAATATAAGATAACAATATAAATAAATCACTCAAGAATGCAGTAACATTCAAGGTATCGTAAAAACCTTAGCGTGCCCTGTCCCCGTAAGTAACATACTCGTGCCAGATTCGTAATCAAATGAATGGCAAGTAACGAAAACAACACTCCTCATCTGATTAGTACTCGTATGTTTTACTATTTGCATTAGTCCTTGACTGGTTGTTTTGTTTTAGAATACTGGTTTGCCTTAATAATCTAACTATTAACTTGCAATGTCTCGAAAATGGGAATCTGAGTGTTAAGAGTAGGTTCCCTCTGCCTTCCCTGCTACATGCATGATACGAGGTGAAGTTAATAAAAGAAAACTATATAATGTCTATGTAGAGGCCATTGGGGCACAGTCGGGGGAATAATATCGGGGCAATTTATATTTCACTTCATTTCGATTTTTTAAATTATAATTCAATTATTTGAAATATAATAAATGAACATATATTTATGTTTATATTTCCATTTCTTCGCTCTGGTGTCGAGGCAAAGTGCGGCGTTGAGTTCTGCCACTCAACACGCAATGCCTCCAGAATTCGGCAGAAAGTGGGGAACGGAATGTCTTAACACTAGGTTCCCTTTGCCTACCCTGCTGTGTGCGGGATACAGCGTGAAGCTGATTACTAATAAATGAACATCCTTGTCATTGTATTTTCTTCTATAAATATAGAAGCACTTTATACTTCTATGTAGGAATTATATAAATATTTTCTATTTAGCTTTCACTAGGAACTAACGATATCCTAACGTATGTTTTCTCTTTAACCACGTTTACTTAGTTGGCATGTGTACGCGAGGCATAATCCGACATCTTGAGTATCTCGCTTAGGAACTTGCGACATTTCAGTTCAAGTGCACTTCCTACAGAATTTAGAAATGCTATTTGCTCTGTTCGTGCAATAGTCGTTCTGAACTGGAATTATTATCACGTATAAGTTTGTTGGTGAGTTCTTTCGTTTAGTATCTTCGCCGTTTTAACCTGCCGTTAGCGACGACGGTCCTCTTATGGCGGTCTAAGTGTGTGTTTTAAAAGTAGTTTTTATGTAAAGCTACAGTGTTAACTGTAAAATTTGATTGTGTAATCATAAGGAGCATATTATAAGTGTTAATTAATAGGAAATTATATACAAATATATACAATATTCTGTTAATTAACATAATTTACACAAACATTATAATTATGCCTTCTATATGAAAAAATCTGTCAATAAAAAATTGATAATAGGTATATTTTTTACAGCCATAACTATTTATTTTTTTAATTATTTATTATATGTATATTTATATATTTATTGGATATATATGTATGTATATTTTACTTCTGCACACCTGCATACTTATTATCCCACATGACAAGGTTGGCTGGGAGAGAATGCTTTTAGCGTTAAGCCCGCCTTTTGTACATTGTTTTTT
>JAKRZM010001275.1:467004-508910 GCA_036379175.1 Heliconius cydno galanthus
CAAATAAGGGGTTGAAAGTTTGTATGGAAAAATCTTTAAATCGCCACCGATTTTTATAAAATTTGAAATTTAGACTCTTAAAAATATTTCATTGAACACATGTTTCATGGGTTATTAGAATTCACCCTTAAATACACAAGCGAAGCTGCGCGCGCCCGCTAGTAAATTTATAAAAGACAACAGATATTATACATTTATATAAGAATGACATAACGTCACGAATCAAGGAATACGGAGGAATACGGAGTGTCTTGACACTAATATTTTTTCTAGGTACTGTTAAGACACTGTTTTCTACATTTTCCGCCGAATTCTAAAGGCATTGCGTGTTGAGTGACGGAAGTTAACGTCGCGTTTAACATCAGAACCAAGATGTGAATATATTAGATATTCAAATTCCTAGAGTAGGAATCGAACCCACAGCCTGTCGCGTTTTCAGTAACTCACTCGTCTACCGCACCAAGACTGGACTCTATATATATATGTATAAGTAATTAAAATTAATAAAAAATAGGTACATCGACTTAAAAGTCATGCTTGCCTGTCTGTCTTGTTATACGATGTGAGTCGTGATATATGCAAAAACATTTTGATTGGCATATTTACATTACTATTGATGTTTGTATTAACACTAACAATAGAACAAAGGTTTGAATAATTGCAATCGTTCATTTTCTATAAGCTTCCGCATTCACTTCTACTCGTGATAGGCAACTAAGGCAATCTAGCAAATTATTCCTCTTAGATTTATTAAAAAGTTGTTTTCTTCACTTCACAACCCTCAGGGATTTAGATTTTTTTATAAAACTTCTGTTGAGAAAACAAAGCTAGTATTATATTAGAATTAAATTCAATTGCATTCAATTGTATTCTGTTGCATTCAATTGCACATTTACTTGCATTTATTATTATACCTATATAAATAAGTATTGAAACTGTCAAACCAGTCGCTACGTTATATTTAAATCTCGTTCTACGTTGCATCTCAAAATTTCACCAAGGAACTATATTTCTTTGAAAGAAGATTAAATTTTGAAGTGACGTTTTCTCTCACATAGCACGGCAGGCAGAGAAAACATAAAGACATTCCGTGATCTGTGACCAAACTCATCGACAGGGTTTGCCTTGTCAATACCAGAGTGGGGATTGAACCCAACAACAGTAAGGCGCTGTCCCGCCGCACTAAGATCATTAACATAATTTTTTAACTTCACGATGTATTCCGCCCATATCAGAATAGACAGAGGGAACCTGGGTATCTAGTGTTATGACACTTCGCTTCCAATAAGATATTTCCTTCACCAGTATTCGGATAGAAAAAGTCAAGTTCGTGACAATAAGAACAATACAGTTAATAAAAAAAATATTTTTCTGCACACTACATTTTACGAAAGGCTTCCTAGCCTTCAAGTCTGTCATTAATTTCCCCTTTACGTATAATATAGGCAATAACGTGACAGTAAGAACAATAAAGTTAATAAAAAAAATATTTTTCTGCACACTACATTTTAGGAAAGGCTTCCTAGTCTTTCAATAATTGTATTAACGCCGTCACCAAATCTAATAAATTACAAAAACCCGAAGACTAATAACATTATTTGAGGAAATACTTTAATATTCCAAAAGCTTTCTAACTCTGACGAGAGACTCACTCAACCATGCGTTTAATGCAATTACAACGTAAAAGGAAACGAAACCAGGTCAAAATAAATTTTAATTAAGCTATCTTTAAATATTCTTATAATTGTATAAAGTAATTTGTGGATTGGAATTGTAAGCAGTATTTATATGCTCTGTTGCTGACAGTACCATAGCGAACGGTCTCGACGGCCAATGTCTATCTAAATGAGGTAATAGAGTTCGATTTAATTAGAGAAACAGGTGCTCCAAATATACTATACACTTCCAATTACTAAATAAAGTACAGGGTATTTTGTAGCAGAATTTACTTTGCGTGTATTTAAATAATACTGCTTCACGTTGTATCCCGCACGTAGCAGGATAGGCAGAGGAATCCTAATGGTAAGACACTCCGTTCCCCACTTACTCCAGAATTCTGATGGCGTTACGTTTGGCGAAATTCAACGCAGCACTTTTGCCTCGACATCAGAGTGAAAAAAAAAAATATTTACTCGAGTGGGAATTGAATCCAAACTTGAAGCGTTTCCGGTCGCATATTTACGCCTCTGCTCCATGATTGTCCTCAATAGATAA
Organism: Heliconius cydno galanthus; assembly: GCA_036379175.1. Classification (NCBI taxonomy): domain Eukaryota; kingdom Metazoa; phylum Arthropoda; class Insecta; order Lepidoptera; family Nymphalidae; genus Heliconius; species Heliconius cydno. The sequence continues at coordinate 469,219 of JAKRZM010001275.1, forward strand.
TACGAGTATGAAAAAAGAAATGTCATCGCAGGATTTGAATCCACAACTCTTAGATATCGGTCAGTTATCTACAAATACTGAAAAATTAGAGAAAATATGATATCATATCTGTCCCTAATACCTAAAAATCTATAACTAAAAATTTTACCAGGAACAACATAATATTTTTAATGGATCTCAAAGTTGTTTAAATATTTGGTTATTAATTAAACGTATAGAGAAACGCACGTTTGTTTAAATAAGCTTGTTCAAATGAGGGCAGTGAGCTTATTGCTCATGATTGTGGGTTGCCTTCAAGCTTTCGTTAGTTTTGACAAGTCAGACTAGTCAAACAAATAACCCAGCGGACATTCAAAAAGTTAACCTAGTCAACAGTTGTTCTAACTACGGTTAATAACTTAAGCTGATCTACGTCAGTTTACTATATGGAATAACAATAATTAATTAATCTGGTTTGCTTAATTTTCATTTATTTTGCGGTGTAAGGAAAGAGAGATCCCAGTACATACTGTAAACGAAATTTCTAGACTTAGAAATTTGACATGAATGGAGGTCAGGGAGCAGTTAGAGCAGAATACAGTGGAAAATGGGAAAAAGAGTGTCTCAACACTAGGCTCCCTTTGCCTACTCTGCTGTGTGCGGGATACAGCGTGAAGATGAAAAAAACAAACAATTTTCTAGTACCAAAATTTATAGTCAACAACAAACACTAAATCCAAATTCAACTAAACGCGTGAGCCGAATATCAAAATTATTAAAATATACGAGAACACAGAACATTCATCGTAATAACACAGACGTAGTGCTAAAACACCACCAGAATTATTACTATTGTTGTCACTAATGTTAATATACTGTTGAATGTGTACTGTAATGAAATAATAATATGAATTTAGAAAACTATGTGTTCATTGAAACTAAATTGAATTTTGTAATCAATGGCCGCCTAATTTCGTATAGATTAATTATATTTAGGCATTGTGTTTTACATTATGTGTGGTAGATTTAATTATAAGTATTCAGTTGTTGTAATATTCAATTGTTATAAGTTAGCACCCCGGATTTGTCTATATTCGCTCATTTTAGGTTCCTTTTTTATTTTTTACCTTCAAGCTCTGCAATATAAACGCCACGATTATGGGTTCCATTCCTACTTGGGGTAATGGAATATTTAATACATTAATTTCCTAACTCTGGTAACAGGGCGGCGTTGAGTGCCGCCATTCAACTCGCAATGTCTTGAAATTGCAATGCCTTGAAAATTCAGGGAAATTTGGTAACGAAAAGCATTTTAATGATAACTAGGTTCCTTCTACCTACCCTACCATGTGTGGTATACAGCGTGTAGCTAAAATACATAACATACAATACTGTGTAAAATAAAGACATAACTCCAGTATTATTCTAGCTTTAAACACAATTCTAAAAGACAAAGAGCTTGTGTTTTATCAACGTTGCAGAGAGTAATGTCGTCATTGTTGTCCGCAGCGCAACTCACTGTGTGACCACTTTTTAAGTGTCAACGTATGGACAAATCGTGTTTGTAAGATAGTGCTGAGATTTTTGTTGCGATTTTTCATACAATACTATAGAAAAATATTAACACTATTATAGTTCAGTGTGAATTACATTTATAGAGGATATTTTTAGTTTAAGTATTAAAAAATCTGAATATTTATTTAATCTTTGATATAGTGATGTACGTACATAAAATTCATTTTTAGATTCTACTCATTACCAAATAAACTTCTTATAATTTTTTTTTCAAATAAATTGATGAAAGGTCTAAATAATAAACATAAGCAATATAATAAAAATAACTTTCATTTATAATGGAATATCAGATCAAAAACCACACCACGTCAAATCTAGATTATAACGTCATAGATCAATGTTACAAAGAAATGGAAGAGAGAAATGTTACATATTAATCAAAACATTTCGTGACAAATATAAAAGGTTGTAGCTATAAAGCTTCTGGGAGTAGCACACTAAAATCCTAGGCGTAATTTTTTTATCGCTTTAAAATATGTTCTTTATTATAAACCTCTATATGACATGGAAGATATAGTTCAAATTACTCGCTCTGCACTCTTCGCAATAAATATTTCCTTTTACAAAAAAAACATAAATATCTAACTATTCGTTGTGGTTTACGTTGACTACTGTTTTCAGGAACTAGTAATATGTTATCAAACGGACATTGTCTATCTGTGCACTGATATTTGGACAATTTTAGTATTATTTTAAGCTTCACTCTGTTTCCTGTCCATAGCTGAATAGGAAACCATTCCCATTAAGCCACCTCCGTTCCCCACGTGAGAATTCTTGAGACATTGCGTGGCGGAACTGAACGCCACGCTTTGCCTCGTTTCCAGAGCGAGAAAATGAAAATTAATTAAATATCTCATTCCCCCGAGTGGAAATTGAACACACAACCGTCGCGCTTACAGCCGCACGCTTGTGTTACTTTGCTATATACGGGATAAAATAAGAAGCTGGAAAAAAAAGTAAAAGTATTCCTAATCCGATTTAGAAAGAGAAAAAGGAAAAGAAAGAAAACTTAGTTCTTTTACAAATAGCCGCTACCTAAATCCTTAACACCACACCTTCAGTGTATCACAAGCCTAACAAAGGCGATCCTGTGACAACATAGAGTAATTTCCCAAGCCGAAATTCAATCTCATACAATATTTCGGATGATTTGCACCTCGCGTCGCAAATTTTGTATTGTTGGGTAACAAATTTATCACTTTCCACGTTTACTGCTCTCTGTCGCTCGCACAATGTCATACATTTCCATATTTCCACACCACTGTCAATACAAATCGGGCAAATGTGATTTGTTAATATTACGACGTGCTAGCTTTTTTTTGTAGTTGTGATGGTTTTTTTTTTGGTATGTAATTATTTTCGTTGAACTTGTGGGTTTGACGAATGCTAGTGGCATGTCTCTTTGTTTTTTTCTATTTTCTGTGTAAATAGAAATATATAGTAGTGAGACACTGTATTATTAGAGTAATCGGTGGTAAGTCTTTGTGTGATCTTGTTATTGAAACAATCTGGACTATCGTGTTTTAAAATGTACATTTAAACAATAAGTACTTTTGTTTAAAACCCAAATGCTATTTATGTATAAAAAAAATTGGTTTGATTAAACCTTCGAACATTTAAAATGCGAACCCTTGAGAAATAAGTGACACAACACTCAGCCACAGAACTCCAAAAATAAACTTAACTAATTTCACTCAATCTTTCCAATAATTTCAATAATAATGTCCTCTTAGTATTACATGATAAAACATTTATATACCTACTAATTTGAAACTTAAATGAGAACTTTCCTAGTAATATGTGTATAGGGTCGTGCATTATGTAAGTTTGTAACAAATTCAACTTATTAAAAAGAGGGTTGCGTGTTTGTTCTTAATTTATTAAATAATGTTCAATTAATCTTACGTTAATTAGGTAAGTAACTTACATTAATTGTATTACCCCCAGTGAAGTCATCATTTACATGAAAAATACATTAAAATTTTTGTGTATATTGTTTACTCTCAAAATTAATTGTTGACATTGGGATTGGGAAATTCACTTATTTATTCTGTAATAGAACAGTAAAAAAATATGTCAATACATTAAATATTTTTAGGAATAATGATATGGCAGATGTAACTATAAAGTATCATTTTAAATATACCAATAAATAATTTATGAATTCATGATTTTATTAAATTGTCCGTCTGTTTGTTATCGGACATATTATTTGGAAGTAATGAAAAGATCTTGGGCAGGTTCTAAGCAGTATTTGGTTTTCAAGTCTGACTAGTATACCTGATGTAGAATAAGAAAGTTAAAAAAATATAACAATTCAGCTAAAGAACAAGAACAAATATTATGCTACCTTAATAAAATGAAAAACATAAAATGCAAAATCTGGAATATTTGATTAAAACCTATAAACTATAGGAAATAGCAAATGTTGTCTAGGTTTATCGGTATTACTCATTAGTATATTAAAAAAATACACAAAATTAATATAAAACCAAGTTGCGGGCGGCCGCTACTTTATTTATAAAACCATTTGTCACAGTGACCGAGGGCGTGTAACGTACGGTTGACGTTAGTGGTATGTTAGCTATTTTAAATAACTCTTATTTGTAGAGTACATAGCATATTTACGTGTCCATGTTAAATATTCATTAGCCTACTTGGAGTACATAGAAAGCATTTAAATTATTACTATTTTTTATTAATTTGGCCGTCGTGGCCCAGCGGCACAAGGGTGTGACTGTAACGCGACGGTTGTAAGTTCGATCCCCACTCGAGGAAATGAAATATTTATTTACGTTTATATTTTCATTCGCTTTGGTGTCGAGGCAAAGCGCGGCGTTGAATTCTGCCACTCAACACGCAATGCCTTCAATATTTGGCAGAATGTGAGGATCGGAGTGTCTTACCACTAGGTTCTCTCTGCCTACCCTGATGTGTGCGTGATACAGCGTGAAGCTGATTAACCCGGCATCGTCTATGAGACCGTTACATATTATTTTGTTTGATTTAATTGAATAAAGTAGTGAAATAACTGACATAAAACAAACGGGACTGTGAGTCAAAAAAATGCTTTAAAATGACATAAGATGTATCTTTCTTAAGAATAATAATTTATAACAATTAATTTAATTGAGGAAACTGCTTAAAACTGCCATTTGGTTACTAAACCTTTAAATCCGACTTGTTGCAATTATAGTGCCAATTACTAAGTTGGAACTAAGTCGAGTGAAGTTTCCTTAGTTTTCCAAAACGCCGTAATGACTTCCTAATTGCCGTGCCAAACTTCCTGATACAATTTCTCACGCCGTGCTTCTTATTCGTTCTATCAACAGTTATTATATTTAGTTACAACTTTGTGTTGTTAGTTGTTGTACATGTGTTATAGCCGTAAATAAAAATAGCATAATTCTGTTTTTAGCTTCACGCTGTGTGTGTTCCACATAGCAGGACAGGCAGAGGGAACCTGGGAACCTAGTGTTAAGATGCTCCGTTCCCTTTAAGACACTTGCATTCCTCACTTTCAGCCAAGTTCTGGAGGTATCGCACTTTACAATACTTACAATAAATGTCGCTTTTACAGTCACTCACTTCTGCTACGACGCCACAACAGCCTCAAGGGAATAAATATCAGGAAGATATTTAAACCAAATATAATTAACATCTAGGCAACGTATAACTTTAATTTAAAAGTACATATGTATTTGTTTACTAAAACCCACACCCATCCAAGGTGTCCATTAGTCACCATCATATCAGCAATGGATCTGACCCTATAATCCTTAACCTAAGCGTGACGAGTCGACCTTCCACCAACGCTATAACTCACATTGTTACCTACAAGGTGCAGTACAGAGATTGTCTCTTCGCGATGCTTGCGTCAAGGTCAGTTGGTTAGTAAATAGGTACTATATAGTAGGGTAGGAAGAGGGAACTTAGTGATAAGACACTACGTTCCCCATTTCAGCCTTTTATAAATTTTAAGGATGTTTTTAAATTTTAATAAATATGTATGAATTATCCTAGAAAATTTTATTCCGTTTCTAGTTTAGCAAGTATGAGGTTGCAAATATTTCCTTACATTATTCTAAATCGTTAAGCATGACTTGAATTTTTAATATATGGCTTTGTGCATTTCCCACGTACCTATGTTTATGCCACTTTTGTTAAAGTCGTATTTTTAAATCTACACTTTTAATACTTAAACGATGCTATAAATCTATATACAAATTCAAGTACTAGAATATATCACAACCTACGTAAGCAGCTCAGTGACGTGCCATTGGAGAGGCCTATGTCAAGCAGTGGACGAGGACAGGCTGATGATGATGATGATGATGATGATGACGTACGCATATATTTTATAATATAAATAAATAATTGCAGAATATTTCTTAAAAAAGGAACAATCATATTAGTTAACTTAAACTTTTTTTATCTTATAATCTTATTATGAGGACTTGGAATATGTCAAAATATCTGGATTCCATATTGATAGGGATATGGAACTTATTTTTGTTTAACCTGCATATTTTTTATTTCACATCGTATAATATAACAGTAAATATTATCTTTCTAAGCTCTGTCAAGTTGTTTGTATAGTTTTTGTTTTGTTACATCGTTTGATAGTAACTAGGACGATTGTGAGTGCGATATCAACTTATATCGAATATTAGGTGAAAAGTGGAGAACGGAGTGTCTTTACACTGCGTAATCCTAAAAAATAATTACTCTATATTATCTCTATCAGAACTTCCCAAGGTCTCACTCGAATCACCATAGTTTTATTGTACCATCTCAAAAGCCCGAAGCGAGTATTAATTTAAATCTAAATTTATATTCATAGAAAGATAATTACTATCTTTACGGCCCGCGGCCCTAGCTAGCTCTTGTTCTTATTGTTTTCTTTTATCATTAACTCTTGCATTTCGAATAAAAATGTTTAATAACAGAATATTGCAGTTTTCTTTAACCCACGAATGGTTCTTCATTTCTTTCATTATAAAGTAGGATTGTATTATGATATGTTCTGAAGCTTTATATTATTATAATTATGAGGTTTTAGTCCAATAGCTAAAAAAGATCTGCACAGATAAATTTAAAATATATATAATATACTTAAAAAAATTTTGTAGAACACGTATTTCTTGCAAATGATAAGTAATTTCTCCAGGAATATTTATATCATGAGGAAAACATCCATTATACGTCTACCTTACATATCTTTATATATAGGGTATACATACCCTATAGAAAAAGATATGTAGGTAGACAAATAAAGATTATATCTAAGGCCGTCTTAGTGCAGCGGCAGAGCGTCATCTGAATAAACGACTGTAGATTCGAATCCAGCTCAAGGAAATTAATTATTTTAGTACCCTCACTATAGTAACAAGACAAAGCGCAGCGGTGAGTCCTACCACTTAGCAATGTCTCGAAACTTAGACAGAAAATTGAAAACGGAGAGATTCCCTAGGTCACTAGGTTCCGTCTACCTCTAAAAAAGAACATATTTACTATTTCATTGATGCTTACCCCATAATAAAATTACTCTATATAATTGCCTTCCTACAGACCGCCATAAAACCTACATTATTTTATTATATTAACATATAAATGAAATTGAAAACGTCCTTTAATAGGCACGATCTTTGCTTTGTTTAGAATATTGAATATTAATAATAGTATATTTGTAAACAAATGTGGTATAAGATATTTCATTGTCACGTATCGCCCACTCGCCGTTTATAAATAGTAGATCGATCGCATCTGAACAGTATTACCTTCACTTCACGATCAAGCAATTATACCTGATGTTTATGGTAAATAATTGTAGATATAGATGTTTTTACCTTCATGCTGTATTCTGTACATAGCAGAGTAGGCATTGGGAACTTGGGAACCTAATGTTAAGACACTCCATTCTCATTACAATACTTCCGTTGCCTGCTTTCCGCAGAACTCTTTGCCTGGTGAGATGAAGACCTTAACGCCAAAGCGAAGAAATGAAACTATTAAATATTTCTTTTCCCGGAGTCTACTCAATATCTATATCGAATCCACCACCTACAATTATTAAGTATTATCAATTTAAAAATACAGTTTTTTAATGACATCCTATTCAGAAAAGGTTAACTTTCCGAAAGTTAGCCCAAGCTATTTCCCTATACAAATGTAAAACATTTACAACACATATAGACATTGTTGAAAATAACACCTCTTTTCAAACAAACGTACATGCAAGTTGGTTTAATCTTGAGAAACAAGGCGTGTGTTCTTTTCCCAAAGACAGCCACCAGTCGGGGCTTGAGCCTTTGTTAGGCTCTCGACTTCGAGCTACACTTAACAACACGTAAAAAACATTTTAACTCCATTTTTCCTTGTGATTTTTCAGTCTAGGTTTTTCTTTCTCATTTTCAACAAAAATATACAACCGCCATAAATCTTTTATGAAGTTCAACATGACTTTTTAAAATTTGTTTTGTTTTTGTTTATAGCAATGTATATTTTATTTGGCATTCTAAAAATATTGTTACTAAATATGCATGACTGAGACTTTACGTTTGGTTTTTATTAATAAAAAATAGGTTTATAGTTAATAAAATATTTAGTTTCTTTTTAAAATAATATAAATGTAATATGACGTTGGGGTCGTCGTCGTGGCGCAGGGACAATAAGCAAGCCACTGTTAACGCGATGGTTGTGGGTTCGATTTCCATTCAGGAGTATGAAGTATGAAATATTTAATATTTTCAATTCCTCACTCTGGTGACAAGGATAAGCACGGCATTACAATGCCACAAAAATTTGGCGGAAAGTGAGGAACGGTAGAGTCCCAATAGGAAACGTAGTGTCTTAACACTAAATTCCTAGGTTCCCTCTGCCCTGTTACGTGCAAGATACTGCAAGAAGCGAAAAAAGGAGAATCAGTATAATAAATTAATTTTTGTCCAAAAGTAATTGTATCTAATTTTCTAATATAAAATTCGTAATTGTGCATGTGTCATAATATAACAATTACCTATAGAAATATTATTAAAACATTGGAATATTTGGCAGATGCCATCTAATACTTAGTTAAGTTTATCTTGTTCCAATCTCAACAATATATTATATACACTGAATGGAAGTTCAAATGCAGCTTGACTTGCTCGATAAAGAGGATATTCAAAACTACTTTGTTATCTTCCAAATAATTTATGATGCCTCGGAGTATTCGTGTATAATGCGAAATTAGAATTTAAATGATTTGTTAACCGTTCACTTTTATAGATTACGTCTAGAACTAGAATTGATAAGATGGCTTTAGACATGGAAGGAATGTTAAAAAAAGCATTATTGTTTTTACAGAGTTTTGATTGTGGCCAGAAATAAATATAAATATAAATGAGGCTAGCCTTGGTGCAGGAGTATAAATGTGCGACTGTAAATGCGACAGGTAAGTGCGGCGTTGAGTTTCGCCACTCAACACGCAAAGACTCCAGAATTCGGCGGAAAGTGGGGAGCGGAGTGCCTTAACACTAGACTCCCTCTACCTACCCTGCTTCTTGAACACCTGCTTTGTACAATGTGAAGCTGAAAACAAATGCCTAGAGCTAGAATTAATAAAATGGCTTTAGATAGAAGACTAAAAGCTGCTTAGTTAAATATAGAATATATTTATTACCAGCAAGGCCGAATTAAAAGATAATCCCTAAGAAAACACCCTATTTATAATATATACCACATATAGTTACTTTTTGTACGATACAATAGAATACAAGAGTATCTAACTCACATAAACGTTTCCAAACGAATCCACGAGTGTCCAGTGACAAATTCAATCGTTTGTCAAGCGTGAGACAGCTAATTTGTCCAGCATGTGATCGCGTCTCCGATCCGGGACCCCATAAATTTAATGCCTATAGGGTTCCTATGTACTGCGGGAACATCAATTTAAAACCAGCTATCATCGCCATTCCAAAATTCCATTGCAGTTTGTGTTTTTCCAGGTGGAAAGCTGGGTCAGTTATTCTCAGTTGTGGATGTTTGACGTATTTTTTGTTGACTTCTATTTGAAGAGTAATATTTCCAATATTATTAAGATATCTTGCAATATAAGAACATGGTTGAAGTATTTGTTTTAGTTTTACAAACAAATTAAGATGTTTGGTGATATTAATAACTATATATCTAAAAAAAAATACTTTCGGTCGTACTCTACAAAAATGTAGTGCATTTTTACTTCGCGTATATCCACACCTCAGCTACAGATTTAAGTTTAATACATCATTCTATCATATTATTATGCAAATTAACAAGGTACATTTTGTTATAGTAAGGTATATTGAGGCCAGTCATGGCGCAGAGACAAAAGCTTGTGACTCTAAACGCGACAGGTTGTGAATTCGATTTCCACTGGAGAATAATGGAAAAAAGTCATTTACCGATCCCGCGAGTTGCGAGATTGAAGATGCGGGATCAGCGGGATTTACGAAAGATATGTCCATAGGACAGACTAGTAAAGAGTTTTTCGAAATCAGATTTTTATTTTTACAAAAAAAGTCGTTAAATATATTATAATAATTTACTCGTCACCATATTAATTTAATCAATTTCTTCTCTAACAATAGCTGACTGAACGCGTGCGCTTACAGTCACCCGCTTAAAGCTTTAAGTTTATGTTGTTTGTTCATATATGCGCTTATCACAATTAATTATATATATATTTTAAAAAATAATATAAAAACAATCACTTATTACGCTACCAATAAAGTTAAGCTAAAGTTACAAGTCAATACAAAATTCTCCACAAAGGTAATATACCAATGCTATAACATCAAATAAAAGTATTTGGAAGTCTCGACACATACAAGAATTACCTCCTCGATCGCCAGCCGTGACCGCGACGCGGATCGCTTAGCAAACACTACGCGGACACTCAATTTGTACCTCTTGCCACCCTTTTACCAGGATAAAGGTTGAACGATATGGTGCGCTATAGAAATGTCAATGTTCTTTAAAGATTATTATTTTTAATATACATGTTATATTGGCGTTGGGAAAAGTCTGGCCGATGATAGTAGATTCGATTCTCTTGATAAATTTTGGCCTAACTAAACTGTTGTTAGTTTCATTATCCTGGCCTGGTATGTAATTATGTGGAGTTGCGAATAATTACGTAGTGTTTTTCTTTAGTTTCACCATATATCTTGCAGAGGCAGAGGGAACCCTAGTATTCCTCATTAAGGCAAAGCAGTACAAACACTTTTTTTCCCTTGTACCCAACTCTCTGTGGGAGTACCATGCACCAGAAAAAATAAACATAAATAATAAAGAAAGGCAAGTAAAATTTTTATACACTATTTAAATAATAAAAACAAGCATAGCATGCATCGTTTAAGCTCCTCAGCTCATTGAATATTTCCATTAACTGTAATAAAATTATTCGTATTGTTCAAATTGCTTTAAATGTCGCATACGTAGGAACATTCTGAATAATATTACTTAAATAAATACGGTAATTAATGGTTCATCAAAATATAGTGCTCCATATAATATTGGTGTCCCGTGTCATTATGCTGAGGTTATTCGGGAGTTTTAATGCCAATTTTACACGTAACCGTTGTCGCTGTAACGGGATTAACGGATATATCCGTATTCATGTAGGATAAGCATTTTTAATATAGGTAATCTACCAATGTGATATACATTATGGCATACTATTGGTGGTTATTATTTTTTTATTATGATGGTGGTTTTACGTGGTCTTATTTTATCTTGTTAGGTTTCGACTGCGGATGTACACTGGTTCAAATCCAATATAAAAATGAAGAAAACTCAGGATCAAAAGAATTATTTATAACTGAGATTTTTAATATTAAAATAATCCTACATTTTATTTAACCTTTAAGTATGGACGTCGGGTCTGACAGACCCATCTAGTCCTACGAATTCTACAAATCGGCCACTTCTCGGTGACCTCCGCCACTGAGTCTCTCAGTACCTTTCGTATTAATGACAAAATGAATGTAAATAGCAGTGGTTGTGTCTCTGGGTTCAAAACACGTGAGTATTTAACTTTCTAAATGGGGCCTGGGTCTGTCAGACCCGACGTCCATGTTTCCCATACATAAATGATTTCAAAACGCCATATATTTTTATAATATTACAAAATATACTTTAATATTTTAATTGTATTATTTGTATTCAAATGGTTTTATTGTTATATATCATATATTATTTTGCATTGTTTGTTATATATTTTAGTAATATAAATATTATTTACCTAGAAAAGATTATTTTTTTTTTGTTTTTTTGATAAAATGGAAAAAAATGATCGACCAAGCACGTCAGGGATAAAAATATCGGTACTTTATAAACAACAACGACATTTTATAAAGAAAATAGCACTTTATCAAATAAAAAGACGCGTTTCGTATACTAAACTACTCTAAGAATTGAGAATTACTTTGACTCGCGTTTCGCGATCTGATCTATCATTTATTGAACATGAAGCTAAAAAAATAGTTTTGGGTTCTTGAAAAACATGTATACTTTGCCCCCAAAAGATATATAGAAACACAACACATACATATGTTGACTGCAATAGTCCTGTTAGCCTACAATGTTGAAAGCCATTGTGCATCGATGTTCAATAATACCTTATCTTGAGGTGTTGTCAAAATTTTTATTTTGTAACATAAGATGTAATTGCTTTATTTTTTTTATTTGTTAGACTTTATATTTTGTTAAAAAAATATTTATTTTATTATCTGTCTTTTTTATATAGTATTATTTTCTTAAGAGTCATCCCATGTGGCCAAAGACTGAAATTGTGACTTTAAGTTACTTAAATCGTTGTGATGCGTAAACTTTAATAAAAAGCGATTTTATTTATATTTATTTTGTTTGATTTGAGGCTATTCATGTAAACTAAAACATAAAATTGTCTTCTTCCTTTTAAAAACACACGGAATATGACCAATAAATACACTGGTCTGACAGACCCGACGTCCATATTTGTGTTATAAAAAAGTCACGTCCATAGTTAAAGGTTAAATACCGATCCCTCAAAATACAACAGCTTGTGAATATACCTTGCATTTTTATATACCAATAATAAGAAGATATATGAAATATTTTACGTAGGAATTTAATTTTCGTTCTTTTATAAACGATGATAAAGGAATGGTATTGAGTCGTACGAGCTAGAATGCGACCGCGGCGGGTGCCAAGAGAATGCAATGCATGTGCAAATTGTTATTTCACCAAACATTTTCCACATTTACTAAGCCTGACCTAAGCCTTATTAAGTTTATTGTGAGGAAAAATGTTTCGAACCGTTTTTCTTGTAAGGAAACTTTACGCTGAAAATATTTCTCTTAAGACTGTTGTGACAGACATTTGAAATATTTATATGGGTGTCTGTTTTAAGATTTTTATATATTTTCATATAAGTTAAAATTTAAATAAGCTATATAAACTAAAAAAGAAACTATAAAAGAAATAAATACGAATCCTTACGATACTCTTAAAAATCCTTACCAAGAAAACTTGGTGGGTAGTTACAATTTATTTTTACTAATATATTAAATTAAGTGAGAGATTTCTCACAAAATTCTTTCTCACTTTCTGTCCGCGCTGCTCCAAAGTTGTAACAAAGAAGTAAGTTGAGTGTAAGTAATGCAGTTCGACTGCATTAATAAACCCCGACAAGTTTTTTGGCAACAAACTTTCTGTTCGCTAAAGACTTTAACTTTGATTCGGTGGTTTGTTTAATGCACTTATTGGAAAACAAGAGAAATTTAATTCCGACAAAGTTTTAATGTGTGCAAGTTGGTTGAAGTTAGCTTGAGATGGGGGGATGGGGTGGGGGTGCCTTTTATAACTGTTGTAAGATTATAAGTAGATATTTAAAGTAATAAATCAAAGTGAGTCGGATTTGGTCTTCACAAAATGAAAATTGGAATTAATTTAAAAAAAAAATGGAGATATGGACAAAAGTCAATACCTAACTATTTGCTATTGCTTTACCTAATACCAGGTCATGCGTAAGGGTTAAATGTAACTTAACAGAATTTTGTATTAAATATATTTTAAGCAACATTACGTCAGTTGTGATTTTGTTGAATACGTAAATGGATGTTGCGTTTGTCCAAAATACCGTTACTAAAGAAATTAATTGAAATATTTTTTTCAGCTTCATGCTGTATCCCACAAATAACAGGATGAGCAGGGTAAGCCTACTCTGTTCTCCACTTCCTGCCTTGTTACTTGAGCGAAGAAATTAAAAATAGAAATCGAACTCACAACCGTCGCGTTTACCACTTGTTGTGCCACTACGCCAAATTTTAAAAAATACGTCAACCTATATCAAAAAGGAAAAGCTCAAAAATAATTGTTACAACCACAACGCTGTAACCACTTACCTCTAGCCAGTATTCGGGTCAATTCTCTATTAGGCTAAATTCGACCCAAAGTGCGTTAGGACAAACAAATTGTTCAAAATATTTGAATAAGAATAGACCATTTCTCGCACACTAATGTGTTAGGCGGAAGGGCGGTCGGGGCGTCCCTAATATCTGTTTTATTTTTTCCGGATTTGTATGAATGAGAACAACAAATAGCCCCATTGTGGGCAGAATCACGAGAGATGTTATTTTTGTGGAGTTTATGGTTTTATTTGTCGCCGGTTGCCCTGTTCTGGTTTCCAGTTCAGGTATTTTATGATTTGTTAGTCGTAGATACTTGTTAACTTAGTGTGTTGCGTTAATAGAAGTGAGAACATTTTTTATTATTAACTTAATAAAGTAGATATATGTGTAGATATTTATAGATATTTAATATCCCACAGATTGGAACAGTGATGAACATGTCTTAATGGGGATGGAATGTCTGAACGTTTGGTTTGTCAGAATCCCTCTGCCTTTCCTGGTATGTGCGGGATATTGCGTGAAGGTAAAAATAGGGTAATAAACATATAGAAATTTCATATTTTTTTTTTAATGAAGCTTTTGCACCCCGCTTTTTGTATAATTATACAGCGTGCAGGTATCAAAGAGAACATGGATTCGAACAAAACAAGAAAAGAAAGAGATTTTCAAAAAATTCTAAGCACATGTTTTATTTTAAATATATTTTTGCTAACCGTTGCCCAACATAAACTGGTAAACGATCTGTATCGGGATAAAAGGAATCGCTTAGCACGTTCCCTTTCAATATTTCCCAATTTGATTTGGTATACGCTTCTCCGAGACAATGGTAAGTAATCGACGGTGACGGTGAGTGGGGGGGGGGAAATTTCGTTAAAATAAAAGCGCACAGAGAACGAAAGATATAGCGCCTACGTGGTCGCCGTGAGACCCCGGCAACTCCTACAATAGAGAATTGGAAAAAGCTTTTATAATCCGGCACGTGACATGTATGCTCAAACAGCGCCGTACATTCCACATTGAGAATTCGGACTATCGTAATTCTTCCAAATATATTGAATTATGATGGTCCATACCTACAGAGTATTTGTTACTTCTATTTAAGTGTTTATTTTCACTTCCTATTTCCATAACCTCATTTCATTATTCAGTTCGATCAAATGTAGCAATGTCCAAATATAACTGTTCACCAATGCATGGAGCCAGCAAAATTATACTCTACGTGATCGAAATACTGTATTACCTATACAGATAATCTACGCATAAAAAGAGAGCTATTCGCCGGTACAAATAAAAGAATTTTAATATATGAATCTACTTTCCTCTGGCTTTGTTGTCCCGAAACATTTACGACATTATTACGGCGGCGCGTGCCCTTATATTATAAACAAACGCAAACAATTTGCCGTGTTTTACATAATCTTTCCAAATTGGATATGAATAAGCGACGTCAGGTGCGCTCGTTCACTTGCGTTTCTACGGTGGCATTGCCCGAGTATCTAATACATTCTGCTAAAATTCAAATGTCGAAATTTCGGAGGCTTATTTGGGCTTATTGGAAATATTCTTTTAATCACATTATTTTGCTACAGTAAGTGTTGAAATGTAGCTTTTGCTATTACTTTTTTCTTTTATTTTAAGATATTTTTAAATTACAAATAGCTAAAAAATATATAAGAGGTTTAAAATCCTGAAACTATTTTAAAGGCTAATGAGGAATGGCAACTAAGTCCTTGTACTTTTACTTAACGAATTCTATCCATAATATAAAACATATTATATTCATCTTCAAAGTCGTTTACTATATGCTGCTGTTGAACGTGCCTAAAAGAACCTATAACCATAATACTCATAAATATTTGGAATCATTTAAGGATATTCCTTAATAAGGTATTTTAGAGGATCAAATATTTAATTTAAACCTGAATATGAACACCGTACTACTGTATTTGTCGTTAATATTTAGCCTCTAACTATTTACATCGATGTCCATATTCATAATTTTACTTCCTGTATTAAAAAGGTAAGCTAGACATATGGTATAAATATTACCTTTTATGGACTAGCACTTGCTCGACGTAGGTACTGACGGCTGCGGGAACCCTGACATAGTTTTCGAAGAAATGTATAACATTAATCATTTATATGCAATTAATTTCTACACGTAAGGAAGGAAGCTGTCTATATATTGTGAAATATTTGTTATTGCATTGTAGCTGCGGTCTTGTAATATATTTTTAGTATTTGTACTTATAAGCAGTACTAAGTAATCTCTGCTCTTTTTTACGTAGATACTGAGCAGTTTTGTCCACTTTAGAACCTATTAGATATTATGTCAATATTAAGTTAAATTTTTATAATCTCAATAATTATTTTTAAAACATTTTATAATAAATAAACCATATGTAAGGTTCAGAGTCAGACAGTAAAGAGTTCTTGAAGTCTTGTCTGTCTGCTGTCTGTTTGTTACTGAAAAGAATTTTTGCATGGATTTCGTTGGAAGTAAATTCAACTTTATTGTATTAAATGGTTTTAGAGTTTAGAAAACCCTCTGCTCCAAATAGAAAAATGCTTGAATATTTAAAACATAAGTGATTTTTATGTTACGCTAAAAATGTAAAGAGAATCGTTGTACGCGTTGTTTTTATTTTTAAAAAGTTTATTGTTTTTCATATTATCTTTTTTCCAGTTTTCAAATATTTATGAGTCATTATGACTCTAATAGTGGCAAAAAATTAGTTTTTTAAGACCGATAAAATGCAAAACTCATACAATCCCAGTGAGAATCGAATTATTTAGCCGTAGTGAAAGTACTTCACAATTAAAAACACGCTGACACGTTTCAGAACATTTAATGTATTTTTTTAAATTTTATATATTGTTCTTCTTTAGAAAATCTTGAACTCCCTTGTACAATAAAATTCTTATCCCGTAGTGAGCTTTCAGGTTATTACTGTGCTCGTTCCTGTCGGCATACGGGTACGCGACCCCGGATCCTCGAGCCGCCACTCTTACATCCTCATCCAGTCCGTAAGAATGGTGTCCTAACTCCCCCCCTCCTTCCCTTAGCTCCCTCCTTCTACCTATCCTACCCCTTCTATTTTCCTCTCCCTTCCTCGGTTTTTCCCCACAAAGGGGTTTTGGAGGTCAGACGGCAGTCGCTCCATTTAAAAACCGCCAACCGCCACTTATATGGACCGACAAAACAACAGACTGGGTACGGCTAGGGCGTCGCCGCAAAACGACGCGCAGGCACATCGCCCTACACCT
This sequence comes from Heliconius cydno galanthus, assembly GCA_036379175.1. Classification (NCBI taxonomy): domain Eukaryota; kingdom Metazoa; phylum Arthropoda; class Insecta; order Lepidoptera; family Nymphalidae; genus Heliconius; species Heliconius cydno. The sequence continues at coordinate 486,453 of JAKRZM010001275.1, forward strand.
GCGACAAGTGGGCAAGGGCTACCGTGTCATGTACGGGCACGGCTAAAGACGCTAGTACCCAGAAGGAAACTCCGCTTTGCAACGTGGAATATTGGCTCTCTGACCGGACGATGCAGGGAACTCGCAGATGTACTCATGAGACGTCGGGTCCAGTGTGCCTTCCTCCAGGAAACACGCTGGAAGGGCAATAAGTCCCGTAACATCGGACAGGGTTACCGGCTTATATACACTGGGTCACCTTCGGGTAGAAACGGTGTAGCGGTAGTGCTATCTGAAGAGCTTCAGAATGGGCTCCTTGAAGTTGACCGTCGCTCCGACCGCTTGATGCGAGTGAGGGTACTGATTGAGGGCGTCATCACAAACTTAATCAGTGCCTATGCTCCCCAGGCGGGATGTAGCGCGGCCGAAAAGGAGACATTCTGGGAGCAGTATGAAGGGGTGCTACTTGCTGTGCCGTGTACCGAAGTGGTCTTAGTTGGGGGGGATTTGAACGGGCACGTCGGTAAGGCTGCTGAGCCGTATGAACGTGTTCACGGGGGTTTTGGGCACGGTCTTCGCAATGCAGAGGGAGAAAACATTCTGAGAACCTGTATTGCGTCTGATCTGGCCGTCGTGAATACGTTCTTCCAAAAGAATTCTCAGCACCTTATCACGTATAAGAGCGGGTCCCACTCAACTCAAATAGACTACTTATTGACCAGACGGTGTCATATGGGCAGGGTAACTAACTGTAAGGTCATTCCAGGCGAAAGCCTAACGGCCCAACATCGTCTTCTTGTCATGGACTTTAACGTCACTCCGAAGAAGAAAGTAGCCGAGAAACGTAGGCCTCGGATCAAGTGGTGGTTGCTGAATGGACCGATGCAGACCGACTTCCTGGCAGAGGTGAAAAGTCACGATATTTCGACTAACACCGAGACTGCTCAGGATGCTTGGGATCGGGCTCAGTCGGCAATCATTGCGGCGGGCAGGCTAGTTCTTGGCCTTTCTAGGGGAGGACGTGTCATCGACAGGGAGACATGGTGGTGGAATGACGAGGTGCAAGAGGTTACTCGTGAAAAGAAGGCTGCCTTTAAGAAGTGGCAGGAATCCAACTCTCCTGAAGACAGACTGGAGTACACAGTAGCTAAACGTGCCAGTAAAAGAGCTGTAGCCAGAGCCCGCAGTGAGAGTTTGTCACCATTGTATGATAAACTTGAAACTGTGAAGGGGCAGAAGCTCATTTACAAACTGGCACGTTCCCGGGATAAAGTGACGCAAGATATCGCAAAATGTCTTTGCGTCAAAGATTCCCAGGGCACGCTGCTCTGTAATCATGACTCTGTGAAGGAGAGGTGGAGAAGCTACTTCCAGGAGTTGCTGAATACTCAGCATCCATGCAGTCTTCATCACGACCCACCGCCTAACCTCGGACTTATTGCCCCAATAACCCTTGACGAAACACGTAATTGCCTTCGACGCATGAAGAACGGAAAAGCGGTGGGACCTGACGACATCCCGATCGAAGCGTGGAAATCGTTGGGCTCTCTTGGTGTGCTCATGCTTACTGACCTTTTTAACCATATCTTGAACACTGGTAAGATGCCGCATCAGTGGCGGCTTAGCTTTATTACCCCTATTTACAAGGGAAGGGGCAGTGTTCAAGATTGTGGTAGTTATAGGGGCATTAAGCTTATGAGTCATACCATGAAGCTCTTCGAGCGCATGATCGACCTCAGGCTCCGCCGAGAGTGTACTGTCTCTGAGTCTCAATATGGATTTCAGCCAGGATCGGGCACCATGGACGCCATTTTCGCCCTCAGAACTTTGATGGAGGCATACAGGGAAAAAAGGAGAGCTCTGCACGTGGCCTTTTTAGATCTGCAGAAGGCCTTTGACTGTGTGCCTCGTCAGTGTATCTGGTGGGCATTGCGATCCAAAGGGATCCCTGAGGCCTATATTGAGATTATCAGGGGCATGTACCACGATTCCGCTTCTATGGTTAGGACTGCTGTTGGCGACACTAGACCCTTCCCGATTACAGTGGGGGTTCACCAGGGCTCGGCTCTTAGTCCGTTCTTGTTCAATGTAGTGCTTGATACTGTCTCGGCTCACATCCAGGACCAGCCTCCATGGCTGATGATGTATGCCAACGACATAGCACTCATTGCCGAGAACCGACTGACGCTGGAGCGTAAAGTGAACCTCTGGAAGGGTACGCTTGAGAACGGCGGTCTTAAACTAAATGTGTCGAAGACAGAGTACATGGCCTGCGGGAGCCGGGACTCGAGCACCATCCTTATAGGTCCTGAGCCAGCCGTTAAGTCGGAGAAGTTCAGGTACCTTGGATCCGTTATGCACGAGTCTGGAGGCATCGACCACGATGTCCATGGCCGGATAAGCGCTGCCTGGGCCAAATGGCGGGAGGTCACTGGTGTGGTCTGCGACCGCAGAATACCGCCCAAGCTCAAGGGGCTGATATACAAGAGCATCGTCCGACCGGTTCTTTTATACGGCAGCGAATGTTGGCCAGCACTATCTCGGCACACTCTGGAGCTTCACGTCACGGAAATGAAGATGCTGAGGTGTGCGGCGTAACGCGGTCTGACCGCATACGCAACACATTCATTCGAGGTAGTCTTGGGGTCCGTGACGTAGCGGATAAGCTCCAAGAGCGTCGCTTGAGATGGTTTGGCCACGTTACGCGCCGGCCTAAGAACTATGTCGGACGCAAGTGCCTTGCTATACTAGTTCCTGGGGCGCGACCTCCCGGACGCCCAAGGAAGCGCTGGTTGGATGTCGTGATGCAGGACATGAGAGCCAATGGTCTAACCACCGAGGACGCAAAAGATCGTGCAAAGTGGAGTAGGGTAAGTAGGAAGGCAGACCCTGGTAATAGCCGGGATTAATGCCAGGAAGAAGAAGAAGACTGTGCTCGTTCCATATCATATAATATTTTTAGCGATTTGTTCGAAATCATTTGTAATTTTGCTAAAATTTTGTGTGAAATATGAAAATCTTTGGTTTGAAAAATATATTTACGCTATAAAAGCTAATACTTTTTTCATTAAAACAAGCAATCAACTTAAACACAAACGTGTTAAATATGCGCGTTGTTTTCAGATAGGTGTGAAAAATTTGCATTCTGGAAAAGTTGCACTTACAGCATTGTTGCAAATTAATTTCTCCACAATTTTAAATATTCGACATAAATAGGCTATAAAATTATGTAATTAAATTAATTTTCATAAAATTACGGTTAATTTTTTTTTGTAGTCAGTAAAATCTTTAAAACAAGTTAATTGCTCACTGAGTCACTATGACCTTAAAATATGAGTAAAATGCATTAAAAAAATAAATAAGAAAGAAAAAAAAACAATATGAGATAAAAATCTTGCATCGACACAAATAAAACATAAAACATTTATATATAACATTGCCTAGTAAAAAGCTTAAATCAATAAACTGTGCTATCACGTACGTATGGAACATAAAGTTTGTATTACCAGACCTTTTTAGGACATCATCCTATATACTAGATATATACAGTGTGTAATGGATTTGCCAATTTTTATACTACGTTTTAGTAACACTCCTTGTAAGTACATATTTTCGTGATTGTCGTTAAAATAATTTTAGGTGGATGCTAAAAATATATTGTCAGATTTTGAGTATTTTTTTCTTCTGCTTATATTCATTTATATGACAAGCTTAAAGTCAACTTCAGCTGTGTAATAGAAATAACTAAAAAAATAATATGATTTAATATAGTAAAGCCTTCTTCGATAAATGAACTGTCCAATATCGTCCAGAAAAGTCCAGATTTTTCAAATAGATAGTGGTTTCTGAGATTAGTATGTTCAACCGTCACTTCCTATAGTAAAAACTAAAAATACCTGAAAATCCTCGTTCGATATATTTAAAAAGAAAAATAATATAGAGACATTTTCTGAGTAAAATCGAACGTACAAGCACGTTTACAGGTCACCTATTTTTATATAATCCATAAATACTCCACACAAACGTTAGTACGTAAAAGGCATTTTATTAAAAACGACGTAAATACGTAACAAACGTCACAGTCCGTGATCGCCGTAACTACTAACTATATTGTGCACGAAACCATGAATTTGTACTAATTCGACAGAAAAATTTTTTACACGAAATTGTCAAACGCCGTAATAGCTAAAATAGCCATATTTGGCGAAGCGTGGGTTGTCCGCGTGACATGAAAACAAAATTGTATTTTTTACTGTCACGCTTTTGAGTTTGCTGAGTGCTTAAAACGTATTGTGACATTTACATTAGTTATTAAAAGGTGAAATTAACGGTTTTTTGTGGTATATTTATTTATATCTTTAGCTCCATAATATTGAACCTGTTACCTGTGATTATCATCAAGAGAAAGAGGAGCATATATGGAATCCTGCATTGATAAAATGATCTCAATCTTCATCAGAACGTACCGCAAGCTCCAAATCGAGAAAAAAGGTTTTCAATTACATTATGTATACCCACAACAAAATTAACATAAACCTTTAGACCAGCACATACCAATAAGCAAAATATTCACTCACAACCTTATTACATCACATCCCGAATTCGCTAGATAAATTCGATATCCGCAAACTTCCCCCCAATAGTCAATACCATACGATTAGAGAAACAGAGAGAGAGAGCCGTACAATAGAAAATTTCCATATCAAATTGTGAATCTTTTCCGAACCCACTATTCCATTTGGATAGACTATTTTTATCCGTAGCAATAAATGACTGATCCATGCATAGGGTAGCCCGGACTTCCAATTTATCTCGTCAGGAACATTCCAATTATATTTTTTTCCAGCAAATAGACAGCCGGCCGCCGGACATGGTATGAACACATTCATTTTGAGTGCGACCGCTCCGGTGGTTTCATTTGCTCTTGCTAGTACAATAACAAGCTTCGCTTGCGTTACGGATTATTATTGATATTTTATTTGTTTCAAATTACTAAGGTTTTTAAGCTCTTTCCATGTATTATTTTTGTGTTTTTCTCAGATTAATCATGTGTAAAAAAAATAAAACATATTATTTGGTTAGTTAAATAAAGGTAAAAATGTTATCGTTTCAGCTGTTCTGATAGTTTTTTTTTACAGAAATGAACTGATACAGTAATGAATTAATGATAGCTCTGGACATGTCGAAATCATTTAGCAAGTTATAGAGAAACACAAATATGAAAAGAAAAAACCCGCGTCTACTTGCATTGCGATTAACATAAGTATATGGAATTATAGTAGGTAATAATATTATTATCGTATTATTATATTTCTTGACAATTATGTATTAATAGTAAGTAAATTACGATACTAACTAATATTAATTAGTTTGATATAATTCAAATTACTGGTAATAATGCATGACTGCTTATTCAGTTAATCAAATAGCGTATTTAGATAGAAGGGTTTTGTGGTATATATATCTGGGTTCTGGAGACCAGTCGTGGCGCAGGGGCCGAGGTGTTTGACTGTAAGCGCAACAGATTGTGAGTTTGCTCGACGAAATAAAATATTTAATAATATGTTAATTTCTTCTCTCTATTGTCAAGCCAAAGTGCAGCGATGAGATCCGCCACTCAACACGCAATGCCTCCAGAATTTGGCCCAAAGTGTAGAACGGAAGTGTCGTAGCACTAGTTTCTCAGGATCCCTCCGCTAAGCCAACAAATGTGCGAGATATAGCGTGAAGCTAAAGAAACCTAGGTGTTACGAAATGAAATGTTACAAAAATGCAAAAGTTCTACGAATCTAAAAGCGGAAATTAACCCTGTGACCAACCGTCAACAGGTAATTAAACAATTACATGTTTTTGAATTTATTCAAGATTCGCATTTATGGGCTATTTATAGAATAAATAATGTTGTGTAGGTTTTCTAACAACATAAAAAGTTTAATTTATCCTGTTCATTTGGAATATGTAATGAAGCTACGAAATAATTCTAAGTAATTTAAGTAAGAGGAAAATTGCTTAAATTTACGCTTCTTTGTATGAATATAAAGATTTAGATCCAACGATAAACACCATTTTATGAATGTGTGGAATTAAAGTGAATTTTGTCATACGTAAGTGCAAATTATGGAAAAAAATGGTATTTTTTTATTTCAATCTTCGTGGTTCTTCGTATGAGTCAGTATATTTTTATTTTATTTAATTTTTAGCTTCAATGTAAAAAGTAAAATTCTAAAAAAGCAAAAAATAAATCCTTTACTTTGTGAAGTTCATACATTTCTCTCTGAGGTTCAATAATCATTCTACATGAAATTGAAAAAAAAAAGTATTTACATCCACGCTATATTCAAAATCATAGGTACTCGACATTATAATTGGGATACGCGATCTCGGCGTGGAAACGTCCGGTTTGAGCAAATCCTATTTTATTACGCTAATAAAAGGCAATCCAATTAAAGCTGGAGTTTTTATACGGTCGGCTCTCAGCTGTACAGCACTCGACTGGAGTGCTGGAACGCGCCTCAGGTTCCAAACGTAACTGTTGCTAGCTTGTATGACTTTAGAGAAGTTTTCTAGTAGTGGCTCTACTGTCATCTATGTTGCTTTGATTCTTAGTGTAACTTTGGTATATGTTTTGTACCCAAAAAGTCGTTTTATCGCGTATTTTGCTGACATTGGATTTTGCTTTGTCAACTTTTCTAGCAAAGTGTGATGAAATGTGATGAAGTGTCATTTACAATGTATAGCATATTATATGAAAGAAAGTAAATTTTGGTGTTGGCTTCTGGTACCCTACCTACCTAGAAATTTTGGGATACCGCATTTTTTATACCTGCAATCTTATATTAATAAATTTGTATAACAAGAATTTTGTGGTAGAAATTCGTATATTTCTCAAAGGCTATAAAAATATTGTTACATATATAGAGAAAATAAAACGTCGTTCTCGTAAATTCTATAATCCTTGCAAGCAAAACTGCGGGCTAAAATACGTCTATCTATATAATTTGTCGGTACTGTCTGGTTGGAAGGGTAACTCGCAGCCAAAGGTCAACGTAGCGAGTTAACGATGCATCATTTCGGGTGTCTGGTTTCCGTCTCGATTGGGCTTTGCCGTCTAGTATTGTATAACTGCCTTTTTTCCTAATAAAAAAATACCTGACCTATATATTTTTGCAGTAATTGAGACAGGTAAATAGTAAGCAATGGCGAGTAAGTCATGAGTTCAAATTTTGCACAGTCAAATATTCTATTATAATAATGTTTCTTCAGATTAATTTGAAAAATTCAAATCTTAGAGTTCTACTACGGCGCGATAGCTTTTTTCGAATAAATCCAATAAAAGTGCACCACGGTGATTAAAACTATAAGGTAAACACAACATAAATATATTAAATTTTCATAGAACCCATAAAAAATATGAAATGAACACGTCATCATTAATGTCAAATACATATTCAACGAAAGATGATTAGAAACAAGCTGCGTCATCCAAATATTATAAAGGTACGTAAATTCATAATCACTTTAAGGCCGTTTTTTCCCTCATTTTCAGTTTCACGCTTATTACAATTTTTATACGTCTTCTGAAATACTAAAATTAGTACAAATATTATTCATTTGATGGCAATCGTGGCGCAGGGGCACCAAACGTCCCACTGTAAATACGACACGTGGTGGGTTTTATTTCCATCCGAGAAAATAAAATATTTTCAATTCATCGCTCTGGTGTCGAGGCAAAACGCGGCGTTTAGTTCCGTCACTTAACACTCAATGTCTCTACAATACTTTGCTACTTGCGGGATACAGCGTGAAGCTGAAAAAAAAGGACTGATCTCTTAAGATCGTTACACTAGGTTCGATACAACAAAACAAATTAAGCCAAATTATATTTTTAATACATACTTAAATAAAATAATATTGAATAAGCAATTGAACGAAATGGATCTCAATCTTAAGTTTATTATTTAGCCACGATAAATCCATTCAGTCATTTTTATTATTTATTGGTAATACAATATTTGTTATTAACAGATGAAAGATATAACAATTTTTTATGGTAACTCGTAAAATGTGATGAAATCTCGTTGATTAAAACATATTAGAGTAGAGCACGAGACAACTATTAAAAGGAATTAAGTAAGCAATTATGGCAGCTAGACCCGTCGTGATATTTGGGACGAAATATTTCTAAGTTAATTGGAACTATTACATTGTAAAGAATACCGGTTCTTGTGATGTTAAATTTTGATCATGCCGTTCGTAATTGTAGAATTCCTATTTCCTAGTTCTTGACATTTTAAAGAGAACACCAATGATTTTTTTTTGATTAAAGTGTAACGGTGTTGTGCAATTAGTTGTATAATTTTTGAAATACGAACTAGAATACAGTAGTGCAGGTACAAACTAATAAGGTTGCTTTTATAAAATATTTCACGTCATTTTCCTTTGCCAGCTTGTAATACTGCTTACAAAAAAAATATATACCTAACTGGTATTATTATCTTGACATACAGTGGAATATCCACTGGGTGTCAACAAGTTAGTTCTTTATTTTGGGAACCGTACCATTAGTAGACAAAATACCTCACGCACTAGTATGTATTAATTAATACTCATGACTTTTTTTATGAAAGAAAACTTAGTAAGTTACTTGAAAAACTTCGTACTACTTACTATTCAACTCTTTACAGAAACATCAAAAATACTTTCCTTAATAATTTTAAAGCAACGTCAACGATAAAATCTCTTTAAATAATTCAACGTACGTACTCAATAAAGAACGTATTTTATCGTTTTTAACCCAATTATTAAAATGGCAGTGCTCCGAATAAAAGTATTATTCGATCCGTTGATTGCTCGCCGTTAATCACAGTCGTTGCTTTCAATATTAATCATATGCTGTTGTCGGACTTGACACTTTCAGCTTTAGTTAAAACGCGAATGGATTTAATAATGGAAACAAAATGTTTTCCAATAAAAATACATTATGTAACAAACGACTTCTTTTAATTGTCTAAATTGATGATTTTGTACATTATGATGAATTGAAGGTTCAAATTTATTAGAGTGATTGATGGATGTAAAATGAAAAATGAAAAATTGAATGAGTTATTTCTTTTTCTTTTTATCAATAAATAAAAAGAAAAAATATATTTTTTAAATTAAAAGTTACTTTAAAGCGAATGTGAATGATATTATTACACTTACTAAAATATCATATAGATAGAAAATAGTACAATATAAAATAATATCACTAATTTTCTAAAATGACATAATATGCAGTCGAGGCCATCGTGGCGTAGCAGCACGGTATCTGTCTGAAAACGGTTGTGAGTTTAATTTTCATATAAGGGAATGATAAGTTAATGTTCATATCTTCGCTCTTGTAACGACGAGGGCGTAGAATTCCGACAATTAACACGCAATACCTGGAACATTGGATGGAGAGTGCTGAACAGAGTACCTTAACACTAGGTTTCCTGTTTCTATCCTTCTATATACGGAATATAGCGCAAAATTAAAGAAAAAAAAGAAAACAATAGCTAGAATAACAAGTAAAATTCAAATAATTTTATGTCTTTCAGTAGAAGCTATCAAGCGTTTGAGTTACACGAGGTGGGTTTTAGTGAAATAAATTACCCCTAAATCACCGACGGCTCATTTTCATTTGTATTTTATGTACCAACCCATAAAATTGGAACATAAAATGGAATCATGGCATATAATAGTGAAGCTCGCAAAATTAAAATACATTAACTTAATCAGCTTTAATGTTCATATACATACCTATATATGTGCACGGGCTAAACGGCGTAACTGTAACGCGACGATTGTTGGTTCGATTCCCACTCGAGGGAATAAAATTTATTCACATTTATATTTTCATGTCTTCAATCTGTGTCGAGACAAAGCGCGGCGTTGACTTCCGCCACTGAACACACAACGACTATAATGTGTTCTCAAACACAGTGTATTTCCGAAGAAAAAAATAATGGAAACAAAAATTTCTTACATATTCATACAATTGCGTGTATTTCCATAAAAGCACGTAACTATAGCTTTATAATTTTCTCTTACAATTAAATAGTAATTTCCATAGCCTTAGGGTTATTTCTATGAATGGAATAAATGATATACAATCTAAGACTATACTTATATAGTGATAACAGTAAATGTTAAAGGTTTAATCCACCTTACTAATTGCATCCGACTGCATTCATTGTCGATGCCCGACGCAAGGCTTAATGAAGATCTTTTAAATACCCAGGTTCACGTTAAACCCGAAGCAATTTTAAAGTTTCCTCCTCCTTCTCCTCCCTCCTACACAAAAGGAGCAGTTGGTGAACTTTGACTACTCTTAATTATTGCTGGTTAATTAACGTATTCTTTTAATTCATTTATTGAGTTTTTTTGTACCGATTTTGTTTTATTTGAACTCGATTAAAGTAGTAAAGCCACGGTATGACTAAAACATCTAGTTCTTGGTATATATTATTTTATTCCGTCTAGATTAAACTCAGAAGTTTAGTCATTAAAATCAGAAAATAATAGCTTTGCATACGATTTTTTTAAAGAACTTTTTTAAACCTTTTTAAAATATTATAATTATCTTCTATAGGTCACTAGACAAATATAATTTAAGAGTAATAATTAAAATTATTTTATCTAATACAAAAACATGACAAGGACATTGATTTATCACGTAAGTGCTCTTTGAATGACAATTTTAACGATTTGTAAAATGAATTATAATTGTTGGTACACTTTTAAGTAATTAAATCGAAACAATTCAAGATTCGAGGCCGTCGTGGTGGTGTGGTACTAGAGCGTGGGTTTTTAATTCTTCACTTTGGTAAGAGGAAGTGCGGCGTTGACTTAAGAGCCGGTGTTGAGTTGCGTGTGACTCAACTGGTAACTCGAAACGCGATATATGAAAAACTGAACTGAATACATTTAATATATCATTTCTACCCTACCGACCCCTATCCTATATACCCTACCCTATCCTTCCGTATACGGAAAATAGCGTGAAGTTAAAAAAACTCGTATAATTATATAACTATAATCAATCGAAACTGCTAAATCATAAATACAATCAGAAATACAGTAAACATTGATGATATGCATGTTTTAGATATATGTAATGTTTAACGAAGATCGATAGTAGATTGCTCTTAAAATATGCAGAGAGCAGACCGGGCGGCGTCATCATAGATACATTAAGTCGCTCGGGACAAAGGCGGAATATCCAAGCGAGATAATCCTTGTAAATAACTATATTATAAATTATAATATTTTATCAAAGCTGTCTTAAAAATGAGCATTTGTAATGCCTTTTTCCATTCTTATCTCAGGAGTATAGGCAGAGAGAACCTAGTGTTAAGACATTTCGTTCATAATGAAGACACTTCTATTCTGCACTTTCTGCCATTGCGTGTTGAGTAGCGTAACTCGATGTCACGCTTTGCCTCTTTACCAGTTAAATATTTCTTCCCCAGAGTTAGAATCGAACCAACAACCGTCGTGTTTAGAATACCGTGTGTGCCTGTGTCACGCTGGCCTCTTTTATAAATAAATGAAAAATTATTAAGCTTTTGATTAAAATTACAGGGTGTTTGAAGTTTATATTTTTTCAATTCAAAGTGATAGGAGATATAGTTTTAAAGGATTTCAAAAGGATAACTTCTACATGTATCTAATGTTGATATCTAATATTATTGTAATAATCATGTCTGTTAACGGTCTAATAGCGAAAAGCCTCGACCAAACATCTCAAGAGGTTATTGCTTAACTTTTGGGTCAAGAACCGGATGCAGACGGCAGTCTTACTTGAAAGTGCGCGCAGTGTGAAGATTTCTCCCTTTGAAGTCTTTTAGCTACCGACGCCTAAGATGCCGATATCTTAAATTCTAATCTCGATTTTATAATTCTCATATTTTTAATGTTTTTAAACATGTTTTTAATTTATTAAAACAATACTTACACAAAAAACTTTACATTCACATTATGATTTTGGAAATTATACATTTTTCAACAATTTCTTTTGTCCAAAATCCACCTTGATTACAGGGTATGGAGAAGGAACCTAGTGTTAAAACACTCCATTCCCATTATGACACTTCGACCAACTCAACGCCATTGAAAAATAACGTTAAAATTTTACTTTAAAACAACATATTCAATACAAGAACATCGTCTACACGTATACAATAAGCCTTCAATTTTACAACTGAAGCGGAAAATACGATATCTTGAGTGAGAGCATTGATGAGTGTTTAAATATTCATGGGAAATGCGACGCTTGGTGCTCTTAGCTCCACTACAAATGACTGCCATGGATATCATATCTGAGACAGTCGGTGCTGTCGACGTACTCGTATACTGTATAAATAAGTATTTACCATATTTGAATATTGATATGGTGTTTCACTTTCAATTTAATGTATTGAAATATTATTTTTTGGTTTATAGATGCATTGGATTTTTTTTTAACTTCTAAATTACAGATTTTAAATATTAGTTAGCATATGACGGTGTTAAGTTACGCCATTTAACACCCAATGCTTAGAAAATACAGCGGAAGTTGGGGAACTGAAGTGTCTCAAAGGATCAGAGTGTCTTAACATTAGGTTCCCTCTACCTACTCGGCTGTGTGCAGGATACAGCGTGAAGTTGATTTAATTTACTTAATTTGATCTGTAATCAATGTAGGTATTATTACATTTTCGAATTAGAATTTTTGAATTATAGTATTGAAGGGAGGACAAGTCATCGGTAATAGACGCCCTTGAAAACAATTTATTCGTAATTTAGTTAAATTTATATAACATTGTAAAATATTATCATGAATATTTCAACAAGATATACCTAATCTTATCAGGGCTTAAGCTTAAATTAGATTTTCTTAAATCTTCGAGTATTTACTGTTAAAATATTTTATTATATTTGTGGATTTTATGATTTTCAATTAGGCACTGGATTTATTTAAGACATAATTCATATTATATTAATCGTAATATCTATGTTTTAACGATTCTCTTAAGAACGCTTTTAATGCTACCGTTTTAGTAATGGTATAATTATGATAATTACGAAATCGAGTCCACCGTGGTTCAATGGGACGGCTGTGAACGCAACGGTTTTGGGTTCGATTCTCACTTGAAGAAATAAATTACTTTCATTTCGTCGCTCTATCAGATAAAGCTTAGCGTTGAATTTCACCATTTAGTATAAGATATGTTGAAATTAATACAAAAGGGAATCGAATTCGTGTCAATGTATCAATCGCTAACGATCTGTAGGGGATATCCCTTCAAATCGTCCATGTTCATGACATGAGTGTTTGATACTTATACAACGTATTTATATATTGTTTATATGAATTGTATCGACAAAAAATATATTAATTCAATATTTTCATTAATTTTAAGATAGAATAACTATATTGTTGGTATTTTCCCGAAAAACAAGAACAAACAACGTTGCCTATCCTCCAAAATACAATAGTTTTCCCATTAACATTATATAATTGTATAAATAAATAAAAATCTGTGATTCGGTTCTTCAAACAAAGTATGTACTATATTAAATTCGGCTAGCATAATAATTAAGTAACAGGCACCAGGCTGATTCAAGGCTGAACCCTAATAGGTTGAGATTGTGCAATACGCCTTGTTCCAGTTTCTAAACCTAAAGTCAAAGTACAAATTATTTAGGACTCGTGTGTCTTACTTATATTATGACAGTGGCAAGATTTGTAAGGAATTTTACATTGATACTATTGGCCCTGAGCGGTTAGGTAACTTTTAAACACTAGTTATTAGTTGCTTTTAGAAATCTAGACATGAAAACTAATGCAATTCTTTAAGACGTAGGTCAATTAAATTCTTTCATTAAGATATATATGAAAAATGTATTATTAGAACTGTTAATCTATTATTAATTTGATTAATTAACTATATGTTATGAAGTATTACTTGGCAAAATGTAGAACGGGGGTGTTTTAATGAGAATAAATAACTTAATACTAGGATCCCAGGTTCCCTTTGCTTACCCTGCTATATGCGAGATACAGCGTGAAGATAAACAATATTATTCCCTTTTTATATATTTATGATTCATTCACTACACCAAAATATTTAAAGAAGTAAGTACTCTTATACGTTTAAGGTAACCTAAAAACATATTATATCAATTAAAAAAAAAACAAATACCTGTACAATATATAATTATTATACCTCTACCCTCATATCATACAATTGACTACCCATACCACAATTTAGTAAAATACCTATCATGCGATCAATTTGTAGCCACTAATACTAGCGCACTAATTAATTTACCGTCGCTCTAATTATGGACTACCAGGTATCTTAATCGCATACTTTTTAGTTTACGCACGCGCTGACATGAGCACGCGTAATGTACACGTATTACGTGAATGAGATGTTAGACTCGTTAATTTTAAAGGCTTTGACGTAGTCGAAAAATATTTGCCTGTACATGTACAAACAAACATGTTTTTATTACAATAACAATGTTTAGGGGTTCAAATTCTTACTAAAGTAGGCAGAGGGATTCTAGTGTTAAGATACTTCGTTACTCAATTTCCGCCGAATTCTGGAGGATATTTCAATTCCTGTAGTGGGAATCGAACTCATTACCTGTAAACCTATCACATTGAACAGTCACACGCCTGTGAATCTTCGCGAAGATGGGACTTTTTCTTAGAAATATTTTTTATGAATGGCTTAATGGCAATAGCACTGTTATTCATAGTAGAAGGTATTTTGCATATTTCAATGCATGTTACGAAATACAGTGATTTGTCCGTAGGAGTTGATTTCACAAGGTTACTATCAGGAGCGCGGCCCTGCACCCATTCTACGCACAATCTATTAAAACACTTCCGAAAGGAACTATTGCTACTTTACTTATATAGAAATATTATAAGAGTTATTATTGGTATTTTACGGTCGTTTAAGGCAGATATGGTATCATTATTACAATTGTGTGAATGCATATTTCCGTAATAATTTTTACATATTCAAGTTTCAAAGTAATCGTAATTATGAGATCCTTTGTTACAGAATTCAACTGTTAACAGAAACCTGACTGGCTAACATTGTGTTATCCACAATTTGCATAATATACAGATTACTTAGAAATAAGTCACTCAGTTTTTGAATTCCTACTCATTTAGATATACCATATACGAGGTGGTTGGAACAAACAATCTCACTACTCTTCAACAAAAACGCAGATACGTAATAATATTTAATATCGCTTCGCTCGCTGTACCCATTGATAAAAAAAATTACGATAGCTTAAGTAAGTAATTGTTCTCCTTCCCCATATACGATATTCCTGATTTTACACCACTGTCACTGACACAACAGTTTTTTTACATGTTTAAAAAAACGTCAACCAGTCATCAACTATCCGCCATCCGTCATCAGTCATCCATCAACCGTCATCCGTCGTCTGAAATCAAAATATACTGGTATTATCACAGATAAAATTGTTCCTAACTAAATACAAATGAATATGTAATTTACGGGAGTACTTCAACAACATTAACGTATTTTATATAGAAAGTTTGATGTGGTCACGATAGTTGAAAATGGAACAACTAGTGTATATCGGCTAACGTTCATGCGTAAATCAATTAGCATTGACAAACTGCCAACTTGCTCTACCATGACAGGTCCATTAGGAAAAAGTTATATACGTGCTTTTGTTTGCGGGTGTTTGTTCTGTTTATATTTATATAATACAATTATGAATGTAAATTTTGCATGATAAATTTATTTACCCTAGAGAATGCATCCCCGAGGTGGAGGACGAATGTTTGAGGGTAGA
Source organism: Heliconius cydno galanthus (assembly GCA_036379175.1). Lineage (NCBI taxonomy): Eukaryota > Metazoa > Arthropoda > Insecta > Lepidoptera > Nymphalidae > Heliconius > Heliconius cydno. Next base: position 502,287 of record JAKRZM010001275.1, read on the forward strand.
AGGGAGATATAATACCCTCCGTGGATCACCAGAACGGAGAGAAAACTTCGTTATAAAACCCAACTCTGGAGCTTCTTTGACATATTCGGAATAGAGGTGTAGAGCTGTACTAAGTACTCTGGTCGGTGTGCTTATTAGAGATGGCAGCGGAAGAATCCTACAGGGATTAACGGCGACATTCGAGTCTTCCAGGAAGATTACAACCTGGAGGTGCAAACCTCAGGTGGCAACTGAACGTAAAACAAAAGCTAATATATACTTAATATGAAAGCACAATCAAAGAAAATGAGGAATACTAGGGCGTGCCCTAATGCGAAACGTGCTGTTATTACAATAAACCATGTGAAGCAAACTTACTTTCTCTATAGAATGGGAGAATTAAAATATCTCTAGTTGAATTTGACTCCAGAACCATCGCGTTTAAGTCAGATACTGATCTACTGCATCACGAAAGCCTCAATTAATGTATTAGATACATTATTCACAACTGGCTCGGCTGGCTCTGGCTTCTCCTTGCGTTCACATCCTGACTGCGTGTTGTGGTGTAATTGTGGTGTTCATTAATCACGTTAGACCAATAATTTGTGTCTTGATAAAATATTGACACGCGCTGGAACGTAATCTGCAACCCTCTGTAATGCAAGAAGCCCGGACTTAATAGCACATGATTAGATAATAAAAAAACGGACAAGCGTGAGTCGGGATCGCCCACTGAGGGTTCCGTACAAAAATTGGAGGTCTGGAGCTTTTTCTGAAATTCAGGCTTAGCTTAGCTTAGCTAAATTTTAAATTTAAATATAACCACAAATGCTAGCTGCCAAATTTCATAATTCTAGGTCATCCTGAAATTCACTATGAATTTTGATTCCCTTTATAGTGTAGTAAATATATAAATATGTTTTTTATCAGGAAATCATGAGGGCGTAGATTTGAGTATATGGTTTGAATTTCAACTCGACATTTCCAAGCGTTCCTGAGATAAAGGGTCTTGGCAGACATACAGACAGAGGGACGGACAACAGAGTGATCTTATAAAGGTTTCCTTAAAAAGTACGGAACCCTAAAAATGGTTAAGTGCTAACTGAGTGATTTCAACTTAAAATCTTTATATAAATTCACCGTGTAGCAATTTTAAATAACAATTTCAAGACAAGTTTATATTAAAACAAGTATTTAAAACCTAATCTTGATCGTCCAAATTAAAAGCCCTAACCAACCTTAAAAGGCAAACATTCTTTTAAATGACCTAAGTAATTGGTACAATAGCTGTATACTCGTTTAATTTTATTAACACGAACGACCTATTAAGTAAAAAGAGATAATTTTATGTTGTTCATAATTGTAAATGCTAATAAAATATATTTTTTCGTTGTTAATAAATTGTATGTATTATTTATGGATTTCCACATTAAAGGTATTGGCTATCTATTGTATCGTAAATTAGGTTATATAATAAAAAGTACAAGTTTTTTAGTAATAAATCAATATAAATGGGGCTAAGTTTAAAATTGTATGTTTTTTGGCGGTTAATGTATAAAACATAGTTGAACTGCTCTACTTTAGATCATAAACTTGGTGAGTACTTTAAAAATAATCATTTGTCAATGCCAATTTGTACAGGCCGATACATTTAAGTTATAATAAAAAAAATGTATTTTCTAAAATATCTAACTGTTATATAATAGCGGTTTTATAATTTTATATTACCAGGTAATTTTCGATTTGAACCTATGCTACTAATATAGTTTGTTTTCCTCATAAAGGAAACTGACCGACTAAAATTCACAACCACCTCTTTTACCTCACATGCAATCTAACTACTTATCTCTCATCCTTTTCAGGATCTGTTTACCACACTTATAGTACTGAACCATTTCTACTACCTGGGAACATAGTATTAGGACACTCCGTTCCCATTGGGAATTTGCGTTCCCCACTTTCCGCCAAATTTATATTCACTTTTGAAGTTGTAAGTTGTGCTATTGTACCACGACCGGCTCGAAGATTACAATTATAATGCCCAATTAATGAATAAAACTTAAGTACTTACAAACTAAGGCTTAAATTATATTAGAATCCATAGTACTATATAATATATTCAATATGCAGCTATATATTACTAACATAATTTTATATATCATCAAAATAATGTTCCTTTGACAACTAACTAAATCACAAACTTTAATTCACCTTTAACACAATTTAAATCAAACGTATGTAGATGTGTGTTGGTCCAGATACACCCATAGTGCTGACATTCAAAACTTCTCAAACGAGGTAATGTACGAGAATCCCCAATGAGGTTGAGGTAGAAGTTTATTTCTAACTAGTGGTGTGCCCTGACGTCGCTCATTCCTTTGTGTTTGGTTATATTAGATTTTTGGATGTTATAATCTTATTTGTGTAGTTTTATGTTATTTGTTGCTTGTGGAAAATTATACGCCTATGTCATGGTTGTCATAGATATTTTGTTGTTTTAATATAATAGTAAAAATCTGTCCTTAGGTGATTTTGATGGATCTAGATTTTTTAGTGTCCACTCAAACTCTAAATGTTAATTCTAAGGAATTTTGGCTTGAGTTTATATAAAAAAAACAATAAATTTTAACATTAATATAATATTAATATAGAAGAATTTTAAATGTTATACAAAATTTACGTTTTAGTTACAAAATTTGAATATAATCTAAAACGTTCTCTCGCTAGCAATAACCAAATTATGAATTGATTAAAATTTATATTTCCCTAACACAAAATCATCAAATTTGCCCATTTATTTTATTAGAGAAATCTTCAATAATAATCGTGCTACTTGATAAAATTAATTATCTATATTGCCGCGTCCTGCCCTTGACAGGTTTGAGAACTCCTTTTATTAGATTTGTTTGCAAGTCAGCAGAAATAAGTTTTAGTTCTAATAAAGCATTGTTATGGAAAGCACGTCCAAATATTGCTTTGTCAGACAAGAGATGAAATAAAGGGAAAACGTATCTTTAATTAATAAATCAAAATTTAAGAGAAGTTCGTAGCGCTGCAGTACAGCGTCCTATTGACTATTGCGACTGTTTTGGGTTCGATTCTTACTGTAAAAAATGAATTATTTTCATTTCTTTTCGCGATACATAAAGCCCATTTAACGTTGCGAATGGAGTGTTTTAACACTAATTTCCCTCTATAACCCCCAGTATATGCTAAACTAATTATGCTTAAAAATTTAAGAATACAATTTAAAAGTGCACGTAAATTGTTAAAGTTAAGTTAGTAGTTTTCGCCGTTCGGTAAATTTCTGAATAATAATCTTCACAAAGCTTCTAATAAAGACATAATAAACATGATTTTAATTAAACATAACCTGTATGACATTAGATACTTAGTTAAAGATAATATTAGACACCTCTGTAAGAGGCCCAGTAACATCGTGTGACCCACAGATGGTTAGTTGATAAAGAATTGTTCATGTACTTAATTATAATGAACGTTATAATAGTTGAATAAATAATGTTAATATTAGCGTAAGTTATTTTTTTACTATGATATTTATATCTTCCTTTTTTATCCATTTAAAAAGTCGTTGTTCTGGACTGGACGGTCGGTCCAGTCCACCTGGCCCGCCTGCCTGCGCAAGTGTCTTTTGGTTCGTGGCCACTCCAGAACCTTTCTACTACAACGGCCATCGGTTTTCCTACGTTTAGTTTATCTACCTACACGATTATTAATAAAAGTAAAATATTTATATTTTAATAATCAATCCATCAGTGGTGCGATAGTTGATTCACAACGACGTTAAAACCTATACCAATATATTGAATACCAGTAAAATTAGTTATTTTGTTCAGAATAGCTTTTTATAAGCTGCAATTTGTAAGCTTTTCTTAAAAGCAAAATAATGGACGAAGTGAAGTATCAGAGAGCTTCAAGATAAAAAGTATTCATAATATACATTGTAGATGTAAGCGATCGGAATCTCCGACGTCTCGTAAAAGTTAACGATTTGCAAAGGGGATGGCTATCACCTAGTTTCTAGTTAGATTTTCCTCTTAAGTGCCATTAAGTAATTTCTGAAAATATCATACCAAATTACAACTTAAAACTTGAAACTAACTTATATTAAAAACTTTTTAATGTGTTAATTTCAAATGCACTTTTTTGCAGCTTCACGCTGTATCCCGCACATAGTTTGTATGAGAGGGAACCTAGGAATCTAGTGTTAAGATACTCCATTCCTAATTTCATTGTAATTTAATTTTGAGGTGCAGAACTCAACGCCGTACTTTGCCACATTAGGGTTAAAAAATTACAATCAATACAATCTATTAACAATATACAATATGTTGACCGGTTAGATTAATTGTCTGACAATATAAATAATATCGTCATCGATCAATCCATAATTATTGCCCTTCTGTTTGTTACTTTATAAGATAAAACTTATTAGCTTTTTATAACCAGTGATGATTGATAGTAGTGTTTAGATGTAACAAGTGTACATGCGAATACATAAATTTTAATTATTTACTTTGTATATATTTAAGGTGTTAGTTTTGGGTCCTTCCAATAAAAAAATAATAATAATAAAACTGCACTCCGGTACCGAAGGTTTAATGAGAAGTTCATATATTATACAATCCTGAAAATGGAACGGTAGGAAACGGTAAAAATTGGTAAATTAAAATTTAATCCCTTTTTCGTATATATATATTGTCTTAATAGTCCAAACCGGTTTAAATGAAATAGGCCTGAAACTAATCTATAGAAGACCCATTATCACCGATTGTAATATGAAACGTACGAAAACCGATTAATTGGCCCAATTGTCTGGATCAGTTTGACAAGACACGAACGATGTAAAGACAAAGTTCACATGCAAAAGTCGCTCTTAGATCCACCCGGCGATTGGATTGTCTAGCAGGCGAAGTTTGATAGCTTCGAGAAATGTAGTTAGATATGATAGTTCGTGTATGCTATGAATTATATTTCCAACGCTATGAGCTATTCGGGACACGATATGAATTGGTAACTTCCCTGCGTTTACGATCTCGATTTGGTGAACTCGAAGGTTATCGATGGCATCGAGAAGTTAATGACAAGTTGATATTAATGTTATATAAGTTATTTTGTTAATGGTTATTATGAAAATTTCCAAGTATGAGATATGAGTTGGAAGTTTGGAAAGGAAAATTAGCTAAACACCTAATTGTGAGATTTGTGAGTGTAGGTATTATACTCGTTGCTTTAGATAATTGTCTTTATCTTCTACTCGAGAATTAATAAAATATGTTACAATTAAAATTTTTGTATGTTACAAATATAATTTATTTTGTGAAATAAAAATAATTATAGATATTATAAATTAACATAAAATAAAATAAAATATTATTTAATAGACCCTCTATTAAATAATATTTTATTTAAGTTGATTTCAACTTCAACTTCACATATATATAACCTGAATTAAAGTGAGGTCAAGAAAGTTTTAACAAGAGTAGACTTAACTGAAATCCTTTTCTCACAAGCAATACTTCATGATCATATCAGTATACAGGATTTTCGTAGCCAATGGAAGAGTTACAGAACAATTGCAACTTTCTAAGACAGGAAAATAAAAATACTCGAAATGTAATGTATCTGCAGTTTCTCGTGTATTTTCATATTTTTTTGGTCGTACTAAATTGTAACACTTATACGAGTATATTTAATCAAAACAATATAATTGTGATTCTCGGTAATTCTTCAACCAACTACTTTCAAAATATCTGCAATATCTTTCTGTGATATCTTAGGTTTGGTTCTAATATTATATTTATAGATATTACATATTTTACCAGAATTTGGTACTTAATCAGTGAAGTTGAAACAAATCCATGTTACAAATAAATAAATGACTAAAGTCAACGTTAAATAAGTATAATTTAATTGTTTTAATACGCATACATTATATTGAACCTCACTCTAGAGTAAGAGCCACCCATGTCCATTTGAAACTTCTAAAATTTATAATAATTACCAAATATTAAAAATAAAAAGATTTCATAATTCTATCAATTTGAAAGAAATTTGCATGTATTTTCTTAACTTTTCTCTTTCTATTTTGTTTTTTTTTTAACCTTTAATCGCTTTTTCTTCTAAATTGTACCACACAATACACTTTTAAACTTAATGCCGGTAACAAAGGAGGGCAAACTTGCTCGCCCTGCGATATTTCCCAGGCTCTTGATAACCGTCGAATGCTCAGATTCCAACTTACGGTTCACAAAAGGTAGATAGTTCGGTCCATTTCTTAATAAGTTTGCTATATGTTTTAACGACTATAGAATGAAAGAACGAAATATCGTTGTTTGTGACTTGTGGGGTTATGGGTATGGCAAACTTGAGTTTTGTTTATTTCAAGCTATCTTTTATAAATGCTTTCACATTTAAGTCCAATTTCTACTCGTACAAAACATAAATGTCATTTTAATGTAAATAAACCTTAATAAATTCAACATTGAATTTAACAGAAAATATTAAGATCAGATTTATTAATGGATTTATTAATGAACTAGCGGACCCGGACGCGGCTACGCCTGCTTGAAATATAAGAATATAATTTCTATAGAAATATAATTTCAATCTAGATGAAATGCT
>JAKRZM010001275.1:511485-605273 GCA_036379175.1 Heliconius cydno galanthus
TAATCATAATTTCCATGAAATTATTTTTTATCTTTTAGTACATTTATCTGCAATATAAAACCGTTTAACTTAAAAATTTTTTTTTACTTTTTTATTTAAGCATATATTTGAAATAATCGTTAGGACATTTTAAAGCTTTTTATGAAGTGAGGTGACAGGTTGTGGATTCGATTCCCACTCGATGAAATTAAATATTTGATATTTTAATTTCTTCGCCTCTAGAATCGAGGCAAAGTGCGGCGTTGAGTTTCGTCACTCAACACGCAATGCCTTCAGAATTCGGCGGAAAGTGACTTAACACTAGACTCCCCCTGCATACCCTGCCACATGCAGGATTTAGAACAGAAGCTGAAAAAAAATAGGAAATATGTTTATTATTGTTTGTTACTAATAGCATTTTCAGTCTATTTTATTATTTGTTAGAAATAGTTTTTTAGTAAATAGATCGGCCAATTTATTAAAGCTTGATACTTTCAATAGATTTATTTACATACTAAAATCAATGTATGCATCATGTTTGCGGTATTTAATAACTTTTTAACAAATGAAAACCAGAAATAATGGGAGTCGGTCTCGCCCACCGAGGGTTCCATATAATTTACAGCTTTTAGCTATTAACTTTCAATTTCAGCTTGGTACCTTCCAATGATGACAGACAGGTGTTGAACACAAAAGTGATCCTATTAGCGACCTATTTCTGTCTTTTGAGGTACGGAACCATAAAAATGAATGAATTATGTTCTAAAACGAAATCTTAATAAAAGTTAATATAAACTTTGAACGTATATTGTTAAGATGAAACTTTGCAAGGGGTTAAGGTATACTGATTCGAAAAAGACACGAAAAAGGTGGTGCTACCCGAATAAATTGGCATAAGGGGGTGCACAGAGATGGCGGCCCCCTTTGCTACTCAAATTCATTGTAAGTTTAACTTAGAAGTAATCGACGATGAAGTTTGCTGAGCGTCCTCCCTTTATATTAAGTAGCGGAACAGCCTATTGTTGACTTCGAGTCCCGGGAAAAGGATAGTTAATCTGGGGATAAGTAAGAAAAATGAAATGGGCACATCCATAGACAATTGCTTTTCAATGTTTTTATCACTTTTAATTATTAACAAATTGAACTTCAATATATTACATTGAAATAATGTAAATTCTAGTCTGTCTAGTAAATTTTCACTATTTGATTACTCTTCAGGTACTCTGTCAGGATTTGGAGAGGTTGCAGTATCACATATCAAGTATAGGTTACATCGTTGGAATAACAACCTCAATAAGCCATGAAGCTGCATGAAGACCAAAAAATATGACGTCAATTATGGCTGTGCATATATATGGTCATCGTGACTTCGGGGTGGATTTGCAGTTGAGATTACATTAGTACATAGGCAAATATCTAATAAGTATATAACAAATATATGAAAAAAAAAAAACAAATGATTCACATTTAATCGATTTTTTTTAATATGTTGGTTGGTATTATAGTAAATTTACTTTTAATTATAATTAGTAAAAGTAACGTCTTTATTCTGCATTTACCAAGTGGTGGGTAATCTTTTAATTTGGCAGCCTCACGTCCTTGAGCGTGCAACTATAATTATGCAAGTTTTATTGTTCAAAGAGGTGCTCCGACGCCAAACTGCTATAATTAAAAACACAAGGTATTCTCAAAAGCTACTTGCGTATAAAATAAGAATTAAAAATTCTTTCACATTTTAAATTAAAGTTTAAGAAAGTTTTACCTAATTTTATTAGCATTTTAAATGTTATATAACAAGGCAAGTAAGAAAAATGCTATAAAAATTACCTAACTTTTTTAGCTTCACACTGTATCCCACACGTAGCATAGTAGGTAGATGGAACCTAGTGTTCAGACACTCCGTCGTCGTCTCTCCGCCGAATTCTGGGGGCATCTCATCTGAATTTTTATTTTTTAAATTATATATACCTACAAACCAAATATTATTTATGTAGCAAAAGAAATATATTAAAACATATATATATATATCTAGTATACGAGAGATAGATAAACAATAAGAATAATAATCCAATTAATTTCCAAAAAAACACCTCGATGCCCTCCTCGAAGGGAGGTATCCCGATTATCATAATGAAATTGCGAACAGTGCGAACTGGAAGCTATAAGAAAAATGGTAAAATTTGTGGCGTTAAATAATATCGTTAAACGTAAAGAAAAATGTTCCAGCAGGATTGGGTGCTGCCTCTGAAATTGCAAGTCGTATATTACACGGGGAATTTTCAATTACGACAGAGCCGCGGTTTTTCATTTATAATGTGACTTTTAGGCTTCGGTGGGGGTCATTCGTAACTGTCATATCATAGAATAGATAATTGATAGAATCGATTTTTTAGTTAGTTCGATTTTTTAAGCGTAGTTTCAGTTTTTTTTTAGTTTTTTAGAGTATCTAATTTCCTGTTTTTCTTGCGTTTTTAGAATTATATTGTGCTTCTGAAATTGTGTGCTTAGAATTTGAGAAATATCTAACATTTACACAAGCTAGATATATCTAAATTATAAACAAACTTCAATATTCCCACGAGTGCTGTTTGAATCCACTACTATGGGATACAAATATTTCTCAATTGCGCCTTAAACAACAATTTGTTAATAAACTACTAATTATTGATTAAATATTAAAATTTATTAAAGATCTAAGCTTATTATTTAAAATAAACATATATGTAAAAAATATCTTTGTCTCATTTTGGACAATAACAGTAATTTATTGATGTTATTTTCTAACAATACAAGTCTTCATTCAGTTGTGGTTTAAAGTCATGGAGATTAAAAGCGTATATAACATACTAACTGGAACGGAAACATATCTTTATACATATTCCTGAGTATATTTTATTTAATAATGCGGAATATCTCTATACTTTCCTTATAACGTCTGGTTATAAATCTAAAGTAGGTACATGAAGTACGATTTTAAATGTTAAAAGAAAATATGATTGTAAATTATATAATATTTTACTTTAGTGTAATTTAAATTATACGTCGAATTTTGAAATGGTTTCCATTAATAGACAAATTGATTCAAGAGAAATATTGTAGGTAATAATATTTTATACACTCGACTGTACTGCTTAATTTTAATTTTAGGCAAAACTGGATATGCAAAAATGACCTGGAAATCTAGTGTTAAGATACTCCATTCCCATGACCACCAGACATATGAAACAGCCATAATAAGTCTTACAGCCGTAGTCCAGGCGAAGTCGCAAGCGAAACGTAAATTGTAAATATATTTAAAAATGGTTATTACTTACTTAATCTATTCTTCTAGAGGCCTTGGCGTAGTGGTACAAACGTACCACTCGAGGAGATGAAATACTTAGTGTTTTCATTTTTTGCTTTCGTGGTAAGGCAAAAGCGCGGTGTTGAGTGCCACCATTCAACACGCAATACCTCCAAAATTCAGCGGAAAGTGGGGAGCGGAGAGTCATAACAATAGGTTCCTTCTGCCTACTCTCCTACATGAATGGATACAGCGTGAAGCTGAAAAAAAATCTATTCTAATGAAGTAACTTTAAACCTCATAACCATTACGTCAACTCAATTTACCTGACGTTTTTTAATAAAACTGTTAAAAACTTTAGTCATCACTATGAATGCTACAAGTTAATGCTTTTAAAGATAACATTTTGAAAGTGACATGGTTATTTAATTTCAGTAAATAACTTAAATGGTTGCAAAATAACTGTAATGGACAACCCGAATGACGTGATAGGGTATTTTTGACTATAAAAGAAAAACAATACTTGTAAGAATAAAAGATCTATCGCATATAAATTTCAATACAAAAAGGATTCTAAAATCAGCTTCACACAGTATCCCGGACTCAGCAGGCTAGACTTTCCGCCGAACTCTGAAGGCATTATGTGTTGAATGGCAGAACTCAACGCTTTGCCTCGATATCACCGTAAAGAAATGGAAATATAAATTTTAATTAACATTTCATTTCCACGAGTGGGGATTGAACCCACAATCAGTCGCCTTTATAGTCACATTTTGTGGCCACAACTGGCCTGTACTATTATTTATCTACTATTTTTACTTACTTCTTATCAAAGGACTTTTATCACATTCCTTATACTATATTATATTATAATTTATCGTGCGCGTAGAATTTATAGCTTCCAATATTGAGATTTCAAACCGATCACAGAACTCTTAAGACTTCCAATATAAATTTATTGTAATGCAAATTGCATCTCTTTGTGACTCTGCTCCAGTAACGTTCAAATCCTTTCAGAGTTCGCTTTAAAGAGCTAAGCTTTTACTACGAATCTGTATTGAACGTAATATTCATTTTGTATAGCGTTTTATTAAATATTTTTATAGGTATTATTATTTTGTATTATTTAGCTTCGCCCTGTATCAGGCAGGCAGAGAAATCTGGGAACCTAGTGTTAAGATACTCAGTTTCCCATTATGACGCACTTTTCACCAAATTCTTCATTGCGTTGAGTGGCAAGACTCAACGTCGTGCTATGCCTTCTTACGAAAGCGAAGAAATTAAAATATTTAATATTTAATTTCCCCGAGTAGGAGTCGAACTCACAATCTGTCACGTTTACAGCCACGCTCGTGCTCCTGCATTAATTTTAATATGCATGTCTTTTTCTACAATAATTATTGACATTCTATTGATAATACTATCACTGTAGGTCGTTGTTGGGCTCCGGCAGGCGATAAGACAGAATAGGATTTTTCTTATTACATTCAGGGGGCCATATCGACATTAAAATCTTTAGATAGTCAGTTATTATTATTCGCATGCTTAAAAATATTTTTAATCATAATAAAACCAAAAATAAATCTTATAATTTTATAAAATGTCAGGTTTCCGTCATCATACTGTCTGGAGGAGGAAATTAAATCTCTTATCTTATCAGCTGGATGAAATCCTTCATCTTTTTCACCGCTGTTCTAAATTGAACGTCTATCTCGGCTGTTTCGATTTAAGTCTCATTTGAGAGACGTCTCTCGTCGTCACTTTATATATTTTTTTAGCTTCACCCTAACAAATAGCCGGATAGGCAGAGGGAACCTAGTGTGATGACACTCCGTTCCCTATTTTCCGCCCAATTCTGGACGCATTAAGTGCCGGAACGTTACGCTATGTCTTGACACCAGAGCGAAGAAATGAAAATATTAAATATTTAATTTCCTCGAGTGGGAATCGAACCCAGAACCTGTCTCGTTTGCAGTAACACGCTTGTGCCCTTACGCCCCGACTGGTCACTGGTCACTTTATATGGTTTATTGTTTTAACTCATCAAAACAACGTCCGTCTCATTTTTATTCAAAGAACCAAGTGGCCATTAAGACGCGCTAAATCCACCAAGCAATCTCGCTACGTTGAATTTCAAAAATCTAAAAGAGAAATTTTGCTTGAGGCTTATAATGGTACCTACCCTTATGAAATAGCTAATTATGAGTTGTAAATTTGAATGAAAAAATTATATTTTGTACCTTCAAGGTGAATGGAAACTTCTTAATTATTATAAAAAGAAAAATATGCTTTGCGTTTGTTCTTCATTTGACGGTAATTATACCGTGTATAATTTGCCAAAGGCTTAATCGAATTTTGGAGAGAGCCCAGATTTTTTTATATGAACTAGATATTAATAAAACAATAAGGTAAAGATCGAATTTTGATGAAAGAAAGAAAAAGATGAAATATAACTAATTTTTGAGTAGATGCCATTGTGACGCAGTTGTACAGTGTGTGAATGTGAATGTGAATGCAATGGTTGTGGATTCGATTGCCACTTGGTCAAACTATTATTTTCATTTGTTCACTCTGGAAAAAAGACAAAGCTTAGCTTAGCTCGATAAGAAGAAAATTGAACGGAAATTGGAAAATGGATGGAATTTTTATATAGGATTCCTTAAGCCTTCTGAGTAATAATATCTAGAGTACAGAATGTAACTTAAGCATAACATATCTAAATTATATATTGACTTAGATATATCTTAATATGCTATATGTAATATTTTTAAAATACATCACAAAATAAATTAAAATTGGTATAAAATTGTCTGTTTTCGACTAGCAGTGTAATAGGTACGTTAACTGCTCTCTTTTACGAATGTAACGAGCTAACAAATAATGGCCCGCATCGAGCGCATAAAGATAGACTAGCTGTCCATACTTTTTTGTTCCCATACATTAGCCAATACATGAACTGTACTTGTTTATGATACAGCGTGAAAGATAGATAGATATATTAAGTTTATAAATCCTTATATTATATAGGATGCTTGCCTGTCGAAATTTTTCGAAATTAAATAATTCGTGTCCTCGAGTAGGATTCGAACCCACAACCTGTCGCGTTTTCAATCACACACTAGAGCCCTTACACCAAAGACTGGCCTAGAAATTCTTAACTAGTCAAAAGTTCTTATAAGTACCGATATCAGAAACTATGTTTTACCATTAATACCTAAAATGGATACTCTTAATAGAAACAGAGAAAAAATATTTAAGGATTGCAATTTTTTCCACTAAGAGTTCTTTTTACTGGTGATATTTTAATTTCTTATGTTGAAATAAAGATTATATATAAGTTATTATATCCTATCCTATATCTTATAAAACAAAGTCGCTTTTTGTGTCTGTCTGAACTTTCTAACTCTTCTTCTTCTAAACCACCCAACGGATTTGGATGCGGTTTTCACCATTAGGTCGAGTATTTCTCAGGGAAGGTTTATATATAGTTTATTATTTGTACATTCTTATATAAATTAACATAAATACGATAAATGTGTATAAAGTCCTACCCGCTGAGACACTTTGGCGCATGCGCTGCTTTAATGGTAAATACTACATGAAAAAAATGTACTGGAGTATTGTTCCTCTTAATAAGATCTACAAAAAAGTCCGCGATGGCATATTCATATCTTTTAAGAATAACGTGTAGTGATCATATTTCTGTCTAAAAATAGTAATTTCAATATATTTTTTATTGTGAGGGATATTTTTCCATAATGGTATTAATCCTTATCCTTTAAAATACTTTATTAAATTTCTACGTTAAACGAAGATAAAATTTGCTTTTTAAACTATTTCGAAATTGCGAATAGTTTTAGAGAAAAACGCATTTAATTATTGACATATCACGCCGTTCACACATCAACTGTATCGAGTCAAGTTTCACTTATCCCTTACTCTCAGCATATAAATAAGTATATTAGTTACGTTGGCCATTTAATGTAGACCAAAGCTGTCTTTTACTGTTTTTAATTTTAATAAGTACTTTAGAAGTTGTTACAATATCAAAAAATCCTTGCTGCGAAACGCGCCTCGCGACGTTATGCTTATACAAGCGAGTCCGCCGCGCCCGCCTGCCTTACACGCATCGGTGGTTCAGTGGTAGAATTCTCGCCTGCCACGCGGGCAGCCCGGGTTCAATTCCCGGCCGATGCATTCTATTTAATTTTCGTCACAGGCAGCCACGTAGTGCTTGCTTTTCATCAGAGACAGAATACCCTCTTCAGTATTAACCACAAGCTCGAAAAAAAAAAAACCCGCCTGCCTTTATAGCAACGAAGATTTAGATGCGTTTGCACGTAATGGATAATTCGAGTTGAATGTATTATTTAATGTCATTTAACTATCTAAAAATAGTAATTTAAATATATTTTAATAAGTACTTGAAAAGATTAGTAGCACAGATTTAAAATTACGGGACCTACTAAAAAATCCTTGCTGTGTAAAACAATTGGAAAATCCTTATTGAAACTACGAAAATGCGGGTTGCATTAGGGTTTAATTAATTTTCACATTATCTTAAGTGCTTTGCAAACATACATTATATGAATAATCCAGTAGTAAAAGCGGGCGAAGCCGCAATAGGGTCGCTAGTTTTGTATAAAATAATATAATGTTGTAGAAAGCCTAATATTAAGTATATGAAGCTAGTCGAGGCCAGTCAACACGAAGTGCTCGGAGGAAAGTTTCCTCTGCCTATCCTGCTGCTGAAGCTAACAAAAATATTATAAAAAGAGGCACATTCTGTCGCCATACTTCAGGTTAGTTACTTTATTGTCTTTGTAAAGCTACGCGAACACCTGGCTCTACCCGACAAAATTAAAAAAGTTTCAGTTACATTCGCTGCTTCGTTCATTTAAATTCTAACGGGTTTCGTTTTAGTATTTACTTTGAAATGTGATTCACACTGAAAAGTTTCATCAACATTTTCGACCAACATTCGGTTTATTTGGAATCTGATCTAAATAAAAGTATGTATATTTAGGACTATATTTTTGATTGATTGGACTATTGGACATAAAACTTCTATTCTTATTTTAGAGGTAGATAATTTTATTCGAAATTAAGTCTCAGTATGGATTTCGAGATTTTTAAATTTTTTTTTTTCACTATGGAGCTTCGTATAAAATTTACGGTAAGGAAATTGACATAAACATAATATTGTTTTTAAATTGATTGATTTTCTTCATATATATACACGATTAAAATAAAAAAAATAATTGCACCTTCAGTACAGTCAAAGAAAACAATACGAAGAAAGCTAATATAGAAGAAAACATACACTAAATACATAAATAAATCAAATCAGCTTCAAGCCGTATCCCGCATACAACAGGGTAGGCAGAGGGAACCTAGTGTTAAGGCACTCCGTTTTATACACACGTACACTATATACAACATCAAATAAAGAGAGTTGTTTTTAATTTCGGTGAGCCAATTAAACTCTTGCAACTTTATGAATCCAATCACGAATGGCACTGTTAGATATTTTCGAGTAAACCCCAGGGTAGCCTTTACGCGCACAGCCCACACCATATGACACTATGCCGAGCTGGACCTTGGATGATTTTATAACTGCAGGACCTCCTGAGTCGCCCTATAATGAAATAAAATATTTATTAGGCAGATTCTAATATTTTTCTGACTGGCCTCAATCACGACTGGCCTTATTCTGTTATCTATTATAAAAAAATATATTATACAAACAGTAGACACTAAAAACTATAATTAAAAAAGTATATTTCAATTGTCACCTGACAAGCATCTTTCCCGCCTTGCGGAACACCGGCGCAAAACATTCTTTCTGTTAGCGATCTGTATTTTTTACGGCATTCAGCATTCGATACCGTTGGTACTTCGACTACCATTAAGGTATCGCTGGAAGCACCGTTTTCCTGGAAATAAATAAATTTTAAAAAAGAAATTTTAGTCGCTTTTATAAAAATAGATAGATATATTTGAAATGTATTCCTTTCATCTTTAATAAAACATTGAGCAGACATAAGAATAATTATATTCTCATGAACTTTTGAGGTCAGACGTGGCGTAGGATAGCAAATGTGCGAATGTAAAATTGGACAGGTTATGAGTTCGATTCCCCCTCGAAAATTAGGAAATATTTATTTAAATTTATATTTTCATTTCATCGCTCTGGTGTCAAGGCAAAACGCGGCGTTGAGTTGCGCCACTCTGCACGCAATACCTTCAGAATTGGGCGAAAAGTGGGGTACAGAAATGTCTTAATGGGCACAGAGTGTTAACCCCAGGTTCCCTCTGCCTACCTCTGCTATGTGCGTGTGAAGCAAGATATAATCGATAAATTATTAGCAGCTTCACGCCCCTTCCGGCATTGCAATGCTAAGAATAAAGAACCTAATGTAAATATACTCATTTTTCACTCAATTTTCGAGAGCGTATTGAGTGGATTGCCACTTAACACCTTGTAGAACCCAAGACTACTAGAGTGAGAAAATGAAAACAGTTAACTACCCCAAATGGGATTCGAACTCACACATGTCACGTTTACAGTCATATGCTGTGCTGCTGCGCCACGACGATCTTGGTATTATTTGAAGTTTCAAGTTAATAAATTCATTAATCCTAAAATTTATTACATAATAAGATATTATAATCATATTTACAGATGTACGGCCCCATCCCGTCACAAGGATACGAGTTCCAACGTTAACTTCAGAATTTTTTCTAGCCAAGCTAACTACTTTTGCCTTATTATTCAATTTAATAGGTGTTGTTAGACTGACTATACCAACATCATAATCTAGACCTCCTTCTTTATAACGTGGGTGTCGAGTGAAGTTTGTGGAGGTGTACTGGACTCCACCAGAACTAGCTTTGGTCGAGCCTGTCCTTATAAATACTTTAGTTATTCTGAAAAAGTATAACATATAACATTAAAATTTCATTACTTTGAAAGTTTTGGCAGAGGCCAACGAGGCGCAATAACACGAGTATGTGCAATGGATGTGGGTTCAATTCCCACTTAGGGTAATAAATTATTATTATTTGTCAAATGTGCCAATCTCGGCGTAGAGTGTCTCAACACTTTTGACGCAACACGTAATACCTCTAAAAGTCACAACCCCATCCAATACATCTAATCTCGCTCAAAATTCAACGTCGTCTCCATTCTTACTAGAGCGCGGACACGAAAATAAACCATTTCTACATGTAATTATCAAACCCAGAACAATTTAATTAATACAAAATGCTAATCTTGTTGAGCCACTGCGCCACGATGGTCTCAAAAAAGATAAAATAAATGGAAAAACAAACAAAATAATACCCAGACAGACAGTGTGCCGCGGTAAGAACGTAATGTGGGCTTATAATGGATCCTCCGCATCCAGAACGGGCGCTGCCTTTTTGGAGCACCAAACGAACTTGATATGGATATTGTTCAATAGTCGTACTGTGCCCTCCAACGATTTTGTTATCATACGACTTAAGATGACGCTTCTTACATAAAACATCTGAAATCATAATATTATATAGATTGAGGCAGTCGTCCCTCAAGGTTATTAGCTTGTGACTGCAACGCGATGATTACCTGTGGGGGTATCAATTATTGTTTAGTAATATTTTCATTTCTTCGCTCTGGTACCATGGCTGTACGCAGCAGGTTAAATAGGGGAATCTAGTGTTCAGAAACTCCGTTAAATATCTTCCGCTGAATTATGGAGGCATTGCGTGTGAACAAAAAAATAATAAAAATTTAATTTCCTCAATTAAGAATCGAACTCACAACCTTTCACGCATGTGCCCCTGAGCCACTACTGCCACTACCTCAGTTTCTGTATTTATTTTATTTATTATGCTTTTTATAACTCTGGAGTAGGGGCAAGGAGGTATACAAAGGATAGCGGAACGCCAAACGCTACAATTTATATTATTATATTTAAATTAGGTACCTTGGACTACGAAAATGAGAAAAATCAACACTAAACACTGCTTCATATCTAGTAAATAGAAGACACTATAAACAAAACTTACCTTCAGCGCTATCTTATACTCGTATATTCGTATATATACATAATTTTCAAACTATTTTTCACCTTATTAAAAATGATCATATGTAATTAAAGAGTCATTATTATATTAAAAATCTAGTCCTTTCCTAGAAACTAAATAGCGGAAAATTGAACGAAAATAACTATACTTAATTATCTTTTTTTTTTCAACTTTGTGCCGTCGCGTCGTCGCTTCGTATATCAGTGGCAGCGTCTAACTGAAAATATGACGATTGTAATATCAATTTCCATTTGGGGGAATTAATTATATTTCCTCGCTACGTAATATCTCAAAAAATATTTATTAATATTTACTTTTACAGTATTGTAGGTACCTGCTGCTGAAATTCCTTTGAAATTACTTTCTGTATCCTATAGCTTATACATGGACAGAGTGTTAAATGGAGATATATTGAAAATAGATCTTTTTAAGTGTTGCTTAAAGTACACTTAGTTTATACAAACATTAATAATATTCGTAATGTCTTTCATTTAATAATCACTTTTCACTCAAAGCTTTCAGTAGCATCTGGTAGCGACAGACGCTGAGTGGAAGACCGATTTTATATGTTTCGAATTTTCATCAAGCAAATTTAACAATATTGTTATTGAATAGTATTGTTAAATTTGCTATAGTAGTCTATTAAAAATATTTAAGAATATAATATACTAGCGGCCCATTCGCGGTTTCACCCGCGTGAACTATGTTATTATTAATTTCTGTCTCCATGACTACGTCCTAGTGACGTCTATGCAAAATTTGAGACTCCTAGCATTTGCAGTAACGAAGTTTCATACAAACTTTCGACCCCAAAAACAACCCCTTATAAGTCGTATATTGCAAATTCCCGTCTTAGTGAGCACCTACATCCTATAAGTAACTCCTATGCAAAATTTGAGATTCCTAGCACTTGTAGTTTCTGAGATTTCGTGATGAGTGAGTGACCTTTCGATCTTATATATATAGATAAATGGTAATAAAGTCCTCGCAAATGAAATAGCAGGCGGTCACTAGTATACTTTAAAACTGAAAAAAATATTTGAAAGTATTAGTTTTTTAAAAAAAGTATTTTCGCATCTGAATTAAGTCTATTGTATAATATTGTGCGATATGTGAACATAGACGCGACTATATTGAATTGCATCACAATGACGTCCATGTAAATGAAAAATGAAATACCTAGAGAAATAACGTAAAAACTGTTGTTGCTCAGTGGCAGGGGACGTTTATGGGTTCGATTTTCATTCGGGGAAATTTTATTTATTTATTTTCGTTCTGGTAACAAAGCAAAGCGCCGTCTAGTTCATAATTATTCTGGCAAAAAATTAACTGACTCCAGCTAAAAATACTCCTGTTCAAGCAGATTATAACAACAACTTGCATAATTGACATTTTAAGGAAAAAAAATGCCCACAGCGTATTGGAAGATTCATTAAAAGTTTATTTTAATACCAAATCCATAGACAATTGTATAAAAAAAGTTAAAGAACTTCTATAATATGAATGAGTTAGTATTTACTTTGAAATATGATTCACACTGAAAAGTTTCATCAACACTTTCGACCAATATTCATTTTATTTGGAATCTAATCTAAATAAAAATATGTATATTTAGGACTATATTTTTGATTGATTGGACTATGACATAAAACTTGTATTCTTATTTAGAGTTAGATAATTTTATTCGAAATTAAGTTTCAGTTTGGATTTCGAGTTTTTTTTAAACTTTATTTATTCACTATGGATTTCCAAACAAAATTTAAGGAAAGGAAAATGACATAAATAAAATATTGCTTTTAAATTGATCGAATTTTTTAATATATATAAACGTATAAAATAAAAAAATTATTGCAGCTTCAACATAGTCAAAGAAAACAATACGAAGAAAACAAATATAGAAGAAAACATACACTACACACAAGGAAAACATAACATACACACTAAATATATCAAATCAGCTTCACGCTGTATCCCGCAAATAAGGAACCTAGTGTTAGGACACTCCGTTTCATACACACGTACACTACAAACAGCATCTACAACTAAACTCTTGCAACTTTATGAATCCAATCACGAATGGCACTGTTAGATATTTTCGAGTAAACCCCAGGGTAGCCTCTACGCGCACAGCCCACACCATATGACACTATGCCGAGCTGGACCTTGGATGATTTTATAACTGCAGGACCTCCTGAGTCGCCCTATAACGAAATAAAATCTTGATTGAGCAGCAGATTCTAATATTTTTAAGTATATAGGAATATATAGACGCTATAGATGCGTATAGGAATATATGTATATATGTACCTGTAAAATATTATCATATCTATTTCTATTGTTAATAAGACATTTAATTAAGTTTATATACGCATCTTAGAGATACTAAGTGTGGCAAAGCGAAACCCAACGCCTTACTTTGTTTATCTACAGGACAGACGAGAATATTTTTATAAAATCCATTTACACCAAGTTACGTATTCTACTTTCGCATAAATTCCACTCATAGAGTTTTTATAGCTTCGCACTGTATCCTGTACATAGCAAGGTAAGCAAAGGGAACCTAGTGTCAAGACAATCTGTTCCTATTAAGACTTTCTTTTCTCATATTCCTCCGAATTCTGGCGGAATTCTACCCGCGCTTTGCTTCATTACCAGAGCGAGGTGAATGAGAATATTAAACATTTAATTTCCTGGAGTAGTAATCGAATGCACAACCTAGCCTGCAAATTACTACTGGCCATATTCTGTTATTTATTTTTAAAAAATATATTATACAAATAGTAGACGCTTAAAACTGAAATTAAAAAAGTATATTTCAATTGTTACCTGACAAGAATCTTTCCCGCCTTGCGGAACACCGGCGCAAAACATTCTTTCCGTTAGCGATCTGTATTTTTTACGGCATTCATCATTCGATACCGTTGGTACTTCGACTATCATTAAGGTATCGCTGGAAGCTCCGTTTTCCTGGAAATAAATAACTTTTAAAAAAGAAATTGTAGTCGCTTTTATAAAAACAGATAGATATATTTGAAATGTATTCTTCTTTCATCTTTAGTAAAACATTGAGCAGACATAAGAATAATTATATTCTCATGAGTATTTGAGGCCAATCGTGGCGCAGGGTAACAAGTGTGCGACTGTAAAACCGGACAGGTTATGAGTTCGATTCCCCCTCGAGGAAATATTAGGAAATATTTATTTAAATTTATATTTTCATTTTATCGCTCTGGTATCGAGGCAAAGCGCAGCGTTGAGTTCCGCCACTCAACAAGCAATACCTTCAGAATTTGGCGGAAAGTGGGGTACACAAATATCTTAATGGTCAAGGAGTGTCTTAACCTCAGATTCCCTCTGACTACCTTCACGCCTTTTCCGTCATGACAGAGTCAAAAATTTTATAATTTTTATTGAGTGGCAAGACTCAACACCTTGTGTTCTTCCTAGGGTGAGAAAATTAAAACAGTTAACTACCCTAAATGGGATTGGAACTGACAAGCTGTCACGTTCACAGTCATAAGTCTGGACTGCTGCGCCACGACGAACTTAGTTGGTGTTATTTGAAGTTTCACATTATTAAATTCAAGAATCCTGAAATCTAAAGAGCTTAGTAAGATGTAAGAATTATATTTACAGACGTATAACCCCATCCCGTTACAAAGACATGAGTTCCAACGTTAACATCAGAATTTTTTTTGGCCAAGCTAACTACTTTTGTCCTATTATCCAATTTAATAGGTGTTTGTAGACTGACAAGACCAACATCATAGTCTACACCTCTTTCGTTATAACGTGGATGTTGAGTGAAGTTGGTGGAGGTGTACTCGACTCCACCAGAACTAGCTTTGGTCGAGCCTGTCCTTATAAATACTTTAGTTATTCTGAAAAAGTATAACATATAAAATTCAAATTTTATTTATTTGAAAGTTTTGGCAGAGGCCAACGAGGCGCCATGGCATAAGCATGTGACTGTAAATGCGATGGATGTGGGTTCCATTCCCACTTGTAATAATAAATTATTATTTGTTAATATTTTCATTTTTTACGCTCTGATAACTAGCCAATCTCGGCGTTGAGTATCGCTACTCAACACGTAATGCTTCTAAAAGTCAAAATCTCATCCAACAGACCTCTGTCCTCTCATCTCGCTCAAAATTCAACGTCGTCCTATCCATTTTTACTAGAGCGCGGATAAATAATTTCTTCAACTAAAAGCCAAATCCACCAGTCCACCACTTGCTGAGCCTCCAAAAAGGTAAATAAATGGAAAAACAAACAAAATAATACCCAGATAAACAGTGTGCCGCAGTAAGAACGTAATGTGGACTTATAATGGATCCTCCGCATCCATAATAGAAGTTTCCTCTTTTAAGTATCAAATGAACTTGATATGGAAAATGTTCAATAGTGGTACTATGCCCTCCGACGATTTTGTTATCATACGACTTAATACGACGTTTCTTACATAAAACATCTGAAATCATAATATTACGTTGGTATATCGAGATTGAGGGTACGTGGCATGAAGGTGTGGCTAGGTTCGATTCCTACTCGGGGTATCGATTATTATTTTGTAATATTTTTATTCCTTCGCTCTGATACCAAGGCTGTATCATGCACGCAGCAGGTTAAACAGGGAGAGTACAGTGTTCAAACAATCTTTTTCTCATTTTCCGCCAAATTCTGTAAGCGTTGCGTGTTGAGACCACCAGAGCGAAGAAATAAAATATTAAATATTTAATTTCCTCAAATGGCAATCGAACCAACAACCTGTCGTGCTTACAGTCATACGTTAGTGCCCCTGCGCCACTACTGGCCTCAGTTTCTATATTTATTTTATTTATTATTCTTTTTACATCTTATCTCTGGAGTAGGGTAGTCAAGGATAACGGAACGCCAAACGTATATTATTATATTTAAATTACCTTGGATTATGAAAATCAGAAAAATCAACACTAAACACTGCTTCATATCTAGTAAATAAAAGAAACAATAAACAAAACTAACCTTTAGCGTTATCTTATACTCGTATATATAAATAATTTTCAAACTATTTTTCACCTTTTTTTAAATGTACATATGTAATTAAAGAGTCATTATTATATAAAAAAACTAGTCCTTTCTTAGAAACTAAATAGCGGAAAATGAACGTAAATAACTTAAACTATACTTGAATAATCTATTTTTATCAATTTTTTGCCGTCGTTGCTTCGTGTAGTAGTGGCACTGCACAATCTAATTGAAAATACGATGGTTGTGGAATCGATTTTCATTTGGGGGAATTAATTATTTTGATTCCCTCGCTCTGATAATAAAAGAAACATAATAAGTCAAAAAAAATCAGTTCTGGAGATAAAAGGGTCTTGACAGACAGAGAGACAGACAGACAGACATACAGACGAACGGAGAACAAAGTGATCTTGTAACGGTACGGAAGACCTAAGAAACCTTTAATATTTCCTTTTACAGTATAGTAAACTTACTTACTTAGTGCTACTGAAATTCCTTCTTAATATCGTTGATGTCAAAAAAATAAGAATACTTTCTTTATTCTGTAGCTTATATATAGACAGAGAGTGGAAAATGGAGATATATTGAAAATAGATCTTCTTTTTAAACGGTTTTATTAAGTATTACTTAAAGTACATTTAGTTTATACAAACATTAATAATATTTATAATGATATACATCTTTCATTTAAAAAACACTTAAGCACTCAAAGCTTTCAGTAGCATCTGGTAGCGACAGACGCTGAGTGGAAGACCGATTCGAATTTTCATCAAGGAAATTTAACAATATTGTTATTGAATAGTATTGTTAAATTTGCTGTAGTAAACTATTTAAAATATTTAATAAATAAATGCTAATATAGTCCGCACAAATGAAGTAGCAGGCGGTCACTAGTATACTATTAAACTGAGAGAAAATATAAAAAAAGTATTTTAATGAAAAATCTGTCAACTTGTACAAGTCGATAGATTTTTCGCATCTGAATTAAGTCTATTGTAGAATATTGTCCGATATGTGAATTGCATCACAATGACGTCCACGCGAATGAAAATTTAATAACGTAAAAACTAAAGACCATTGTAACGCAATAGCACAGGGCGGTTATGGGTTCGATTCTCATTCGGGGAAACAAATCTTTACTTATTAATATTTTAATATATTTCCGGTCTGGTAACAAGGCAAACCGCGGTGTTGAATTCCGCCACTTGGCAAGCAATATCTCAAAAATTCGGCGGAAAGTGTGGAACGAAGTTTTTTAACCTTAGGTTCCCTCTGCTTCCCTGCTATATGCGGTACACTATATATAGATGAAAAATGAAATGACGTTTAAGCAAATAGATTTTATTTTCTACGTCAGACACGGAAGACTACGCTAAAAACATAACAAAACTGGTCATTACAGCAACAGAGCCACTTGGCACGTTTCGCTCGGAGCACCTTTCAATCATCTCGAGACCATTCCAAGGTTTCCGGAATAGTTTCGTTACGGCTACCTTTAACATTTATAAGCGTGACTCTTAAAAGGGTATATTGTAGAAGTGTTCTAATATGTTTGTTTGTAATCGCACGATTTAGCAGCTTGAATTGTTAACTTGAGGTTTGGAACAAACAAGCTAAGACGCCATCGACAGAATAGAAGTTATACATAATCATTATTTGTTTTTCTATTAATTTACCTGAATAGAAAGTGCCAATAATAATTGTAAAAATATATAAAAGAGTATCGAGAGAAATCTCGTAAGTGAAAAATAAAAAAAACACTCGACATGGTAATAAGGGGTTCGATTCTCACATCCAAGAATGTAAATTTCAATAATATGGCAAAATGGCAAAAATTTCTAATACTTCTGAAGTCTTCAACAATCAAAATATGTTACAAGCAGAAAAAATAAGATTTTTTACTAAAAGTAACATAAAAAATACACCACCCTAAAAAAATGAACCACCGATAATGAGCAAACTTAAAATACAGCACAGTGGAACATCGATAAATCTTTTTAAACGTCCACCATTGTTCTGTCTAGTATTATTCTGGCGTAAAATATTATTCTGGCGTAAAATTAACTGACTCCAGCTAAAAATACTCCTGTTCAACCAGATTATAACAGCAACTTACATAATTAAAATTTTAAGGAAAAAAATGCCCACAGCGAATTGGAAGGTTCATGAAAAAATTATTTTTACTACCAAATCCATAGATAATTGTATAAAAATGTTAAAGAACTTCTACATTAGAAAATGAGAGATAAAATACTGCAATAGGACAGGACTTGAACCCGTGTTTGTTGGAATTCGTCCAAATTAGTACTCTCGCTAACTAACCTATAAGGAATTTCAAATTTATTAACTTTAATTTTAATTTTCAATTTAAATATTTTTATATAACATTAAATAAATTATAATAAATCTCGTGAAAATTAAAAAGCCCATATATAAATAGTGAATATAGAACAAACATTTATTGTATCATTAAAGCAATACCTATATATATATATAGTTCAACGTCCACTCAAACCTGTAGGGAAAAACACGAATTGAAAATTAATTAATTATAATAGAAAATACATATTTAAACTGTAAATATTTAACTAAAACTTTTCTGCACAAATTCTGCTTCTAGAGCTAAGTTTTCGTACCGTATTTAATAAATAACGGAGACGCAAGAGGACGCTATTTGCCCACATCTTATTTGTCGAGTCACCGCTGCACAGAAACTAACATATTTAATAAGCTTTTTGCCTTTTACCCGCTTTCATACATATTTATTAGATTTCTTTTAAAGTGTACGTAAACGCTCAATTTTCTAGAATACTTGAATTTGCCAGTGTGGTCCACATAAGAAATACAAAAAGTAAAATATTATAAAGTGGTATTTCCAAATGAGAGCTAAAAAATATAGAAATATTGTAAGTGGTTCAGGAAAGACAGACTTCCATGAGATTTCTTCTCATCCGCTTTGGGCTTCGATGTATGCTGGATGATCAACTTTACCTTAATATTTTCTATACAAAAATAACAGAGACATAAAGAGGTCGTGGCGCAGGGACACAACAGGGAGACAATGACTATAAACGCAACGGATAATGGATTCAATTACCATACGAGGAAATGAAATATATATAAAATTTTAATTTTCTCGCTCTTGTGTCGAGGCAAAGCGCAGCGTTGTGTTCTGTTACTCCTCTAGAATTCGGCGGAAAGCGGGGAGCGGAGTGTCTTAACACTTACTGCCTGTCCTGGCTATACGAGTACGTAAAGCTCAAAACGAAGAAAAAAACAGCTTTTTAGACTTGCTTGCTTGAATCGTGACAAACTTGTCTAGTATGAACTTTTCAAAGGTGAACAATAAACCAATACTTATTGCGTGATTACAAATAAGTCCACAAAAGCGCCGTATTATCGTTTTTCCCATCATCAATAAACCCTTTCACGTAAACACAATATTGAGTATTCAACCAGGCAACCCCTACATAATATTAGGCGATCATTTTCACCATCTGCTGTTAAATGGAGGATAGATCAGGTAAGGCGTGCTTAGGAGGCTTTTAAAGCGTAAGCATTGCTTTTGTGCGAATTTGTTGGAATATTAGTTATATATATTATATTTTTTTTATTTGTATATTATTTATTGATTTTAGCAAAAATCAAACAGGCCAATAAATTATTACGCCGCCAGTCGTGGGGCAGGGTTTATGCCCCTGGCGGCGGAATCTGTGGAAATATGATTAATTATTTATTTTTGTATGTTCTTTAGGCGAAGGAAATATCAGAATAACTTATTGTTTTTGTTTTATTAGCTTCACGCTGTATCCTGCTCTAGTATCTGGGAACCTAGTGTTAAGAAACTCCGTTCCCATTAAGACACTTCCATTACCAGAGCCAGGAAATGTAAATGTTAAATATTTCATTTCCTTGAGTTGGATTCAAATCCACCACCTGTTGCGCTTACAGTCACCCGCTTGCCACTGTGCCGCGACTGGCCTCGTTGTTGCACGATAAGCGCAAACGGATGGTGCGACCAATCATTACTTATCATAATTAAGAATACTTTTAAATTAGGAAACAAATACTGTGTGTAATAATAAAATAAAAAAAATGGCAAATGTTTATTTGAAATAAAAAAGTGATACCATTACCATTCAATCTATATATTTCCGTCATTAAAAAAAATCATTAACGAATGCGTAATCAATTATTGTATTTACATTGAATGGGTACCGATTTCGAAAGGAAATCAATATGTTCATATATATATGTAGTCTAATAGCTTACTGCTATTATAATAAACGTTTAAATTACTAGACGCAACAATATGATTAATTAGTTTTTTAATTATAGGTATACGTATAAATTAAATATTTGGTAATGTTTTTTTTTGTGTCTACGCGCCGTGACTTTTTAATTTTTCGTATCGGTAATAAATTATAAAGGTACCGGTAAGATAACATATCCATATGTTTATTTTTATTATAAAAAACAGATTAACTTTATGCCCGTATAGCAAAGGGACTGTTAAAACTCTCCGTTCTTCCCTATCCGTATATTTTTTCATTTTGCGTATTAAGGGTTATTAACACAATTAAATAATAAAATTAAAAAACTTCATATTTAATTAAGTAATATTATAATTTATTAATCTGACAATAATGATATTATGCAATCCAAAGTCCAAAACATTCAATAATTATTTACAAGAAAAATTGGCTACTAGGTATTTAACATCTAAAATCCACACTCAGAATCTGCAGTTAACATTAATTTATATCTATGCAAATAGCACATAACATAGATATTCATAAGATTAATTTAATTGACATTAAACGCTTAATTACGCCTTTATAACGGCTGCAAGCTTTCAATTTTAGTTCATCTATTTCGCACAAGGAAATCAAAATAGACAGTAGATAAGTTACAATGTCAAATTT
This sequence comes from Heliconius cydno galanthus, assembly GCA_036379175.1. Taxonomy (NCBI): domain Eukaryota; kingdom Metazoa; phylum Arthropoda; class Insecta; order Lepidoptera; family Nymphalidae; genus Heliconius; species Heliconius cydno. The sequence continues at coordinate 532,753 of JAKRZM010001275.1, forward strand.
AGTGTACTAACCATAAATTAGTACGAGACCACACCTTTCGAACATTTGCGTAAGTTCAGAAGAAAAATCAATGCCATTTAATATCGGTTGTCATTTTAATAACCACCTTTGGGCAAGGTGGCTGTTCAAATATGACAAGTTGATCATTTATTGCACTAAAGAATTAAGACATTAATCTATTTGGGTGATCTATTATTATGTATCTGTGGTCAGGGTTAAGGAAAGTGTAGGTTGTAATGAAAAATGGCCAAGGTTGCTTGAAAAATACTACATGTAATTACAATATAACTCGTGAGTTGTGGGTTCTGTCGATGTGTAAAAATATGATGTTTATATAAATCGCATTCTTCCCTATTTGTCTTTTTAGTGTCAATTTAGATAAATCTGATTACAGATTCATCTACCATAATAAAAACTAAGCAGTAAATTAAGAAATCACTGACTGTTTGGTTTCTCAACAACATAAGGCAAAATACTCATTCTACTATTTTCTACCTGCTATTCCACCAAAGCCATTATGTGAAAATGCATCTAAACTTTCCTTTTTTTCAGCTTCACACTTTATTCCATAGCAGAGAAGACAGAGAGATTCCAATACCGAGACACTGTCGCTCTCCATGTTTCTCACGCCTTATCAACACGCTCAAGTTATAAGCAATATGTTCCTTTTTGAAAGCGAACAAAAAATCATATGTCATACATACATTAGTTGATATTAATCTAACTGAGCACTTATTTTTAGTTTTTTTTATAATTCTCATAAAAAGTTTAAAAATATATTTAGTGTATCACAATTCACAACAAATAAACGTGACCACGAATCCTTATTGTCGCAACTCACTTTTGTCGTGAAGCTCGTTGTAGTGAACGTATGGTACGTGCGTAGTAGGTACCAGTAATTTGCCAATTTTGACACTTGTTATTAAATTATTTTAATTTTATATTTATTTAAGATGCTCTGTGATCCCCTTGCAGTTTTTGAGATGTGCGTTTTGGAACTCAACGCCGCGGTTAGCCTTCGAATTGAAAAAAGGAAAATAATTCTTCTGAGTAGAAAATGGCTCAAAGCCTCAGCATTTTTCTACTATATCTTAATTAATTTATACATAACTAACTAAAATTATACACTCAACACGCAGTGCCTTCAGAATTCGGCGGAAATTGGGGAACTGAAGTATCTTAATATGAACGGAGTATCATTACACTTGGTTCCCAGGTTCCCTCTGCCTGCCTAACTATGGGCGGAATTCAGCGTAAAGATGAAAAAAATATTTAAGTTTAGCTAAAATACATAAAATATATAAGCTTAATACAAATAAATATAAGCTTGATAAAAAGTTATTAGCTACGAGCAATTTTTAAATGAACGACGTTTAATTTTGTTTCAATAAAGGAGTTTGTCAACAACAGGCGATCTATGTCCGTGATTTACAATATTGACTTTTTAAGTCGATAGTTCAACTTATTAAGTTCTTGTTTGAGCAGTTTGCTGCTAAAATGCTTTCAAGAAAACTTAACTTGAAATTACAACTTTCGCTTCTTTTATTTTTACATTATCAAGTGGTTTTTTATGATATAGTTTAATTAAGTTTTAAATAAAAATTTTGGAGATGGAAAATTATTATATATTTTTTTATTTTTATAGAATTTTTTGATAATGATGAGATGATGAGGCTTTCATGGGACAGTACTGTAGGATATGATTTTTTTTCTCCGCTGTCATAAAAAGAGTCACTCAACATACAATATTTGGAATTCGGGTGGAAAGTATACAATGGCCTGTTGACGTTAGATTTTTTGCTTATTTTACTTAGCGAAAAAAAACAGGATTTAGTTTATGTAGGCGGAACAAAGGCATTACTGATTGAGTAATTGACAGACAGCATGTTTGTAGATATTGGATATAGAGAGCTGAATTTACTATACATAAGGCGTATGGCACTTAGAAACAAAGTCCTGAAATTCGTGAGAGAGAAAAGAAACGGAGAGAACATGTTTCATATCCCACATAAACGAAGTTATGGCCTATAGCTCAAACGTTTAAATATACTAAATCTCTAAAAAAATACTTTTGAACCTACTACATATATATCAGTCAGTCAAAACCGCAACTCTGATTTTATCAATCATGATTGAATGTTTTTGGTCAAATTTAAATTAGTACAAAGTAATTATCGAATAACTAATTAGGTCATTTGTAGCGTGTATTTTTTGTGGCTTTCTGTTAGGAATGCAAAAATGCGATATATATTATTTTCTATAGCTAAAACTAACTCTTTGAAAATTCCAAATAGAAAAATCTTCAGAAAATAAAAACGGTTTCCAAGAGGCGAAAAGCACAAGAAAGAACCTATTAATCTAGTGTTAAAACACTCCGTTCCACATTACGACAATAATAATAATAATACGGAAAGTAGGGAACTCAGTGTCTTAACATTATGTTCACTCTGCTTACCCTGCTGTGCGTGCAAGGTGTCATAAAGCGTGAGTTAATTTTATTTTCATAAAATTATATTTTCTCATGGCACTAAAGTTACTAATAGAATATACATAATATTATATTAATGATACAAATTTCCGCATGTCTCCGTTGTGGTCTAGAAACCTATTAAACGATTAAGGTCACTCGTAAATATGGAGTTTATCAACATATTCCTGACATCCTGATCAAAATACGTATAAAATTGTATTTCTCATTATTGAAATTATTTAGTTTAATTTTACTATTCCTATTATTTTTATTAGACTGCCATGGCGCTATCGGGCAGCTTCTGACAGTTTGTGGGTTTGATCCCCATACTCAGAGGAATGAATTAATTATTCTCCGTAAGATATAATTATTTCCCGCTCTGGTGTAAAATATGATATTTTGACACTTAAACCTATAAAAAATACAATTTACTTTACAAAATGTTTCAAGAATGTTTGATAATAAAGTCTTAAATGTAGAACTACTGGAATATTATTTATTCTGTACTTTTTATCGTAAATACTAAGGAATCACTCGCTCGCTAAATATAAATATTTTTTACATAATGCAGTTAGTACTACTGAAAATTAATTCAACAATATCGAATTGTACGTATTTTAATTTGTGGTACTATTCAAATTTTATTTCATTTTTTTTTACTTTCACGCTGTATTCCGCCAGCACGATAGGCAGACGGAACCTATAGTTAAGACATTCCTTTCCCCAATTTCCATCGAGGTTTCGAAGCATTGTGTGTGTTGAATAGCGTAACTCAAAGCCGCGCCGCAGTCAAGCCTCACACTTTTGTCAAGACTGTATCAGATCTCGCAATAAAAATCAATTATCTATTCCTAATAATATATAACTTTAAGAATAAAAGTAATAAATTATTTTTGTATATGGGCGAGTTTGTCTCCTTGACGTCATCAAAATATACCACCTAACACAAAGCATTTATCAGGAAACTAAATCTACTCTTAATTACTAATCGGTTGAACAATTCAATTCATTTATCATCCATATATATTGAAATATATACGAAACGTGATTTCTATTCTCCAATGGTTGTAGAATTTGATTTTGCTCCAATTCTAACATATGTTCGCAGCATTTTGAATAGAATGTATTGATATAAACAGTTTTGTATAAGTTTAAGTTATTTCCATTTGGAGTGAACAAGGAAAATGTAAACACTGTTAGGTATACTTTAACAAATATATCAATTACATCATGGAAATTATTCTAATTTTCTTCTCATTTTTATAATAATGGAATTCATTAATATTTTTGAACTTTTGTATTGGGAGAATGAAATACATTTCTGTAAACTGTAGAGATAAGTTCTTTTTATCAACTTTACTAAATATCCCGCACATAGCAGGGAGGTAGAGGGAACCTAGTATAGGTAGAGGGGACACTCCATTCTCAATTTTACGTTAAATGGCTCGACAGCAGAACGAGTAAATGAAAATATAAATTCAAATAAATATTCAATTTCCTCTAGTGGGAATCGAACCCGCAACCAGTCATGACCGCCACGACTGGCGCAAGTAATAAGAGCAAAGTCCTTTATATTATTTCTAACAAACCAACTGCCACAGTTGCGGACATCTATAGCATCTTAACTTTAACTTAAGACGCGAGTGGCTATAAACATATCAGATTTTAGATTTAATAGCAATGTTTGGTACTGCACATGACGTCGAGGACAAGTTACGAGGACGCTATACCCATACACAATTTCAATATATAAGCCAGCTCATATAAAACAGGACATATATGAATAGTTATGAAATACGAAGATGCATTCAAGTGAAATATGCACTTCGTGAGTTGCCAGAAGCTGTTTAAGTTTATTTCTTTAAAGAAAATATAAAATACTGTTGAGTACACCGACATTCAATGAAGTAAATAGAATTTTAGTTAAATAAAGTAAAATTCAATATAATATGAACGAGAATAAATCATTTTTTAAAAATATATTCGTAAGAGTTATGAATATCTTTGTGTTGTCACGTGCATCTTCTCCCACGGAATAAGGGAGCTACAGGGAAACGAAAACTAATAGTTTTTTAAAAATTTAGACTCCAATTGTATTTAGACAGATTGCAGTACGCACTTTTCCTAATATGTAGTAAATGAGAAATATCACATTAAATTTACATATATAAATACTATGTATTTAATTAGTATATACATAAAACATGACATATATGAGTTATTTTTATACATTTCAGCCTAATAGACGTCGTGACTAGTTTTATAGCAAGCATGTAAACAGATATCTTATTTAGAAGATTAATTCTGTTGTTTTAGAATAATTATCGTCAACCTGTTTGGTAATGCATTTCAAAACTACACATGTTAGTTATTATAGCATTCATATTACTGAATTTGAAGTTAAATTCTCTTAAATGTACATAGAAGCAATTAAAGTTTTTTTTTTCACGCTGTATCCTATACCTATATAGAAAAAGGCAGAGGGAACCTAGTGTTAAGACGTTCTCCAGTTTCCGCCTAATTTTCAAGTCATTGTGTGTTAAGTGACAGAGCTTAACACCGCGGTTTACCTTTTTACCAGCGCTAAGAAATTAAAATATCAATAAACAGCAAACCATTTTCATAAAATATACAATAGTAGAATGCTACAACTTGAGAATATCTAGCTTCTGCCTGAATACCATAATCAAGATATTTTGTTTTTGTTAGATGATCTGCGATCAGTCGATGACTATGAGCAGATTTGGTGAAGGTAAAATGTCTTGCCAGGGAGCTTCCCAATTTTTCAATGTCTGGAGTCTAGTTCTTGAATATGGTGTCGCTTTAAGCGCTTATGGTAGCTGATCTTAGGTAGGTCAGATGCGAGGATATTAGGGTGATTCGTTAGCCGGTGTATATATCTTTGAGCTGAGATCCTTAACCCACGCTCCAAGTTCGTATAGCAAGCCCTTTGTATAGCATGAATGTATTATATAAATTAAAATGTATTATATGGTCATAAGAAACTAATTTAAACTTAATTACATCAAAAAGCTTATATTTCATCACAAAAACAGTCACCGCACAAATGATATGAAAATGACGACTCCAAGATTTGGAGCACTTACAATTATGCATCATTATGCAAAACTTAATCTAGCAAAACTATTTGCCGAATGTAGGGCTATGTCTTCACTTATTCTAAGCGATTTGATACTAATAAGAGGAAAATAGTACTCGTAAAGATAATATATTAGAAAAGCCTAAAAATAAAGCAACGTAACTTTAAGTTTTAACGAAGTATCAACTCTACTTTGTCCATTTTCCGTCGAATTTTCGAGACATTGCATATTGAGTGGCGGCACTCAACGCCGTGATTTGCTGAACCGGATGGTATGGAAGATAGCATCGGACTATAGATGATATGGTTGCTTTAGGTGGATACCTAAAGCAACCATCGCATCTCCAGTCCGATGCTAGTTTACAACGACCACATTACGCTTAAAATATGAAGAAATGTAAAAGCCAACAATATAGAACTATAGAGGAGGTACCTCCTTACAGTAACATATAAGAAAATATCCTTATATATTATGAGCATCATGCCATGGCCATCAGTTCAGGGCTACAAGTTTATTAGATTAGTGCTTCTGCCCAGAGCAATGCACAGCTGATCATTAAAAACAATAGCTGCCATTTGTTATGTTGAACAAATAGTATTATGATTAAGAATAACTGAATTTTACATTATTAGATAAGTTATATAGGTATAGATTCAATTCCTACGCGGGACAATTAATTATTTTTATATCTGTAAATTCCGTCACTATATACATACAATACACTACAAAAGTACAGTATACTTGTACCAGGTAGGTAGTAAAAGTGTCAAAAAACATTAATCAATCAAATCAGCCTATTCGGATTACTGCTGGACATAGGCCTCTCCGAGGGTGCGCCAGAGCTCCTGATCCTTCGCCTTCCGTATCCAGTCGAAGCCAGCAACCTTCTTCAGGTCGTCGGTCCATCGAGCTGGATCGTTTCAATCGTAACGCCCTTCGCTACGATTTAAAAAAATATAAATTTAATAAATAACAGTAAAATAATTTTAATTACGTGCCCATCTCAAATGATGATGTATAATATGGGAAGGTAATCGCATTAGAACTTTGTTACGTTTGAGGCAAAATTGTTTTTCGTTGCGTTTACGGAATGGATCAGTGTGAAAGTTTTGTAATTGCTTCTGAATATGCAGGAATGAGGGTTTATGCGCACTACAGTTTTGATACCTATGGAATATATGCTCTCACGCACCACGGGCGGTAATCACTTACCACCATGTGTCGTACACTCGTTTGCCCTGTCTTTTTCCATAAAAAAATTAACAAACTGACATGATTTCTCATTTAGTAAGATACTTGCTAGCAAGCGAACCCTTTTTAGGATTCTGTACCCAAAGGGTAAAAATAGGGTCTCTATTACTAAATGCGACTGGTTGTGGGTTCGATCCCACTCGAGGAAATTAAATATTTATTTAAATTTATATAAGCGGCGTTAAGTTCCGCCACTTGACACACAATGGCTTCAGAATTCTATTCTATTTCCCTGCCTACCCTGCTGTGTGCGGGATAAAATAAAATAAAAAAAATTTATAATAACTCAACATTCAGTGTGTAAAGGCCCCGCAACCCTGCCTTATAAATATGTCTCAAAGTTTATCATCAGTAATTACGTAGGTATACGAAATTAATTACTTAGTCGAGGAAACAAGATAATTAAGAAAATCTTTTCTTTGTTATCATAATATGAAATTTTCTGTAAGTTAACTTAAGCTGTGTCTTAGGCGTATAAATCATTATTAAAATGTTATAATTTATGGTAAATGTTTTGGTTTCATTTAAATTTCCAGCATATATTTTACATGTTTGTTAAGGGAGAAATTGTTTTTTATAAATTATTATTAATGTGACAATAAATGAAGTATCTTAAATAAATTTAGTATCCTCCTATATAGGAGTTGAGTTCCGCCACTCAACACGCAAATTCTGCAGAATTGGGAAAAGTGAGGAACGAAGTGTCGTAACACTAGGTTCCCTCTGCCTACCCTGCTGTATGCGGAATACATTTTGAACATGTGATTTAATTTTGAAGTATTTAAACTTTATAGAAAGTATTTACGCTGTACTAGATTATTTATATTGTCTTTAGGACCACGCCTTATCACACATAGCAGAGTAGGCAGAATGAGCCTCCATTTTCCGCCCAAATTTCAAATATTAAGGCTAAAGTCACCTTTTCCCAATACGCTACGGTTTCTTACTAGATTAACTACTGGATAGATTACCACTAAAATATTATTATTTTTAAATTTCCTATATTTTTTAAAATATTTGAATATCCTATTTAAAATATGCATAACACGTGTATCAAAAACAATCAAAACTCTTACAACATTCAGGAAGCTGTTTAACTCTATTTATGTTGAATTATGTTTGTCATCTTCCTGTACAATAATAAAGGTGTCTGTCACCGCCGCGCTGGTCTGTTGTGACATCATGTTTCACACTTCCATTCAATGCAGATGAGGAAGGTGGGTTGGTGTCAAATTAACTTTTAAATCCGGGTGCTTTAGCACTTACTAATCATTAAATTTTTATAAAGCTGGTTTTAGATATATTTTAAATAACAATGTTTATTTTTCTATTTTATTACAATGAATACTGTAAAATATTGTAATTTTATTCCCAAAATGTTTTATTCTTTTGTCTTCTAAAATAAGCAAATAGTAAGTCAGTTTTGTGTTATACACTCCGTTCCTCACGTTCCACTTTTCTATCAAGACACTGAGTGTTAAACACTGTATCCTGCACACACCAGTTCCCTATTTTCAGCCGAATTCTGAAAACATTGTAACTGGTACACGCGAAAAGTTTCGGGTTCGATTCTCACTCGAGGAAATGAAATATTTAATATTTTCATTACCTCGCTCTGGTCGTGAGGAAAACCGCGGCGATAAGTTCATCCACTCAATACGCAATGCCTCCAAAATTCGACAGAAAGTGAAGACCACAAGTGTTCTGTGTTCAACACTAGGTTCCTATGTTCCCTCTGCTCACCAAAAAACATAATAATAAAGGAAGAGTATACATTAATTCTATTTGAATTATATAATATATTTTACAATTATAGTTATATAAATGGCTAGTACATTAAATTCAATTCAGAATTGTACATCGAATGACAATAACAGGTCGCCATTTCGATACAATAAACATTCGACAGCAATATGTGGGTGTCGAGGAAATATTTACTATTCAGCGTCAAACAATTACATTAACACCGGTATGATAAAATATGTATTTGATGTGTTGTTTATGTTTCATAATAAATTAATTAACGAATCTTGATTCGTTTTAATAAAATTTGGTAATGTTTTTTTTAGCTTCTCATCGTTTCCTTCAAAAAGTAGGGTAGGCAGAGGAAAACTAGTGTTAAGACACTCCATTTCGCCGAATTCTGGTATTGAGTATTGCTTGGCGGAACTCAACGCCACGCTTTGCTTCGACACCAGAGCGAAAAAATTAAATTTCTTTTCCTCGAGTGGGAATTGAACCCATAACCTGTCGTGTTTACAATCACACTTGCTGCTGCGCTACGACTGACCCTGTGAAAATAAATATGTAAATATTTTTACAAGTTAAATTCTTATCTTTGTTTATAATTTCATCTCAATCATATGTTTTTGAGTTTGACATTGACATCGGGTCTATAAAAACTAATAGTTTCACTATTATTTTAGATATGGACATTATACAATCAGCGCGGCCTAGAATCTCTTAAGTCATTGTGCCATTAAAAATCAAAATAATAGTTCGGAACGATACAAGTTGATACTCAAAGCTCGTTGGCCTTACATGAGCTTTTATTACCCCAGAACTCTACCATACATTTGAATAAATCGATTGTTTAATAGTAGGTTCGATCCCCTCTCGGGGGAATAAATTATTTAATAATTTATTTTCCTCGCTGTGGCAACAGGGCTAAGCACAGCATGGAGTTACACCACTCTACATGCAATGTCTCTAGAATTCACTGGAAAGTAGAGTATGGAGTACTTTAACATTAGATTTTCTCTGCCTACTCGGCTATATACGAGACTTTACACCTTAAAATTAAAAAAAAATATAGTGTCATTGTCATACCATGCTCATTCTCGAACTAGACGCGCTGTCAAATTCCTAAAACTGTTTCCCAAAAATGTATTTCCGCTGGAATATTTTGCTGTAGTGCACAAATGAAATTTGTCCTGTTCCGCTCTTTGACCAAACACCGTGGAGTTTCGGCGCATTGGTTTCTTTTTTGAAATATTTCAAAATTGATATGCATATCTGAAATGGTATTTTCAATTTTGCTTTTTCTGTATTTCTAAAAATATTTTTATCTTCAAAGCATTGAATAAAAATCGTTTGACAGTTATATTTTTCAATACACAAGACACTTGAAAACTATTTCTATTTTATGCTTCTACCTCGTTGATAAATTAAAGGTTACTGTAACTGTGTGCTTTCGAATAGAGAAATGTGAAAAAACGGTGAAGCTCAAAGTTGTTTACTCACGTTGACCAAATAAAAAATAATGAAAAGTAATTTTCTTTTAAAAAAAACACTGTACAATAAAAATATAAAGTTTTAAGAGATTTTATGAAATAGTCTACTCAAAGTTTTCAATATTAAATATACAAATATACCTACATGCATAAGCTTATGTGAGGCCGTCGTTGCGTAGCGTTGATTTGCTTCTTAGTCGCAGTAGGGAAATATATAATTTTCATTTTCTCGCTCTAGTGGCAAAACATAGCGCGGCGTTAAGTTCCGCCAATTAACACACAATGGCTCGAAATTTCAGCGAAAAATGGGGAACGGAAGCATCTTAATGAGAACAGAGTATCTTAACATTAGGTTCCCAGGTTCCCTCTGCCTACTCCACCACGTGACATACACGCACAGTGTACATGCAATATATGACAAATTAAATCTTTCAAGCAGTACTTAGGTCATTGCGATCTTGTAACAATAGGTGTGGTGAACAGGGTTAAGGTTTGGAACCTTGAGCTTGACTCGTGACTGTCACTCCATTCGAAATACCACGACAAGATGTATTAAGAGCTATATACCGCTGTCAGTTTAGTTCAAAGTTTTTATAAGTTTGTTTGGTTGAAAATCAACTTTGCATGTGTAACGATTTCATGGCTTAAGAAGTTGGCCTTTAGATATAAGGAACTGTACACGAATATATATATATATATATATATATTTTGGTCGCTTAAATATTTTCTTAAGAGTATGATGATGATAAATGTATGTAAGTATATCATTTATGTGTCAAATTGAGTGATCACCGCTTATTGTAGACTTTACTGCCAGAATTTTTTTTGTAATAAAAAAATATAATGCTATTTGCATGAGAATAAATGTTTTTTTTTCTAATGTAATAAAGTTAAATTTTAATCATTTTATTTTATGAGCGTGTAAAAATTCTTAGAAGTTTACTTTCACAAATGTTTTATTCGTTACATCTCGTACTTCAAAAAAAATAAATGAACCTTTGTGGGACCACTTTGTTGTCCGTCTGACGGCCCGCCAGCCTATCATTTTAAATTTTAGTTTTTATATATTTTTAATTTACTTAGCTTTACGTTATTTTTCACACATAGCAAGCTAGGGCAGAGGGTATCTCTCTAATTCATTGTTATTTCATTCCCCCGAGTAAGAATCGCATCCACAGCAGCTCGTATATATAATGTCATACAGACCATATATAGATTATGTACATACAGTTATTTACACTTAAATATGTATATATATATTTATGTATTATTTAACCACATATCCTCAAAATTTACCTCCAATCAAAAAAAATAAAAATAATACCAATATAAAGAAATATAAACAAAATTAACTAAATTGTTTCAAAAACATGTTAGATATCAATACAAATGACGTGATAACTTTTTGTTAGAGTAGATAAACGGTTTAGCCTCTGGAGGCTCATAGTTCAAGTTCGGCGTCGATTAAATTTGAGCCTCGATAGATTTATTGGGTGGAGAGTTAAGCATTTTATGTGTAAATATGTCAGAGTTTTAGTGACGAAGTTTTCATTCAATGTTTGTAACTACATAAATAAATTAAATCAGGTTCACGCTGAATCCCGCATTGAGCAGGATAGGGATAGGGATCCTAATGTGGACTCTGAGTAGGGATTGAACCCACAAACGTCATGTTCCAGTCATATTCATGTGCTCCTACACCACTAACTACATAATTAACATAATATAATATTGTATTTCATTTTAACTTTATACTATATCCTGACTATAGAAGGACAGTGTTAAGATATTCCGTGACCCACTTCCTGGACGATTTGTGAGACATTTTGTTGAGCTTCAATGTAAAATAATGAATTTTATTTACTGGTCAATAAAATGAAAAAAATTCTTTCCCCCTAATGGGAATCAAACCCGCTTATCACGTTAACGAACGTTATGCCGTTGTGCTACGACTGATAAATAATACGTTTCCCCGAGAGGAGATTGAACCCACAGCCATCAAGCTTACAGTCAAGCGCTGTACTTCTAAGCCTTTATATGAGTTACATGTTAATATTTTAACTACAATTTGTTTACACAACAACAAGAGTAATAATATACAAGGCTTATGCAAATAGTAGCGACAACGGTAATCATATGACTGCAGTGTTTTCGTCGAGTGTTGTTTATATTATTACTGACGTATTACAGTTTCTATCGTTATAACGAAAGCTCTATCGAAGGCTTTACGTGGTTATTTAAGATTTTTTGTAAGCTTCACTTGTTTCAACATATTTTTAAGAATTACCAACTACCGTGTTACGTCATAATTAAGCATATTTGTTTTCTAATTGTTATACATTATATTTTTTCAGTAGAATATATTTGTAATTATTTATATTATACTCGTAAGAATTTAAATGTAATAAATAATAAAATTTTCAAACTAAAACTTCTTAGTTTAAAAAGTTACAAAACATAAATTAATATTGAAATAAGTACATAAGAAGAAACAAAATCAAAAAATAAAAGAAATTACAATATCGAATAAACAAAAACATAATTTGGAACGAATAATAATCGAATTACCCGATTACACCACAGATTAAAACGACAGACCGGGCGTCCATAAAATTAATTTATTGTGCGAAGCCGCAAAGCAAAGACAAAGGATTAAAAATTAATTACGACTTCAGAACAGCTCTTAGACCTTAGTCGCGATAAAAAGTTTATGCATTAAGTCATTAGAAGTTACTTTTCAAACGAACGAGGTCTATCATTTGGTGTTAACAGGATTATCACTTTTTTTAGAAAGAGATTAAAACGGGGTAATGTTTTTTATAATTTATTTGTTTACGAGCTAAAAATATCAAAAAGTTTGAATAAATACAATATTTGATTTAAATTTATTGTAGAAATATTGTTTTTACTATAGGTCGCGTACACTTGAAAGAAAAACAAATGTCAACAAAATTGACCCCGAGTTTTATTTATTTAGTTGCATAAAATAACACAATTAATATACAAGGATTAAATCTAATCATATATTTATTTTATACAGGTACGTCAAAGTCAACCTCATGAAAAACCAAGTAAGTTTTACTGTCTTTCGTAATAAGATTCTATATAAAGCATTTTTTTTTCATTGTAAATATTATATCATCACTTCTTTCTTCTATAATCGAGCCACTTATTTAATAACAATTAAAACTAAACATCTGCAATTTATTGTAATTTCATAAACTTCTTGACCTTTATATGTTAATTTCATATTACGTGATCCGAGATTGATATGAAAATTATGTATACCTACATTGCTCTAGCTTCGAATGAGGAAGATGGTCAAGAACTTAAGCTCCATAATGTAATACTACGGAAGAATTAAAAACTATCTTTTTTATACGAATTACAAGTGTAGCCAACAACTTTCCCATGACTATAAGACATAAAATCTCGTTTTCTTTCCGACTCTCTTCTTCTCAAAACTTCTCCATATAAATTACTAGCGGCCCGCTCGCGGTTTCACCCGCGTGAACTATGTTATTATTAATCTCTGTCTCCATGACTACGTCCTAGTGACGTCTATGCAAAATTTGTGACTTCTAGCATTTGTAGTAACGAAGTTTCATACAAACTTTCGACCCCAAAAACAACCCCTTAGAAATCGAATATTGCAAATTCCCGTCTTAGCGAGCACCTACGTCCTATAAGTAACTCCTATGCAAAATTTGAGATTCCTAGCTCTGGTAGTTTCTGAGATTTCGTGATGAGTGAGTGACCTTTCGATTTTATATATATAGATAAACACTATTAAATATTTATTCGTAGAAAATCAATTTTATTCATATATCGATTTAGCCCTTAAGATATAGCATACAACCCTAAGGGGGGTTTCCGCCTTCAGTGCGTTGTACAGTGCTCAGCTTATACTCGATGGCAGCAGCTTTTAGCAATACATTTCTTGCTTAGTCTTGCTCGTAGTAGGCTCTTAGGCTCGTGTCAGGCTTTGTTTTGCGTCGTAAACACGTTTCATATTGAAACCTCACTAGACCTACACATGTGAGGCATTTTGCGCACTTTGGTACACTGGTCCAAAAGATGTATATGAAGATGTACTATTACTGGAATATACAATTACGATTTAACTATACTTATTATATTTTATGTATTTTTTCAGCCTTACTCTGTATCCCAGGTAGACAGAGGGAACTTAGTGTTAAGACACTCCGTTCTATTCTTTCCGAATTTTCGAGGCATTGCATATTGAGTGGAGGAACTCAACGCTGCGGTTTTGTCTTGGTGCTGAAGAAATAATACTATTAATTAATAATCATTTATTCCCCCAAGTGGAGATTGAATCCTTGTGTTATATTATTTTTTAATTTTCTATGTACATTACCCAGATATTTGGAAAATATTAGAGCGTGTATACCAGATAGTGATGTATCTTCATAACCAGAGCTGCCAACCTGGCACGGTTACAACAACGGTTTGACATTTATTGAAAACTATTGTACCGGAGTTTTGCAAGTTTTGGAAATGTAATTGTTAAATTTTTACATAAAAGTTACTTACTACTTACTTTAAGTTACTCAATTAAATCCATTGCGCAATAAATAAATTAATTGAAAAACTCAAAACTTATGTTTCTGCATAATAATACGACTATACACCTAATACGACAAACGTATGGGACATACATGCACTATAAACAAACGATCATTTACTCCCTTCTGCCCTTCAGCGATTCCTCGAAGAAACAGATACCAATCAGTTATGACTCCCTCGAGGGTGAACCCTACTAACAACGTTATATCCTAAGATGACACGAGAGATAGGGTCTGTTAGTGCGGAGTGTCGTGGCCTGGCGAGTGTTAATGGAATATTTATGACGTTAACTGAGTGTTGGTGACCTGAATTGTAGTTGGTGTTTTAGGTTGGTTGGATATTTTGGTATTGGATTATAAAATACAAGTTATAAGTGAGGAACGGAGTATCTTAACACTAGGTTCCCTCTTGCTACCCTGCTGTGTGTGGAATACGAACGATATATTCCTATATCTATAGAGGAAAGGCGTGGCACAGAGGTACAAGCGTGTGAATGTAAACGACAGGTTGTCGGTTCGATTCCAACTCGCGGAAATGAAATGTTTAATATTTACATTTTTTTCAATCTGATGTCGAGGCAAAGCGCTGCTTTGAGTTTCGTCACTCAGCACTCAACGTCTCCAGAATTCGGCATTCGGAATTCATTTCCTTAACTTAAGCAACGGCACGTAATATTTTTTTCATAATAAAGGAGAAACAACCAAAACCATTCCTTATTTGTTAAAATTTGTTCATGATTTTATAAAAATGTTCAAAAGTACAATAGCAGTTAAAATATAAAAAACTTTTATAACAAAACGAATAACCGGAAGAGAATAATGAATGGAGAAAATAATTTTCAATAGAAATCGCGCCAAATAATGCAAAATCTGGTGGATAATAGGTCAGCTCTGTTGTATTATATTTCCCGGTGCTTAACTCACCGTCTCTCAGGGTAAGCGATCGCTGAAAAGCAAGATGGCCGCCGGCACAACGTCTGCAAACCTGATTTGTGAGTGCACGAAGTATTGCCAGTGTGGAGTGCCAACGGTTGAATTGGAAAATTTTATATAGTCGCATAAAAGTCTGATGAAAATAAACTGGATTTTTATTCAAAGATCAGTATGGATTAGAGAAACAGGTAACGAAAGGATTTTTGGTCATTTGAAAAAGAATGGAAGAGTGAAAATTGATGCCACCAGTCGTTGTGCAGACGAATGTAGACGCAACTGATTGTGGGTTCGTTCCCATACAAGAAAATTAAATATTTATTATTTTTATTATTTCGCTTTGGTATGGAGACAAAGCACGGCGTTGATATCCGCCACTCAATATGTTGTGCCTTAGGAAAATGGGGAATGGAATGTCTTTAACACTAAGTTTCCTCTGTCTACCCTGCTGAGTGCGGGATACAGCGTGAAACAGAGAAAATAAAATAGTTAAAGTTAAAGTCATAGTTTTTTTTATTAAACCTGAGATTATGTAATAACAGGCAACCAATGCACACATTTTCTCTGTTGTTAAAAAGTAGAATATTTCAATAAAATTCAGTTTCCCCATTGTCTTGAACTTCGAAACCTGAGTAGCGAACGATTAATAGTTCCTGTCTAGATCTAGTGCTTCATGGCGTTTGAGGTCTTTATAACAAATGATAGTTCCACTCGTGGTTCTTACAAAGACGTATAAAGATAACAATGCTTTCAAGTTGGTTGGTTTATTTATTAAATCGTTGTCTTCTCGATGTTTTGATTTTCTAAAACTAAACTTTATAGGTTCGATTCTTTCAGGGTAATGGATTATTCAATATTGTAATTTTTTGCTCTGGTTACAAAACACAGCGCGGCGTTGAGTTACGCCATTCAGCATTTCAAAAATTCCATTGAAAGTGAAACTTAATATGAAATTCCCACTGCCCTGCTATATGCTGGATACAAAGTAAAGCTAAAAAAGATTGGAACATTTCATCATCTAGTCCTAGATAAAGTAGCTTACATTGTGACTTTATGAGTTCTCATATTGTAACTAATATTACAGTTCCATTGAATTTTCATCAGCTTCCGGGTCATTACGTCTTTGCTAACATACACTGTTAATATTTACTTATTTTGTTTGAATATTGCATACATTTACTGAATTTACATATACAGCATTCCATATTAAAACACTTTTAATGCTTTTGAAAAGCTTTTTTTCCAGCTTCACGCTGTATTTCCTATATAGCAGGGTAGGCAGAGGGAATGTAGTGCAATAAGATACCCGGTTACCCACTTTCCGCCGAATTTTCAAGAGATTGCGTGTTAAGTAGCGAAACTTAACACCGGGGTTGTTACCGAAGCTAAGCAATGAAAATATTTATAACTAACTAGCGGCCCGCTCGCGGCTTCGCCTGCGTGAACTACGTTATTATTAATTTCTGTCTCCATGAGTACCTACGTCCTATAAGTGACGTCCATGCAAAATTTGAGACTCCTAGCTTTTGTAGTAACGAAGTTTCATACAAACTTTCAACCCCAAAAACAACCCCTTAGAAGTCGAATATTGCAACTTCCCGTCGTTCACCTGCGTCCTATAAATAACTCCTATGCAAAATTTGAGATTCCTAGCACATGTAGTTTTTGAGATTTCGTGATGAGTGAGTGACCTTTCGATTTTATATATATAGATAATTGATTCATTTATTCTTTTCTCTGCGTAAGAATAGAACCCACTACCGTCTAGTTAACAGTTAAACACTAGTGCCATTACGTCACGACACCGTCTTTCCAAGAAAACTAAACAAAAAACAAAAACGATATTGTGCACAAATAGAAAACTGAACGAAACCTCTTTGTCGATGAAGTTAATTGCATTTTAAGTTCAATTTCTGAAGAGATTGTATGAAATTGCTTCGCAGCTGTAGAACATTTTAACAGCAAACAAATATGAAAGAACACAATAGTGGCTGATTTGTAGGCTACTCGTGCGAGGGGAACGACGTCGGTGAGCACAGATATGTGGAAGTGCCAGCGCCCCAATTGGAAAATTGTATATTGCGCTATAAACTTGTTGACAGCGACGTAGTGTGTGTACGGCATGCTATAGAGACTTCAACTGGAAATAAGATAACTGTTTAAGGTTCCGCTTTAGAATACGTGTCATTGTTTCTTGTAAATATTTTGCAACTGGAATATAGAGAGAATATTATGTGGGTACGAATGGAATTCATGATTATATTCAAAGTAGGGTTTGATTCAATTTTTTAATAATAATTGTAACAAAAATCTTTAAAGATTTTTTTTTGGCAGCGCTCCAAAATATTAATTTTGGTTTTAATATAAATTGTTTTTAAGTAATAATTAATTTTTAGTGTTATAGTTAGTCGTCTATCTCATATTTTTATTATTTTAAATTATCTGAAAGAAATTACTGATAAAATAATTCAACCGCAAATTTTCCTCATACCGAAGAGAACTAATTTCATATTACTGTAACTAAAATTCATATTTATTCGTGTACATGAAGAGTTGGTGAAACGAGAAGCTATACGTATATATATATGTGTGTATGTATGTTTATAGTTCAGTTAACGTTATTATAAGTTGAATTTACGATACGCTTGGCATCGTATAAGCGAGTAGCAACGAATATTTAGGAGCTATCTATCCTAAGCAGTGAACATAATTACAATTTTAATATGGTTAAAATATTCTTGTAATTTGTGAGTTACGCACCTATACTAGATATATTTTCATCTTTAGCTTATCGTCCGATATATTCGATTTTGCAAAGAAAGTGGAAAATATCCATGAGATCTATCCCTTAAGATCTTTTGTTCTTTGCTTCCGACCACTTCTCAAAGCTTTGCGTCATAAATGACGGAATTCAACCCTGCGCTTTGTCTAATTACTAGAGCGAGGAAATGAAAATAAATAATTCCTTCGAGTGGTAATCGAATCGAAATTGTGGTGTATGTCATTACGTTGTTATTTATCTAAGAAGTATTTTATAAGCGAATAATTATAATACGTACCTAATTACCTTATTTGAGCTGAAGTTGTTATAAAAATGTTTAGTGGAGATATCAGCAATATGCAAATATATGTAGGAAAATACATCTTAAATTAATATATTTGTAATATACGAATATGATAAATAATATTAGAGAAACCGATCTTAATTATTATATGCTTCCAACCACAGACGTGACCACCTGAAAATCCATATCTATTACCATGCACTTAACTGAATTATATACAACCGACCAAAGCAAATTTATGAGATAAACTCATCTAATATATCGCAATTTGTCGGTTCGATTCCCACTCTAGGAAACGAAAATATTAAATATTTCATTTTTGGGTCACAACTGGCCTCATATGTAAATATACATCCTAAATATTCTAAACATAATTCAGTAAATAATAAATATTATATTACTATATTTGCAGTTCTAGAGTTTCACCGTATAATATAATAGAAAACAATCTTAATTATTATACGCTTTCAACAAGCACAGACGTGACCACCTGAAAGTCCATACCCGCTACCATGCACTTAACTGAAATATATTCAAAACGACCACAGCAAATTTATGAAGTAAACTCATCTGACAATACGCAAGCACCGCTACGAGGTTCGATTCCCATTCGAGGAAACAAAAATATTATATATTTTATTTCCTCCACCAGCGGAAATCGAACCTCGTAGCGTTTACCATCACAAGCTTGTCGCCCTGCGTGCATATTCAAAACGACCACAGCAAATTTATATATAGTAAACTCATCTGACATTACGCAAACACCGCTACGAGTTCTACGTATCGGTTCGATTCCCACTCGAGGAAATGAAAATATTATATATTTTATTTTGCACGAGCGGAAATCGAACCTTGTAGCGTTTACCATCACAAGCTTGTCGCCCTGCGTGCATATTCAAAACGACCACAGCAAATTTATATAGTAAATTCATCTGACATTACGCAAGCACCGCTACGAGTTCTACATATCGGTTCGATTCCCACTCGAGAAAATGAAAGTATTATATATTTTATTTCCACGAGCGGAAATCGAACCTTGTAGCGTTTACCGTCAAAACGACCACAGCAAATTTATATATAGTAAACTCATCTGATATTACGCAAGTACCGCTATTTAGCTTCGGCGCTCGAATGCCTGTACGTCGAGTCCTAGTAAGCTGCTTAATTAACTTGTCTAATTACGATGTGACAAGATAGTTAGGAGCTGCAGGGATAGATAAATGTTCCATTAATTTGACAGTATATTGTTTTGAACATCCTGTAATGTATATTGTGGTAATATTTACTATTATATGCATAAATAACTAATAATTTTAGTGGTTTTTTTGTAATTTTGTTGATTTTTAAGATATGGGAATCAATTTGTTAGATTTTATATGGATACTGATGTATCTCATATAATAGATGTTTTTGTAAATTTTATATTGTTCACACTTTGCATAAATAATTAGGTTTTTAAGGTTTTGTACTATAATAATAAAAAAAGCATAGTATAGATAGATAGATAGATAGATAGATTTATAAACTAGGTTTATTTTATAAAATATCTAAAAAATACGACTTTATTTACAACAACTCAACATTTACATTTAAAACTAAAAACTAACATTTATATAAAATCAATTAAATTTGGTTAGAGATAGGTACAGCCGGACAAATAAACTAATACTTTTAGTTACACAGTACAGGTGGACAGGTATCACTGCAATATTGATGGATCCGTGCCGTTATTGCGGAGCCCTAATGGATACAGATTGATCCCATATACCGTTGAAAGTAAATATAGTGAATGCTAGGTTACTACTCTCATTAATGTTTGATATAGTATCGCGTCGCATAGGATGGTGTCAGTTCGATTCCCACTCGAGGGAATGTAAAATTTAATATTTTTAGTTTCTCGCTCTGTTAAAGCGGCAAAACTGTAACTGCCGAATTTGGCAGAAAATGGAGAAAGGAAGTGTCTTAATGAGAGCGGAATGTCTTAATAACCACTGATATTGTAGGCAGAGGAACCTGGGAATAGGTTGCCAAGTTCAATCTACCTAAAAGGGTATGTGTGAAACACAGCATAAAGCTTATTATTTTAAAAGCTTTTTTTATATTTAGTTTAAAAGACGTAACTGTAAAACTATAACATCGAGCCAAATTTATTCTAAGAAATGTATATTTCATACGACTTTCATATATAGCTTTTTAAAAAATATTACATCAACATATCTCACAAAGGAAATGTATAATAATAATATTTTATAATAATACAAGGCTTTTTCATACTTAATCGAAATAACATAATAAATTATATAAATTTATATAAAAAATATGATTGTGACATATTTTTTGCAGAAATTAATATGGACTAAATGAGTTAGTTCATTTTATGCTCGGGTGAGCACTAAGGTATTGTTAAGTCATGATTGAAATAACCTTTTTATGAGAACACATAGGCACTTGAGACCGTCGTGACGCAGGGCACGAAAGTACCACTGTGAACGCAATGTTTGTGGGTTCAATTCCCATTCCCATGCATAATCTTTTGAGATTTTATTTGGTGTTGCTCTAAAGTATTTAATAGAAAAATGTTTAATTATTTCACATCTATCTAGGTAGGTAGGTTTTTCCAGCGTAAATACCGACATCACGAGAGTTCCAATATAAAAAGTATTGTAGTACGTAACTTGGTCCACAACCCCCTCTATCTTTAAGTAATAATTCTATAACAATCGGTCCAGCTGTTCCAGAGATTATCTGGGACAAACAGAAAGACCTACAGACATTTTTAAATATCATCACTATAACAGCCTGTAGAGTAAAATGTAAGGACAAATCTCAGATCTGACATTAAATTATGAAAATTTTAATAGTTATTTTAATATTATAATAGAAGTAAAATATCAAAATTCAAACAAAATTAAAAGAAATATCTTATAGAAAATGCATTGCATACCAGTTGTATAACAATCTTATTATATAGTGTGCAAACGAAGCTTTGTAAATATTGACTTTTAAATTATTAACTTTTAGCCTGGAGGCGGTAAATGTTATTATTTGATCTGATGCTATTATAATCAGAGCTCGTATTCATACGATTTTCAACTTATCTTTTCTTTGTGCTACTCAAATATTATTTATTGAGGCTACTCGTGGCGCAGAATCGTGTAAGTGTAAACGCGACGGGTTCTGGGTTCGATTTCCGCTCGAAAAAATGCATTTTTTTTATATTTTCTTTTCCTCGCTCTGGTATCGAGACAAAACGCGACGCCACTCAACACGCAATGCCATATGAATTCAGAAGTGGGAAACGGAAGTGTTTGAATTTTGAAACAGGAGGAGGAAACAGAGTTTTGTAATAGTAGGTTCCCAGGTTCCCTATGCTAACCCTGCAATGTGCGAGATACAGCATGAAATAATGCATTACATAATACATATGAAACTTATAAACACTAGCATATATGTACTAGTTAGTAAAACATCTAAGTTTCTACCATATTATATTTATTATTTGTATAGGAAAATAATAAATTCTACCCTCATGTAGATGATAAAGGAAAAGTATTGAGTCGTACGAGCTAGAATGCGACCGCGGCGGGTGCCAAGAGAATGCAATGCATGTGCAAATTGTTATTTCACCAAACATTTTCCACATTTACTAAGCTAGAGTTATTAAGTGCATTACCAGGGAAATAATTTTGTGTTTCATTTATAAATTACCCAGTACTTATATGGGTCATATATGAATACAGATATTAAATAATAATTATATATATTTAAGATGGCGTTTTGTTTTGGTAAATAATTTCCAAAGATAACCTACTCTACCCAAAGATAACTAGCTTACCTAGAATTATCGTTTGGCAATTTCAACGTTGCTTGATGAGTACATATTGCTAAGGGGTCAGAGCGCGTGGATGGCTTCCACCGGGTTCAAATCCTACATTAAAAATTTTTATATGTTTTCTAAACAAGTATTTTTCTATCCTAAGTGCGGAATAATACTTTAAATTCATTAAAATATTTATATTTAATCATCATTTAAACACAGGTATTTCCTATTACACGAACTACCTAACAAAACTAGAGCAAAATAATTAGATTAACATATATCTACGAGTATATATACTCTATATACGAAATTGCTAGCAATTAAGAGATATTAAAGCATCCCGCATACAACCGGTACAAAATAGAAGGGCGGGAGGCGTAACTAATACCAGCTTTATATTTCCGAATTTGCGCGAACGAAAACAACGATAAACTCGTTGCGAATAGAAATCACAAAAGAATAATATTTTTGGGTATATTTTGGGTGTTTCACAACTTTATTTATCGCTGACTACTGACTACACAAACAATTTCCACTTCAGGTACTCCTGAAGTTAGTTACAGCTATCAAAAACAAATAGAGCTATAAAAAAGCAATAAAATGACGTTCTTTCGTACTAATAATTCAGTAATAATATTCTTTTATAGTGGTTATAACGTTTATTTTTATTAAACATTCATGAAATAGGAACGCAATGGCTCAGATAGTGGGGATGGAAGTTTTGGTATGGTTTCCTTATAGTCCATATAATACAGATTAGTACTAAATAACATAATATATTAATTTGAGTATAAAAAAATTAATTGAAAATCTAAATTTAGTCAAGAAGAAGATAATTTAAGTGAGAGCGTACTGCCTACACTGCATATATTTGGTTTTAGTGGGTTGGTTATGTAGTAGGATCTTAATAGTTATTGTTTCTCTCTCTCTATTTGCCAGCAATTTTTTTTGTAATTTTACTCTTACAAAGTAAAATGAAGAGAATAGTGATATCTATATAAGAACACCAATTGATTGACAGACACAAACACGTGCTTCTTACCACACCAAAGAAATAAAAATAGCTTTAAATTAGTTGCCCCAAATCTTCTTTCAAAACTTCTTTCAATTTGAAATTTGCTGAAAATAATATAAATAAAAAAATCGATATTCACTGTAAAAATAAGCTTAGGTACATTGAACAAAAGTGCGCTGAGTGCAAAAGATATAACGCCTACGTGGTCGCCGCGAGGCCCTGGAGGTTCTAGTGATAGAAAATCGAGAAAAGCTTTTATAGACCTGGACGTGACGTACATGTTTAAACATAATGCTTCTTTTGGAAATGACACATGGCATTTATAATTCTTCTTTTGTTTCTGGAAAATTATTATTGTATGTAGTTCTTTATATAATTAAGAATAATAACTATCCTTTATAATCTATATACGAGGACTCGTATATAAAAGGACTTGTCCTCACTGACTGAGGTAAGACGCACGCACAGCCGTAACCGCTGATGGTAGAAACGTGGAATTTGGACAGATGTTTACTTTCGTAATCTGGACATCCACTAAGAAGGGATTTTGAAAAATTTTAATTCTAAAGGGGTGAAATAGGGGTTGAAAGTTTGTATGGAAAAAAAATTAAATCGGCACCGATTCTTATAAAATTTGAAATTTAGACTTTTAAAAGTATTTAATTGAACACGTGTTTCATGGTTTTCTAGAATTCTTCCCCTAAGGGTGCAAATAAGGGGTTGAAAGTTTGTATGGAAAAATTGTTAAATCGCCACCGATTTTTAAAAACATTTAAATTTAGACTCTTAAAAATATTTAATTGAACATGTGTTTCATGGTTTTCTAGAATTCACCCCCTAAGGGTGCAAATAAGCGGGCGAAGCTGCGCGCGCCCACTAGTTGAGTATACTACTAGTCCTAATTAAGGATATTGGATCTCGCTATAACAAGGTAGGCTGAGGGAAGCTAGTGTTACGACACTCCGTTTCCTACACTATCCTGTGCTTTGTCTTGTAACTAGGACGAGAAAATGAAAATAATTAATTCACTAAATGAGAATCAAACTTAGAACCATCGCCTTTACAATTTAAATGAGATATTACTAGTACATACATCATTTACATGGCGTAAACGTCGACCAACCACCGTACAGCACTAAAACACAATCGCTGTAATCAAAAGGCCGTATCACGTATGAAAATCATATTAAACCATGGGGGTTTCAAAAGGCAAATGACCGCTCTAACGAGGGTACTATTCATAGAGTTCTCGCTTAGCAGTTTCTATGGGTCTAAGTATAATAATATTAGTGACATTAGTTTATCGTGCTCTCGGACTTGAGGCGGACAATTATTCATATAATTATATTCTACCGCTTCTAATGTTTAAAGGGGAAATTAGTACAAAAAAATGGTTAATTTTGACTTAAATTCGCTCGCCGAGGCTTCCGTATGAATTTCAGGATTGTCGGTTAACGGGAACAGCTTATATAAATTGATAAAACTGTAGACCCTTAGGACCCCTATTCATAGGTTCCTGGGGTCCCTATATATTTTGATTATGCGATTTTATTCTATGCTCCTAGGGACCTAGCGACCATTTGATATTAATTTCAGCTTAATACTTCCACGTTATGACAAGATAAATGATTTCGATTACGATAAAGTTATCTTAGGAGAGTTCCGTTTTTACATTTTGAGGTACGGAACCCTAAAAATAAATAAATATTACTAGCTGATTTTTTACTTCAAAATACATAAAATTATCAGTAGCTCTGCACCAAAAGCGATTTATATACAAAAGAGAATATAGTGCTCGCACATTTTGTCTGTAGGTGGGTACTATGACGGCTTACTCCCAGCAATTTTGTCGTTTAAACGCTTACGCTTTTAACACGTTGATAAAAAGTTTTGTTTATATTGAAATTCCATATTACAAAAGTTTTGGACGTAACGGCGTTTTGAAACTTATATTAAATGAATATTTAACTTTTTATATATTAATTTTCTCGTGGTATGTGATTTTATTGTAATTAAAATATCGGACCCATGGGACATTCCACTACTACTTAACATTTGCCAAACGTGTGAATTTGGAGTGATATATGATATATAGATATACATATAAGACGTAACTTGTTTTTTTTACAGTTTTATCCTGCACATACCGGGGTAGATAGGGAGAATCTAGGAACCTACTGGAAATCGAACCCATAATCTGTAATATTTACAGTCGCGGGCTTGTGTCTCTAGCACAGATCTAACAAATCAACGAGAAATTATAATGTAATTATATTTTTAATTTTTAAAGAACTTGAAGTTTGAACTTGAGCTTAATGATTTACGATCCGAGGAATATCGATGATTCAACACTAGTTTTTGATTAGTGCTCCAATATACCCTAATAAAGAGAAAAAAAAAATCCTAAAGAGCCCACCTAATTAGTTTAAATCAAAATTCAAACACTTAAACTTTCCACTTACAAATTTGAAAATTTAACCGCAATTTTATTTATCTCAATTCAGCCTTCATTAGTTCAACTTGAAAA
This sequence comes from Heliconius cydno galanthus, assembly GCA_036379175.1. Classification (NCBI taxonomy): domain Eukaryota; kingdom Metazoa; phylum Arthropoda; class Insecta; order Lepidoptera; family Nymphalidae; genus Heliconius; species Heliconius cydno. The sequence goes on from JAKRZM010001275.1 coordinate 558,751, forward strand.
TTGTCGCCAAACGCTACGTAATGTACCTACGTATTATATTAGGGTTCCATACCTCAAAAGGCAAGAACGGAACCCTTAATACGATCACTTTGTTGTCCTTCTGTCCGCTGTCAACACAATTTATCTCCAAAATCACGTATAAGTTATCAAGCTAAAATTAATATCAAACAATTAATTAAGATCAATGATCCTTAAAAACACAATCAAAAGATTTTATGCATCGTTTTTGATGCGTTTTATATGAAAGTCGCCATGTAATTAAAGCCTACAGGCTTCCCTTCAACAGTGATAATTAAATTAATAAAAATCATTAAAAACTTATTATTGTATTTCAATTGATACAAAATATCAATGTGTCCTGCAATTCTGAATTTGGTACGGAACTCTCGGTAAACGAGACCGACTCGTACTTGACCGGTTTTTTTTCCAGATAGGCGTGAAAAATATTTCGTAATGACCACATTTAAAATGTAGCACGCGTTTAGTTGGAGATAGATGTAGCGAAATTTTCTTTTCGAGAGGTAAATTTTCACCCGCCCTCCTCATTAGTGAACCCCATGAATGAGCGCGCATCTCGTTTCACGTCTGCAATTCACTTTTCACGTTAACACACTCCTTACGGCAGCTTTTCTACATACCTGAATTTAATTTGGAATATTTAATAAATTTGCTTATTTCCATTTTGATAAGAGAGTTTTGGCGTTGTTTTTTTATAAAGTTTTTTTTTATTATATAGACGTATAAACATATATTTTGTGTGTTAATGTTAATGTATAAGTAATATTTTGAAATGTTTAAAATAACAGCAATATTAAAATAGAAATTCTGAGGATTATTATTAGTATTATTACAGGAACCAAATACCAACCACGTAAATTACGTACGTACATACATTTACGTACAAAACCCCTAATAATTTTAAGACAATTTTTACTATATACTATAATCACTGAAAGGATCGAAAACTAACATAAAAATATTTTAATTCCTCAGAATTTTTATGAATTATACGTTTTCTTTGAAATTAAATTAAAGCTAATATATAATTACTATAATAATTACATAATAATAATAGTTAGTATAATTACTATAATAGTTACACTTAACTCAAAACTAATGCAGAATAAGCAAAAAAAACGTGGCCTCGTCGTAACTAATCACGTAATGACATAAAGACATCACATTTCTCGTCCTAGCCACATCCTGTTGACCTCCATCAGTAATTTTCCACTAACTACTTTCCGTGATATACTCACATACTTTAGATCTAGTTATTTCACAATCGGATATATTATGTGGGTTTTCTATGTAATACTGTTTGGTTCCTCTGACCGCATAATCAACTTTTTTATTACTCTACTGACTTTATTAGCAATAGAAACTTTATTATATAATGCGGATATACATACATACATACTGCATTACGAAGTCAATTTGAAGCATAAAATTTATTATAAATATTTTTTTTATCTTCAAGCATGCAAAAAAGGCACAGATAACCTAGTGCTAAGACATAAGACATTTTGTAGTATAGCTACAAAATAATGCCATTGTCTTATTGTCAGAGCGAAAGAAAATAAAAAAACAATCCCGGGAATAACATCGAAGACCCAACCGTACAAAAAAAAACAATATGAGTAATATATATTAGAAACTCTATAATTTGTTATTATTTTTCCAATTATCTTCTTCCCCCACACTCACGTTTCATTGACAATATAACAGCGTCTCTACTAGCTGTAGTTTCCGTCAGCTTTCGGCATATCTATTTAGCTATAAATATCCTAAATAAATATATAATAAAATACCATCCACATAAACTATACAATTAATGATTATATCAGTATATGAGAATCGCAGAAATAAATTCAAAATTCATAACTTTGAAAACAGTAATCAAATTAGAGTTGTAATTACAAATTTCCTTAGCATATTAAACTTTATTAGCGACCTCGAATTTCTTTTGCCAGTACCTGCTGCAATAAAAGTGAATTAGGGATATAATTTGGAAGGTTTTATTTCTTGCAAGTTTCACCTGCGAGGCTCGAGTTAATTTCTTTGTTGAGAAGAATTAATATTTTTCTTTCGCCTTCGGCGGAGCGTCACCTCGTGCCTTTTGCACCCATTACCATTAATCTTGTGGGAGTACCGCTAAGATAATATTCTCGGGGTTCCACCAGAAAAAACACTATCCAAGTTAATACAAAGATTCCACGAAATAAAGCTGCAAGTTATTGCCACCTCTCGTTGTTTTTTCCTTCTAAAGAGGTCTCGTTTAATATTGCTGATTTTTTTTTCTTAGTCGTAGTTAAGACTTTTTTTGGGATTTACAGATATTTTATTGTAAATTGGCCACCTATAATACGATCGTTAACGTCGTTGGGAAGGCATAATAGAAAATGAAAGGGACAGGTCATTTCGTTTTCTATTATGTTTTTGCATTATTTAAATATTAATTAAATGAGACATCGTTATGGTAAAGATTTTTGATTCCTTTTAAAGTCTCAGTCTTAAATTCTACTCAGAATATGCTACTGGTTTCATTATTTATCATCATCACGTTAAGAACAATAAAAAGTATGTGACATCTGATCCACTACTCCATCCAAGTTATTCGTTTCATAATAAAATATGTATGTCTCTTTTATGCGCTTCATATAGAATGAGCTTTTAAATACATTCTTCCTATATATTATGAAGTACACTAATAACTTAAGTAAATATATAAATATACTGAGGCCATAGTTGCGCAACAACAAGCTATGGACGGCTTTGGGTTCGATTCCCAATGGAAGAAAAATTTTTTAATTTTTCTCCGCTTCCGTTTCGCTACTCTACACTCAATTCCTCCAGAATTCAACAGAAGGTGGGTAATGCAGTGTTTTAACTTTAGATTCTTAGGTACCCTCTGTATATCCTGCTATGTGCCGGATACAACGTGAAGTTTAATGAATAATAATTATAACAAATATTATATAATCAACTGCAGACATTTTGCGAACAAACATCATAATTTCGATAAATGCGTAGAAGTACATACGAGCGTGAGCTATCGGCCAATTTAAAGTTTTAATAGTGGTGAACGGTTACCGCGTGGTGCGGCCGCTTATGTGCCTCGGGCGTATAATCCGAACTAACCCTTAGAATACGAATTAATGGAAATGCAAAATGAGATCTATATCATTAAATACTTTTAAATTAATATATGAAAAATGGGTTTTTTATATCTTTATGAAATGAATAGATTTTTACTGTTGTATATATTTTATTATCATATATGTACTCGTATTATATAAATTTCGAAATAAAGTGGAGAAATATATTTCACGAAGAAATTAACAGCAGTAAAAATATTTATTTTAAATTATAAATATTTTTTAGATCTTTTCAGTATTACGTATGTTACTTGAAAACAATAATTTCTATTTTAATAATTTTTGTCTAAATTCGTTTACAACCAAAAGAATCCCTAACGAAAAAAAAACATCAAATATAATTTATATTAGTGTGTAACATTTTTGTTGTACGACTCTTCTAAGGCCACTTTTCATACAAGCTTGTACTTAGCGCCAAACTAACCCCATTTTCATATTGTTGTAACGTTATTAAAGTTTATATTAGACATTCCGGAAGTTGTTTAAAACTAAGAAATTAGCTTTGCTACGTGCTATTTGGAGGGAATTCATTAACCTTTTATAGTTGCCTATTCATAAATAAACAGTATATCAAATAAAATATGTATAGGAAATATATATATTGCCAAAAACAATGTTTTAATTAATATATCTCTTACAGAAATCAAGAAAACGAATGAAAAGAAAATCATACATGCTCAGAATAAAACATAAAAATATTCATTTGAGTTTCTATTCCTAACATGAAGAGTAGAAACCATCACGGCGTCAAAACGTCTAGGTTAGAGCAAATCCAATTTTATAACGCTAATAAAAGGCAACCCAATTAAAGCCGAAGGTTTTTACAGACGGCTCGACGGCTGTAGAACTGGAGAGCCCTCGAGTCGAGAGCAGGAGCGCCACAGGTCCAGAATGTAACTGTTGCTGCAAGCCGGAAAATCTGGAAACAAATGCACCAAGTTTTCGATACTAAAATGGCGATTCGTTTTTGGGATTTTAATTGGCAAAATTTTCTACTATGAGTGTATGTATGTGTAGAATAATTTATGTACACTAATAAATGTGGGTAGTTAAGCTGAGCGAATTGATTGTTTTTTATATTTGTGGTAGCAATTAGCAGGTATAATTTCTATCAACAATAATATTTTTTTGATTAACTTTTTTCCAGCTTTATGCTGTATTCCGCAATTACCAGGGTCGGCAGACGGAACATAGTGTCAACACACTCCGTTCTTCTTGGTCTAAACTCGGACTATAATATAATAACTTACATAAACAATAAATAACAACAAATATATTATAGAAATCTATTAAGAAAATCCTACAAATTATCCATAGAAAAAAAAAAAGTTGTTATATAACCAAAATTGTTAAAATTAAACATATCGGCCATTAGGTTAAAAGGTCACTATCGGGACTGTTGTATTAAATTTAATTGTTATTGTTCTGATATCATTAATTTTTATACATTTTGCTCATAGAATATATTTATTTTATTTTAAACTGCTATCAGATTGCTATTATTATTATTATTATTATTTTATTTCCCGGTTCATACCAAGTCAAAGGTCTATAATATAATATTTTAAATAGTCTTAATTGTTATTATTAAAATGAAAATTAGCTGTGTTCTAACATTTAAATAAAATAATAAAAATATAAAATTATATAATTTCATAATATACCAATTAATACAGCTATTAAGTATAATATATTTTATATTTTAATGTTGTAATTTAATAGATTCAGTTAGAACAAAAAGATTTTACAAAACGCGTTTAATGTAATAAAATTTGTGGCATACTAATTTCTAAATAAATATTTAAACCATTTTTATAACTATTTAACAACCAGCCTATTTTCTTTTACGCTAAAATAAATAAATATTTAATGATATTAAAAATTCTTAGTCTGTATATACTGCATATATACTGCATTATTGACTTTTGAGAAGTTATAATTTTTCTTACAGCTTTACGCTGTATAACGCATATAGGGTAGGGGGAATCCCGTTAAGACGCTCCGTTCCCCACTTTCCACCGGATTTTTCGAGAAATTACTTGTTGAGTGGGGAAGTTCAACGCCGCGCTTTGTCTTGTTACCAGAGGGAAGAAATTAAAATATAATTTCCCACAGATGGGAATCGAACCAACAAGCATCGCATTTAGTCATTTTTACTTGTGCCCCTCGTCGTAGCGCAAAGTTACTTTAGTGTCTTGTATGAAACACTTTGTTTTCCACTCACCGCCAAATCGCAAAACCATTAACGATATGTTAACGGGTTCAATTCCCTTAAGTAGGAATACAAGTTCAATTTTTACAGTTTGTCTGACTGGACAAAACTGTATTATCTCATTTCAAAATCTCTACTATTTTACTAGCCCGAAGTTGGCAATTTTATAACTTTTTAAACTCAACGAGTTCGCCACGTTGCCGTTGCAATAAATGGTACTTCGTCGATAACCTGCCGTTAATAACGGTCTTTATCAATCTATATTAATCATATGCCGTTGTCGGACACACTTCCAGTTCTAGTTAAAACACGTTCGGCACTATTAATGGATACAAAGTGTTTTCCGATAATGCACTTTGCTATTTTCGTTTATGATAAAACATTTATGTTATTTTATTATAGTATAAAATAATGAAAATTTTGTTGGTATTACAGTAGAATAAGGACTTTTTAAAATCTTGCTTAAAAGTGATTTTTCTAAAGTCTTATCTTTATTAGCAACCAGTTAAGTCCCCTAGTATTTTTATTTTCTTATTTTCGATTTTAGATAAATTAAATATTTAATTTTTATAATAGACTAAAATAAATAAGAATAAAAAATACTTTAATATTTAACATTTCCATGTACAATAGATAATTACTTCAAGTGCCATTACAGTACAACTCTTTATTATACATTTAAATACAGTAATTAGACCAAATCAAGTAATAAAACCTCAAAATAGCTAAAACTTATGCAATTTGCAAAATGCTCTATAATTTGAATGTAAAATATAATACAGTCAAGGGCAAATACTTTAAGGAGCTGGTCAGCTGGCCTCACCAACAATTACAAAAGTAGGTAATTATTATTAAATATTATATTATAGTTACTATATAGTTTTGTATTATTTATTTGTTTTCTTTTATTTATTTTCTTTTGCTTTTATCTTCACGCTGTATAACGCATGTAGCCTAGTGCTAAGATACTGTCCCTAGAATTAGGCGGAAAATGTAATGTAATGTCGGAATGTCGTAACACTAGTTTCTCTCTGCCTTCCCTGCTGTGTGCGGGATAGAGCGTGAAACTAAAAAAAAAATAGTGTAAATCTAATTCCTACCTACTTATGTAATAGGCGCTTGAAATTTTAATCTTGCGTAATACAAAACAAGTTTATCAAATAGGTCATGGATCAAATTCGGCTGGCATAGTAATTAAGTAACAGGTACTCGACTAAACCTAAGCCCTAATAATTTGCTTAGACTATTCTATAGGTAAATTTATTTCAAGTACTTATTCCATTTTCTTCTATGTTGGTTCGATGTTTATGTGTTTAACATTTATTATGATTATATAAATGCATAAAAGTAAAAAATATATAGAATTTATATAAGTAAAATTATTTTTAACTATTTTAAAGAGTTAATCCACACTCAGGAGACAAAAAGTACTTACAGTATATTTCTAAAAAGTATAAATTTTATTAGTTAATCATTCTGGCTCTCTGTGTCTATGGCTTATGGCCGAGCATATAAAAAAATATTACCAAGTTTAGCTTCACGCTATATCCTGCACATAGTAGGGAACCTGGGAACCTAGTTGCTACCCAGCTATGTATAGCGGGATACAACGTGAAGAGAATAATCATAATAATTTAACATTATTCTCTCTGCATCCAGTCACTTATAATGTGCGACTATTGTTTAAAGTTTAGCCTTTAAATGCCAAACATAAATTCTTGACCTAAGCCTAAGTGAAGGCTTTATTATAATACTGAATTTGATCAAATAAACGACTAAGACCATATATGGAGAATTGACTTAGCATTGACAAGCGAAATCATAATTATTTATAATAGTTACACTAATGACTTCAATTTAGTGAATAGAGTTATTACAAATATATATTTAAATAATAATAACAATAAATATATATATTTTTTCACTGGGACTTAACAATAAAAAAGATAGTAAAGCAAAATTGTTTAGTTAAAATATTTAACATTTAAAAACGACTTTAAAATACTTAACCACTAAATAAATTGCCTTTGTCTGCTTTCTACGGGTCGCGCAGTGGACACTGACAAGACATATGTCACAGTTCCTGAGTTTTGGACATTTTGGACTGTACCAGCCTGTAAGAAAAAAATACATTTTTTAAAGAGATGTATATTTACAGTATTATGAAAATACTAAACACTTCATCAAGTGGGAATCGAATCCACAATCTGTGGAGCTTACAGTCACATGCTTCTGCCCCTGTGCAACGACTGGCGTTATTTTTTTTAATTATTTTTATTTTTCTGGTTCCAATTTTCGACGCATTGCCTATTGAGTGATGGAACTCAACCCCGCGCTTTATCTCTGTCAGAAATTAAAATAATTTAAACAGAAATTTTAATAATACAAGATATTAATCAGAAATTTTAATAATGCAAGTGGTGATCGAACCAACAACCACCAGATACCCATAACACCACGACAACCTAAAAAATGCCACTTTAATTTTATTATATAAGCAAAATATACTGAAAACATAATCTCTATATGTATCTAATGCCAAACATGAATTAAGCCTGTACTGTGTACATATTAATAAAATATACCAACGCACTCGTAGAATTGTTCGAATTAATTAAATAAGTTAACGCACGTGCGAGTATGCGCACGCGAGAAGCTTACGCAACGTCGTACGTCCTACTGGGAACCTGATATTATTATTAAGTTGAAATTATTATTTTATAAAATATAATAATTTTAAAAATATTCTTAATAAAAAATATTTCAATAAAAAAAAATACAGTCGAATTTATAACCTCCTTTTCTTACAGAAGTCGGTTAAAAAACAAAAAACTCTCACTGCATAAAACTAAAGAGAAAAAAAAAAAACAAATCCATTAGATTATTAGGATTAATACGAATCGTGTGACTTTTTTTATTACGTTTATATTTTCATATCTTCGCTCTGGTGTCGAGGCAAAGCGCGGCTTTGAATTCTGCCACCCAACGCGCATTACCTCCAGAATTCGGCAGAAAGTGGAGAACGGAGTATCTTAACACTAGGTTCCCTTTGCCTACCCTGTTGTTTGTGGGATACTAATAATTATTAATAATCTACAAAATAATTTGAATATGACTTACTACCGTGTCCAATTTCGATACATAACTATTGAATTGATCAATCAATCAAAGGCTATCAATATTAAATGTTTAACAAATGGCATATGGCTAAGAAACATGTTTTATCACTTAATTAAAATACGATATCTTAAACATGCGTATATCATAAACGAACTTGTCGAATAATTTCCTTGTATTTTGAACAAAGCTGCCGAAGCTGTCCAGCAACTGTAATATTAATTTAACTCTAAAATTTATCCAATTATTATATGCCAACTAAAATCTTAGTAGAGGCTTTGTCTACACAAAAAACAAATAATAAATATATGTATCTATATGTACCTATTAGGAAAGTAACGTATGCGAGGTAAAAATGTTATTTTTCAAACATATATTTTTAACTTCACTTTAAATCCCGCATCTAGACGGGTAGGCAGCATAAATCTAATGTTAAGATTTTCTTTGCTATTTTGCCGCCATTTCTTTGTTGAGTGGCGGAAGTTAACGCCGGGCTTTGTACTCTTAACAGAGTGAGGCAATTAAAATAATTCATTTCCTCGAGTGGGAATCGAACCCAGTCATAAATTCCTATTCCGTTAATAACGCAGGTTCTTAGAGTACCACAATTGCGTTTCTTTGTTTTGTACCGTACTAATTGCATTGCTAAATATTTCACTTAAAATGACTACCAACATTTTGACATTTACTGTAACGTGTGCTAGATTTAGAGTTAAATAGGCGTATTTGACTATTTTTGCTGTATAAATCTTTGCTAACTGACTTTACTTACGTTACTTGTATACACGTGTTCGTTTAAAACGATTGTCAGTCTTAGATAAGATCAATATTCCCCAATTAATTTTGACGAGTAATTAGACTGACATCGGCTGAATAAAATTATAAATAATATTTTTTTTTGCGACAAAAACTGAGACTAAAATACCCAAAAAAACATAATTATTGTATTAGTATTTTAAAGTGTATGTATTAACTGGAAAATAATCAAAATTTTATAAAATAACACCTAACGGTAACACTAACCGATATGAATATGTGCTTAATAAGCACAGAGAGAGACCAGAGAGACCAGAGAGTTAGAATACATATAAAAATTTAAACGTAGCGGTATTTGAACCTGCGCCGCTTGGAAACCGCCGGCGTTCCTACGTAAAATATTTTTTTAACTTTTATAGCTGCATTCGAATCTTGGCACGTACAGAAGGAATAGTTGGAAACAAAGTAACTTTCGTGGGCCAATCAATTAGCATCGAAAAACTGCCAGCTTGTTTCATCATGACATATTAATGAATAAAAAAACTTGTAATGTATATAATAATTTATATATGTATATTGTATATATAATATTATTTATTATTTTGCTGTAAGAATGTCTCGCATTCCTACAGGCTGGAAGAAAATACCTGGTCATAGTTAGTCATTACTTTTGTTTCCAATTTCTCATCTATTAACGAAGCTACTTCGCATTTTGTCAAAATATTTCTTACATATTAGACAGAAAATTATAATTTATTTTTTTACTTAATTTAGAACACACAATAAATAAAAAAAATAATTTAGATATCACTGAAATTTATAATATTAAAAACGTATCTATTACTTTTGATCGATATTTTTATATTTTGACAAAATTTGTGAGCTTTCTAATCGCAACGGCGTAAGTTTTTGGCTCGTCGTTGAAAATCCAACTGCATACATAGAAAAAATACAATTAATATGCAAAACCTGCATTTTCATCCTATATAGCCATTTTTTAAAGCATATGGCCTACAAATTTAATTATATATATATACAATTAATACCATAATTAATATTTAGACCGCAATTAAAACGGCCAATACCTAAAAGGTATAAAAACTGTCCAAACCAGTCCATTCTAATACATTTTGTATGAACATAATTGTAACAACGTTTTTTGCAATTAATTCAATATACAAGCCACAATGGACATTTTCTGGGCTGTCAATAATGAACGATAAACAACGTTTAGTGTTAAATAGAATTTAGCCGTGCCCTAAAATTACGGATTCGTAAAATGGAATGGCTGTCCTCGAACTTATTTTGGTATAACGACCAAAGTAGTTTGTTTTCATATAAAAATGTATTTTATTGATTGTATAGATAAATTGCGTTTTTATACATGTAGGTATCTCTAAATATTATTTTTAGAGGTACCTACATGTGTAATAAAGACAATTACACAAACAACGCTTGTTTTCGAACCCATAATTATTTTAATCATTCTATATGGTAGCTTTAGCAAGGTAGCATCAAAATTGTGAAAATAAAAGATACAAAAGTAAATATAATTAACACAATTTGATTATTCAAATGTGCACAAAATACTTGTAATATAACTTAAGTGAAGTTTAAAATTATAATAAAGGCATCTTAAACATAATAGAAATAAATAAATAACTTCACTATTTATTTTCACCCTATTTAATAAAAAATCACCCTATAAGAAAATATAACCTCAAAACAACAAAACCTCTTAAAATACCTACTACAAAATTTTCAATACTAAAATTATCTTACCTTAAAATTCAAAATCCAAATGTACTCTGTTAATGTTGGTTATATAATCCCACTGACGGGCATTGAAAGCTCCCCGACCAGGTAATCCAGGTCCCGGATACGAATCAGCCGTGCAGCTTTATCACTAATCTATCTAAATGTAATACAGTAAAAGCAAAGTGCATTTGGCTTTTCTTTGTATAAACCTGTATGCACATTTATATCCATTTAGATCATTTTATGCGCTGGTAAACCCATCTTGTATAAGTAATTTTAAATAAACGTTAATTTTAGTTGAAATTATTATACATACATTGTTATTAATAAAAAAATGAGGCTAGTCATGGCGCAGGGGCGCTAATTGTAAACGAGACAGTGTATGGGTTCGATTCTTACTCGAGGAAATTAAATATTTAATATTTTTATTTGCTAGCTCTAGTGCGTGGCGTTAAGTTTCACCACTCATCACGTAATGTTCTCTCACCTCTGCTTACCTTGATATAAGCTGGAACAGCGTGAAGCTATAAAATAGATAAACTTTATTATTAACACACTACGGAGATGTAAAGCATACGTATACAATGTTAGTATTTCGATTAATAATATTAGGACCATTAATATAAGAAAATGCTTACTCTTTGTGAAAAAACTATGAGATATTAAAGATAATTATTGAGAAATAAAATACAAACATTTATATTATAAATTATTTTTGTAATAAAATCCTTAAGATTCTCACTAAATCTCTTTGAATGGAAACCAAAGTTTGTTTTTTCAAGTAAATCTAAACTCACATACATACATACATGTAATATAGACATATCATTTATTCATTGCAAATGTTTAGATAGTAAATGTATTCAGAAACAATTAAGCCGACGTCGCTATGTAATCAACTAATTGTGGAGTCGTATGCGACAGGCGAACGTTGTTCTAATGCAATGAACCAAGGACCTAATTACATATTAATTTGTCGAAAATGAATATTTTAAAATATTAGCTAAGCTAGTTTTAATCATCATCATCATCATCATCAACAGCCATATTTTGTTCTGCCCCAGCGGCCGTCGGCTCTACGACAGCAATAAGACAGTCAGACAAGAGGCACATTTCCTATAAGTCTAAGTAAAGCAATAAAATTAAAAAATATAACATAATTATAAATGTTATAACCAAATTTAATAAACATATAATAATAATCCCTCCCAGGCGCCTCAGTATGGTTCTATAATACGTTGGCTGTATTATAGAATAAAATGAAATAATGTATTTGATATTATTAACCAACATATTATAAATGTAAATTTGTTTGTTAATTTTTTACGCCAAAACTACTATTTATTAACATATTTTTTAAGAATTAGGATACGTTTTGTTGAAGTAAAAAAATAATTTGGCTTTCCGGCTTCGCTCGTTTAAACTTATTTTATATTTAAAAATAAGTTTAAGCGAAGCGAAGCCGCATTTCAGTCTCTAGTTATTTGACAAATGAGTGACATACAAGTATAGGCAAAATAAACGTGATAGCTTATCCCTTATTCACAAGTAGAAGTCGATGAACCACTGTCATGTCGCCGTGATAAATTGACACAGCTATCGTATAAACTATTTAAGTGATTCAAGATTTACACAATATACATATGTTATTTTATGTAAATATTTACTGAGATGAACATGAGCTGGAAATTAACTTGATGATTGTAATCAATTAATGGTTTCAGAATTTTAACTAGTGGGTTCGAATTCCACTCGGCTTAATGAAATATTTAATATTTTCATTTCCTCGTTTTAGCAACGAGGCAAAGAACAGCGTTGAATTCCGCCACTCAACACGCAGTGTCTCGAATTCTCTGGATTGTGGAAAATAGAGTGATTAAAAATTAGAGTCCCAGGTTCCTTCTGCCAAGCCTTAGATAGCAGGCTTGGCAGAAGGAAGGGGTAAGACGTTAAGCTAAATCAAAATTAGTATTATAAAAATGGTTGTGGGTTCAATTCCTACTCAATGAAAGAATAATTTTCATTTCCATGGTCCATGTGTTCGGCCACTTCTCTTGACATAGTATAAGTATTATTAAAAATGATTAAAGACTCGACCTCGAGCTATGTTTTAGTGTGTACTGTGTAACTAAAAGTTACGTGTTACAGCTTTAAGCGCTTAGCTAAGCCTAACTTAAAATGCAATAAACTTCGAAACCACTTTAGTTCTTACTTTGTCGACTTTTTTAAATAAGAACAAAGTTCAATTAACCTATTGTGGACGAGTTTATGAAATTATTTAAATAGTTATTATATTTTACACACTATCAAAAGAAATAGTTTTAGTACATAATTCCAATAAAATCATCTCACCAATAAAAATATCAGTTACTAATGTTAGTTTCAAATACTATACTATTTTTTTAACTTCACGCTGTATCCCGCATAAGACAGAGTAAGCAGAGGGAACTTAGGGTTAAGGCACTACGCTCCCAGCAAGTCAGTGCCGTTTTCTAATGTCCTTTCTTTGTTACTAGGAAATGAAAATATTATAACTTTTATTGCCCCGAAACGGGAATCGAACCTACAACCGTCACGTATACAGAGCATGCTTGTATCCCTGCGTCTACAACACCTAAAATTAAAGTGCAATGAAATGAGAACTTCGCAGCAACTTTTAGAGAATATAAACTATAGCGTAACTTTACTATTCAAGTAAAAGTCGATAAAGAATTTTATAAAATTACGACAGCTGTAACTTTTGCAAAGTAGTCAAAGGGAAATCAAAAATTTTATCCCTATGGAGAAAAGTCTTTAAAAAATTTCATTAGACTAGAGATATTTTAATGTACATTAAGTACTCTAGTATTTTTACTGTCTGTCTGCTATAGTATCTTTACACTCTTGCGACGATGATTAACTATAAATTATATAAAATTGTTTAATTTTAGTTAAGATTATTTTCGTAGAAATAATAAAATAGAAATTTTGATTGTTTCAATAATAGTTACTTTACGGATTTTTTAAAATTATTATCTAAAAACACTTTTGTTTTGTTCACAATTAATTTGGCCAAATTGGCCAATAGAGTCAATTGACGGGATCAGTTTGACAAGAATGATAAGAACAATCGATAGACAAAGTTTCCACGTAAATGTTGGAATTTGAGTCACCTCTACGATTGGGTTACGTATACAGTATGGAAAGTTTGGGCAAAGTTGAAGCATTGAAATGTATCTTATATTACATTTATTTAACCTCTATGAAGATATTTCAAATATTACCTAAATATTTTTATCTTGTTTTCACTTAATACAGCAAAAAATAAGATATTAAAAGAAATATTTTTACTTATTTTATAATATTTACTTATTAATAACATTTTCAAAATAGAAATATAATGTTATTTTAGTAGTTGAAGTATACCTTAGTAGATTTACTTTTAGTTTCTATTTTCACGATTTCATGTAATTTAATAGTAAATTATGATGGCAACTCGGCTGTAGTAATTGCAACATGTCATGTTGCCAGCATCACGACCACACGGTTTATAAAGCCTTAAAGGATACCTATGAAATGAATATAGTAGCAGGACTAATATTATATACTAAAATATTCAATGCTTAAGTGGCAATAAGTACTATTTTGCCTTCACGCTGTAATCAATGGGAACCTGAAAACCTAGTGTTAAGATGTTCTGTTCCCCATTAAGACACTTTCGTTTCCAATTTTCCACCGAATTCTTGGGCATTGCGAGAGCCAAGAAATGAAAATATTCAATATTTAATTACCCAGAAAGAAAACCAATTCCAAAATGGTGACTCCTGCGCCACCACGGCCTAAAAAAAGAAATAAGTACTATATAAGACACAGATTACTTGTCACGTTAATTTCTTCATTGTATTGGAATGCATGACATGACATTTGTAGCGCGACTCTTCCTCACAATCTGTAAAGTAATATGACTGTTTCCTGGCACCTGTAATTTATGGCAGTATTGTTGTTTTACTGAACTTTATATACCTTTGAAATTGCATAAAATGTTCAAGTTAATAAATGAATAATATTAAATTATAGAAGAGAGGCCCAAGAGTGTTGTACGGAATGTATTAATATTTCTTAATTTTATCATTTTAAAAGCCCGGCGTTAAGTTCCGCAACTCAAAACGCAATGTCTCGCAGCGCCTCCTGCCTATCCTGCTGCATGCGGGATACATTGCTGATTTAATTATTTTATTTGTTTTAATTTATTCGTGTAATGTCCCATAAGTTTTATAAGACAGCTTAATTTCTAAGCTTTTAAGCTAAAAAGATGTAGTACGGTGTTAAAGTATATAACTTCATAGATCAGCAGTCGCTAATATATTTGATAGTTCAATATAGTTAGTGAATCTCGAAAGCAAGCGATACCTAGAGTAAATATCAAAGGGCGTTTCTCAGGCCTTTGTGTTTAGGTGCGGTTAAAGTTGCAATTGTTGAGATTGGCATATTTCGTAAAAGTAAAGTAGTTTCTGTGTTCTTTAATTGCTTAATAGTTCTTCGTGTGAGAGGAATACCAAAAACATGTTATTGTAATAAATAAAAGTAAATACTGTAACTTATTTACAGTAGAGTTATTATAAAAGAAAATAACTCTGATGAAAATATTGCCAGAGTACCAGAACTGGTGGAATATTTTAGTTAAAATTACATAACTATTATACATAAATGTTAAAACTCCCACTCATGGAAATTAAGTATTTATTTAAGTCTGTATTTTCATTTCATCACTCTGGTGTCATGACAAAGCCACTCAACACGCAAACCCTTCAGAATTGGGCAGAAAATGGAAAACAGAGTATTTTTTCACGAGGTTGCCTCTGCCTATCCTGCTGCGAGCGGGATACAGCGTGAAGCTGATATTTTTTTATGAATATTGAATCTCTTAATAATCTATCTATAGAACGAAATTTCAACACCTAAAATTTCAATATTTAATACTGTAAACTTCACCATATAAAAGTTGACACTTATACCATAAATTATACCTTCAATTAATCAAACCTAAATACTCCATTGTCATACGTTTCATATTGTTAATCTCAACTTAGATCTTCAACGTAGCGACTGGAAAAATGGTTGGAGCATGTGCAATTTGTCACCATCAATCATTGATAAGGTCACCTCCACGGTTGTCTGTCCTCAGAGTAGGCTACTGGACTAAACATTTGTGAACGGAACTTTCAATTCACGTAAAATAGATTAAGGTAATAGGTTATATTTTTTCTAGTTTTCTACACTGATATAATAGTACTGCCAGTCATGGTACAGGATCACAAACGGTGGATTGGTTGTGGGTTCGATTTCCACTTGAGGATATGTAATATTTAAAATTTTGATTTCTTTGCTCTAGTATCGAGGTAAACGCGGCGTTGAGTCCCGTATAACTTTTAACGTCTAATGCCTCCAGAGTTACATACGTGAAGCTTAGAAAAAAAGATAAAAATATATAATAAAATTAACATAAATTAAATTAATAGATGTTAATCCTATTTATTTTTATATATCGAAATGTGTGGTGATATACTCGTATATTTTATATAAAACTAGCGGCCCGCTCGCGGTTTCACCCGCGTGAACTATGTTATTATTAATTTCTGTCTCCATGGCTACGTCCTAGTGACGTCTATGCAAAATTTGAGACTCCTAGCATTTAGTAACGAATGACAAAGACAAATGTCATTAGTAACGAAGTTTCATACAAACTTTCAACCCCAAAAACAACCCCTTAGAAGTCGAATATTACAAATTCCCGTCTTAGCGAGCACCTACGTCCTATAAGTAACTCCTATGCAAAATTTGAGATTCCTAGCACATGTAGTTTCTGAGATTTCGTGATGAGTGAGTGACCTTTCGATTTTATATATATATATATAAGATAACATTGTCATATAAAAACTATTCTATCTTTTACAGACTATAAAGCCACTACGGCCAACATAATAAAAATATGATTCTTTTGAATCGCTTTTATACTAACCCTATAACATCTTCGAGCTTAACTTCTAACCCGTCGTAATAGGTTAATCGAGGCCACGTTTTTGTCGTTTTCCCCTTACCGACAACGAAACTCTTTGTAATATTAACAAAAAGAACAAAAGATTTTAGAGGACCTTCGTACGAATAAGACAATAACTAAAGAATTAATTAGCTTCTCATTTCTATTACAGAAAAAAATATTTTCACACTTATTATGCCTTTTGTATCGGTCATTAGGTAATATCAATAACAATGTGTCAATATTGCGGTACATACCGAATTGCATTCATATCTTAGATGCCATTTTCTCACAAGTATTGCTTAAAACATGTTTACATAAATGTAACTTTTTATATTTGTGTCTGTTATAATAGGTGTTTCGTGTGAGCTTTTTTGCAGCTTTACACTCTGCAAATTAGTAAATCGAATAGCGAAGTTTAACTCTGTTTTTATCTTTCTAGACACAATATTTATATTAATTACCCACAAAAATCTACATTTTCCCCAAATACAATTTCATTTACCATTGCGTCAAATCAGCAATATACCACCACTACGCTACCTCTATCCTATAAAAATTATACCCCATGTTGTTCACGAGTTACAATACCTAGCACATGAATGTTTACTACTGAAATACAGACCGGAGTCAATAAACTTAAATTTAGTAGCGAAAAGACTTCTCCCCTTTTTTATCGACAGTATAGATTTTCATCGACAATGGTAAAGCAATAAATTGATTGTACTACTTTGTTATTGCCTATAGTTTTTATGGTTTGATTTCAACATTAAGCTTATGGCAGTAAATCTTATGGGAAGCTATTAAAAAGTTTTCTCATTTTAGTTATAATATAATTGAGGCCAGTCGCTTGCAAGGGCACAAGCATGTGACTGTATAGGTTGTGGGTTCGATTCCCTCTCAAGGAAATGAAATATTTAATGCTTTCATTTCCTAGCTCCAGTACAGCTAAGCGCGGCGTTGACTTTCGCCACTCAACACGCAATGCCTCCATAATTCATCAGATAATAGGGAATGGTGTGTCTTAGTATTAAGTTCCTTCTGCCTACCCTGCTGTATTCGGGATATAGCGTGACACAAAAAAATGTCTATTTATTGCACTATTTAGAAAAATATATCTTCTTTTATATTCTTTATTTTCACGTAGTTTTTATAATTTTTGAATTGAACAAGAATCGATATTCTACTACTATCAGCCAATACTATATTCTTCAATACCAAGACAACGTGTAATATATAATAACAAAATCATTGAACCTATACATTTAATATTTAAAAGTGCATCGTAAGACCAACTAATAATTCATTAATTTATTTATGAAAGCGGACGCAGGCGCAACGTCGTCGACACCTCGCTTCACCGCATATACCCGCCTGCATTATTCAGAACATTCGTTCTTGTTATCTTAGCACTCAAAACTTTGTATATACCATTCAAAGTGACGAAAATAATACGAGTTCCCATATTTCTGTCCAGAGTTTCTGTCTGTGAGTGAGTCCAACAAGCAGATTATTTCAGAGATATAGATATAATCATATTATTAAATATTATTACTATTATAAAGCGTCGTTTGCTATTTTCATAAAAATCACACGACCAATATCATTCATAAAATGTTTCACAACGTTACTTATTGTCTTTCGTTAAAATTGCAAAATAATTACAATACTGTACGAGTATAGCTAGATCACGTTGAATGCATTTATAATAAGAAATTGCATAAAAATAATGTTTATTTCACGATTTCTCATACAATTATGAGGTTAAGTTTTAGTAATTTTACTATTTTTACACTTAAAATCGCCATTTTAGCACGTTTTATCCGCTTCAACTTTTTCTGTCTATTTATGTATACATACCCTATTTGGACGAGGTTAATGTCCTTCAATTTGCTGATGGCAGTTCAATATTTATAGGAAAAACCTTGATATCTTTATCTCGACGATCAAAATAAGAAAAAATAACACTTCTAAAACCGTTTACTCTTTAATTTCTTCACATTTTTAACGTTTATAATACCGATGTTAACCTTTTAATAACATTCTTATTTTGTATATGTTAATATCATTCTTGATAATCATTACACTTCCAAAGAAAATTCAGTCAGGTATATTATTTTTAATGAGAATTGTCTTGCTATTTAGAATATAAAAGAATATATTTCTGTATAAAAATACGGTGTACCCCCGCGGCGAGACTTGTTGACTACACACGTCAGTATAGACGCGATTCACTCGTGGTACATTTTTTTCACATTTAATTTTTCAATACGACGATCTCGAATACGAATGTCTCGAAAATTGAGTAGAAAGTGGGAAGCGGAGTGTATTAGCTCTAAGTTTTCGTCTACCCTACCCTTAAAAACCTCAATCTGAATATAGAATGAAATCACAAATTTGTATACAAAAAAATTACGTCAAATTGTATTGTAGATATATTATTATAATTGACGGGTTCAACGACCACACTTGTACTGTATTCTTACATTTAAATATGCCATTAAAGTTTCAATGACAAAACGTCAAATTAATTTCAAAATCAATATTTTCTTATAGGTATTCATCATTTACAAGTACTTAAGAAAATTACTCAAAACATTTATTCATCACGTTTATGTTATAATAATGATAATCTACGTACAATTATAATTAAATGATCATATATGTACAGTAATTGTATACGCCTATCATTAATTGTTATTTAAGGCTAACTATTATATTATAATAGAAGTCAGTCGTGGCGCAGGGACACTAGCGTGTGATTGCGACAGGTTGTGGATTCGATTCTCACTTGAGGAAATGAATTATTATTTATTCATATTTTTATTTCTTTGCTCTGGTGTTCAGAGAAAGCCAGAGTGCCTTGTCTAGCCTTGAGTGCCACCACTGAACACGCAAAGGCTTTAGAATTCGGCGGAAATTGGTGAGCGGAGTGTCTAAACACTAGGTTCCCTCAGTACTCTGCTACATGCGGGATGCAGCATGAAGCTAAAAAGCTCTTATATTAATAGTTATTTAAGGCTAACAATTATAATATCTGATGACCAGTTACATTGCCCTTCAAATTTAAAACGGTCGTATCATTTCAATTTATTTTTATATTTACAGTAAAACCAAGGTAAAGTGTCTTTGTTGCTGCATACATTAGACGCGATTGTTAGATTTAACTCTTGACCTTTTATTGTAAATAATATGAATGCCGTTATACCTGGGACAAGTGATATAGTTCTCATTATCGCGATGGGTGTGGGTTCAAATTGTACTGAATTAATTATTATTATTATTATATTTTTTTTCTTATACAGTTAAACAAAAATCATCGTTGAACGTTGAAGGCTTCTCCTTAAGAAATAACCGTTTAAGTAAACAATTATTTTAGAGTTAATATGTATAAACATCAGCCTTGAACTGAAATTCAACAGGTGACATCTGACATGTAATTTAATAATAAATAGTCAATAATCTCATATATGTATTTAGTTAAAATTAACTTATTACGTAGGTAAAGTATTATTAAAAAATATAAATTTTATAAAAGAATAATAAAAGGCAATTATTTCATATAAGTAAATAAATGTATTATATGTTAACTGATTAATTATGAAAAATATTTAAAATATGTGGCAAATGTAACCTCGTTTTTTAAAATGCAATACCCTCGTTTATTTGATAAATAGATATAAGGAAAATGAAAATGGTCATATTGAGTTCAAGGCAAAAGTAATCCTGTTTGATACAGAGCATTTAAGCGAAGACCATAAAATATATGATCTTTTTTTACTGATATTAGATTAAAAAAATTGGTCCAGTGTCTAAGCCTAAGCTGACTGGTGATCACATTTATTTTTTTGATGTCAACTTAGTGTACCTAAGTTTTTATATAAATTGCAATATTAACATTTTCCAGATCATTCACTTTAAAAAACAACTTGCAATGTATTCATATTAGAATATCGTTTTTATTAAATTCACTTATTCAAAATATCTTAACAGGCAAGCGTGATCATTACTTAACCCAATGCCACAATTTTAGACGACAATTTTAACAGATCGTTCATTCTATTACAGCATATTTCGCACCTAAATTTATGCAGAGGATAATACCAAAGGACATTCCAGTCGGTATCGCCCTCAAACTTCGAACTATAAATTAAGGTAGTTTTTGCTTTGCTTTGTTAGCCATCAGCCCAAATATTAGTGGGATTGTTTCGAAACTCACCCTCGTAAAGCTGCCTCGCAGACCCAGACGCCAAATAAAGTAGGCATTTAGTTTTATTTAATGCAAATCTGTTGAGTGTTTCAATGATTAATTTAGGTGAGGGTTTGGAATTTAAGCTAATTTGTAATTTAATATGATTCATTTTTTATGTTTCAATTAATGGGCAAAGAAATTTATTGTTTATTTTTCCAGCTTCACGCTGAATCCACCATGTAACAGGGTAGGCAGAAAGAGTCTTGTGTTACGACACTCTGCTCCCCAATTTCTGCTGAATTTTGGAGGCATTGTATATTGAATGGCGGAACTCAACGCCGCACTTTGCCTCAGTAGAGCGAAGAAAATGGAAATATTAAATATTAAATTTTGTGGAGCGGAAATCGAACCCACAACCTGTACAC
Source organism: Heliconius cydno galanthus (assembly GCA_036379175.1). Lineage (NCBI taxonomy): Eukaryota > Metazoa > Arthropoda > Insecta > Lepidoptera > Nymphalidae > Heliconius > Heliconius cydno. Next base: position 580,382 of record JAKRZM010001275.1, read on the forward strand.
GATTGTGCCCCTGAACCACAACAGGCCTCTGCAATGTTTTGTTTTGTCAAATAATATCTTATCTAGTATAACTAAATTTTGTTATTTAAATATATAATACATAATTACATATACTAGGATACTTAAATGGATAAAAAAAATGAAGCTTTTTGTCAAAAAACTACTCACAAATTTAAAATCATATATCCAGAAAATATGTAAACGACCCGATGAAAGTTGGCAATGTAAATATATGTGATTTTTAATCTCTAAAAAGTAAACATAGCCTTTACTTTGTATAACGTAACTCCACAGAAACCTGTTCATTTATATTAAAAAGACAAGTATTTTCCTCAACAAATTCATACCAACTTTGATATCTTATAATATGTTTGTTATCCCTTTATTTAAATTCCTATAAGTTTCAGTGTACTTATGCAAAAAACTTGATATTTGCAAGAAAAAGTAATATAAGAAATAAATTGCCCTTTAAGGAGAATCAACAAAGCTTAACTTCCTACGTATATTTGAGGAGTTCGTTCGGGTTAAGGTACTGATTTGAGGAAGACATGGAAAAGGTGGCGCTGAGTGAATAAATTGATATGACGGTATCAAAAGCGAAGTTTCCTTATCACTCACATATATTAGCTTTACCGAATAAGTGTATCGATTTAGGTCTCAAATTTTAGATTTCTTTTAGTGTTTGTATTGATTTACTATGTAAAGATTAATATACAATTATTATAATATCTCAATTCTGTTATTTGGACTTTTCTTATTTATTAAATATGTAATTAAATAATATCTATTAAATTTTTGTTATTGATAGTTTATACTTAAATTATTAAGTAAATGACTAAAATTAAAGCTTGAATTTGGTCCCTAGTGAACACAGAACTTCCATTTCATATCGATGAAATCGAGAACGATGCAATATTTAACATTTAACTTGCCATACATATTTAACATATATCCCGTATATAAGGCATGAAACAGATTTTTTTTTATTAATAATTAGGTTGATAGTAATATACCAGTAAGCTTACTACCTACTAACTTACCAACAAAATACTCTACAAATTCAATTTATTTGAATGATTCTATAAATGTAAAACTTTACGGCATTCTCCAAGGTAGAGCTGCACCGCGGTAATATAATTTTATAGATTGAATTCTAAAAATAAAAAGAACCACTTCCGAACGAACGAATGTTTAAGATAAATATATTTTTTAATCTTATGAAATGTCAAATTTCTGTCATTAAATTGTCTGCAGGAGGAAATTAGATCTCTTAACTTATCAACGTGATGAAATTATACGTTCTTTTCATCTCTTTTCCACTAAATAGAGATGTAATTATGTAAAAAGGAAATTACATTCATATTTCTGATGGAACACTTGTAAGTGCTAATGTTTTGTTCATTTATACTTTTCTATGAAGTAAGAGCCTACTGTTAAATTGCTATGATTGTGATACTTTCGATCATAATAAATATAAGAAAAAATATATTTTTATCTAAAGTTTTTTTATGAAGTAATTTTGTTTACGAATGTATAAGAATTTATAAGAATTCATTTGTTTGACTTTTAAGCAGTCCCTAGATATTATATTTATTTTATACTAGCGAACCGCTCGCGACTTCGCTCGTAAAACGAAAGCATTCGTATTCGTTTTATTATATATGTAGACTAGAGATTTAAACTCCGCTTTGCTCGCTTAACCTTTTTTTACATTATATCCAAACGATATGTTTTTAAATAGGTATGTATTTCGAAAAAAGTATCCTTCCTTCTTTCCAATACCTCTACGAATATTTCGTTTATTATTTCTAATGCAATAAATACTCTCACACTTACACAGCCATTATTTGCAAGATACAGGAAAATGCCAAGATCCCCAGATTTAAGGCGTGTGTTTCCCCATCAAGAGGGAGTGCAGTGATGGCTTACGCTCCAAATCCGTCTCATTAGGAAGGAAGCCTGTTTTGCAGCGAAACTCGGATTTGCAACGCCACATGTACTATGGTAAGCTTATATTGGTTTAAACAAGGTTTTTTTTTCTAATCTTTTAATAATATAGGCTTAGTTTTTACGTGAAAATGGATAAATATTTTTTGATTTAAATACGAATTTAATTTCTTTTAAAAGGGTATGGCTATGGCCGTTACTCTTTAGAAAAATAAAGTTTTATTGACTAATATTGAAAATCTTCAACGTATCTACAAATTTTAAGATTATCCAAACAATAAAGTAAATAAAATAAAACAGAAGAACAAACTTTTAACATCTCCTTAAAACTTTTCTTGTGCTTAATTACATTTTCATTTACGAGTATCTTTCCTTTAGTCCCCTAGCAATCGTCGGTGCAGTGCGGTAAATAATTATTTTTTGTTTTGAATAAACAAACAATTTCAGTTTTATTTTACGTTAAAAATATTATAAAATTATCAAGTAAATATATTACATATTTTGTAATTTTATAGTTCTTTTTGTTGCCTTATAATGTTAATGAGAGCGAAAAAATGAAAATATTCTTAAATAATAAATTTAAGAATATTTTCGAGTGGGGATCGAACTCACAACCGTCACGTTACAGACGTAACCACTACCACTTTCAAGTCGGTAAAGAGGCATACAATCTTAACAACATATTAGACTATTATTCCTTATTATTATTTCTATTATGTCAGCTTTGCTAATATAACGTAGGTCTGGCGGCCCTGGGATCTCAGTCTATCACTGGTTAGTAGTAAGAAAAATAAAAAATAGAAAAAAATATTGCGCAAGAAACCTTTATTTTCATCAAAAATATTAATAAGCAAAAACATAATGTACATATACCATATAATAATGAGATGGGCCAAATGAAAAGATCGCGTAGTTCTTTATACTCCAGATACTTCCTTAATCCAGTCTCGAACACTGGCCACATTGGTATATACTCCGGGGAAGTTCTTACGAGCGCAGCCTTTACCATGTGAAACAACACCGACTTGGATCTGACTTCCATCTGACTTGATCACTGCTGGTCCTCCGGAGTCACCCTTAGATAAAAAAAATGTTACGTTTATATAAAATAAACGTTATTTAAATTTAAAAATTTACATTTAAATTAAATAACACTAAAACCCTATATCAACTTTAACATTCGAATATAATCGCGTACATATACAGGGTGGTATTGTCAGCGCCACTTTAAATGAAACCACAGTTGTAACTACTCTATAAAAGCCTAATATAATTTGGAAAAAAAATAATTCTCAAAAATGAAAAAGTTTTTTTTTCAAACAAAATAAATAATAAAATTATCGTTTTAAAATAAAACGCCATTTGTAAAGTATAACATAGGCACGCACACACTTACCTGTCAAATCGGAAACGTCGCATACGTATGTGTGCGTGACACGAAATACAGGTATGGATAAAAATCGTGAAATGTAAAAAAAATCCTACGTCCAAACCGTTGAGGTACCTTGATTATTTTTTTTAATTCTGGGTTTGAAATATTTTACCCTATATGCAGTTTCAGTAAAAGAAGCGCTGCCTCTTCCACCCTGTATAGTAATATATTTACACTTTATAAGATTTTCTGTTCTTAAATCTCTTCTGGAACCCTTTGAGGTACGAAGACGACATAAAGAGCACACTGCGCCTCTTTATAGCCTTTATAAACTCGTAAAAGATTCATGAATTATTTATATCAAACAAAGGATTTGCAGATAAGCTAATAAATAGCCTAAGGAATGTACTGACAAATACTATATAGATATTTAATTTTATAAAATCTGTTTAAGCCTTCTACCATTCATACCAGGTGAGGCCAGTCTTGGCCCATGTTCTCTGTGAATGTCAACACGACAGGTTGTGCGTTCGATTCCCACTCGAGGAAACTAAATTTTAATTTTTCGCTCTGGTGTTGAGACAAAGCAACCGAAATTCATAAATATTAGAAATCGGAAGCGGTTAGTGTTTTTTAAAAAAACACGATAAAAGTGGTCCGTCTATATGTTTCCAACGTACTCGGATAGAGTTTCCACGTAACTCCAATAAGTGATATGTATCACACTCAATAACAATATTTCACACCAGATACCTTCCAATCAGGGTCATCGCCTACAAGTAACTGCCCGTTTGACAATTCCACTGCTTTTTCACTTAAATCTACCCTCTTTTACACAAGTACGCTCACAAATAGTACAATTTGTATTTTTTTTATCTGTACTATTTCCATAATAATATTTTCTTATACCTGGCACGCGTCTTTTCCACCTTGTGGAACTCCAGCACAGAACATTCGGGGTGTGAGCAAAAAGTAAGCTCTACGGCATTCATCGTTGGATACAATTGGTACATCAACTGCCAGTAAACTGTTACTTCCTTTTCCATTTTCCTGAAATGTGAAAATGAATAATTGCGTATGCCTTTAATTTTTTGAAAAAGAATCTTCTTTAATAAGAATTGCAAAAATATATCGTGGCACAGTAGCACGTGCGTAACTATAACAACTATTCATAAGAAGTTTATATTTTAGTAATTTTCAAAATTATTAATGTATAGAAATGTTTCTATTCATTTATAATATGCATTATATATCTACATAAAGTTTCACTTAAATAATATATGTTAGGGTGTATATAGTAATTTTAACACTAAAATCAAATATATAATAAATTATTTTAGATACGTACTGAAGTAGCTCCCCATCCAGTTACAGTAACACTTTGTCCAGGGTTTAATGGTGTTTCTTTGTCAGCCAAACGTACTATTTTTGATTTAACACCATCTAATTTTATGGGGTTATCCAAAGTGACGATACCAATATCGTAGTCAGAGGTTATCTTACTATATCTGGGGTGTTGAGTTAATTTATTCGAGACAATGGTTTCTCCTTTATCGCTAGATGTAGTACCAAATCTTACACGAACTGAAGACGCTCTGGAATTTCACTTAATTATGTGATATATTTAATATGTACAAGAATTATATAAATTTATAAGAAACTAGCGGCCCACTCGCGGTTTCACCCGCGTGAACTATGTCCTAGTGACGTCTATGCAAAATTTGAGACTCCTAGCATTTGTAGTAACGAAGTTTCATACAAACTTTCGACCCCAAAAACAACCCCTTAGAAATCGAATATTGCAAATTCTCGTCTTAGCGAGTACCTACGTCCTATAAGTAACTCCTATGCAAAAATTGAGATTTCTAGCACATGTAGTTTCTGAGATTTCGTGATGAGTGAGTGACCTTTCGATTTTATATATAAAGATATGAAACATTTCCAAAAAAAATTCTAATTAATAGTACCTACACACTACAACTGCAACTAAAAATATCCACTTTCTTTTGGATGCTATTAGATAATGGTTGGGACACACGTTTGAATATCACTCGGTATAGTTATATAGCAAAAAAATAAAAATTACCCAGATAAACAATGGGCTGCAGTCAGTATAGCTTTGTCGCTTATAATAGATCCTCCACATACGAATAATGATCCACCGTTTGATATTATCAAATATACTTGATAGGGGAACTCCTCAATAGTGGCATTGTAGCCACCGACTATTTTATTGTTATTCAATTCAGGACGGTGTTTGATCGTTTTTCTACTGAAGGCATCTAAAAATATTTATTATTGGACGATTTAGTCAAATTACATATATGAAACTTTACTGAACTATCTCTCTGTGACTTTTTTGACCGTACCTTTGCACAAAAATGCACCCAGCAGTAAAAGCACGATAAAAATCTTCATGTTTGAAGTCAACCACTAGGATAGAGAATGTAAATCGTAAAAGGTGTAAGTTCTTTTATAGTTTGGGAAAAAGTTAAGTTTGTTTTTTATATGTTTTTAAAACATTTTCATGATTATTATAAAACCATTTAGAACTCAAAAAACAACTTTTTAAGTTAAATACTAATGTATTTGATGTAAAAACTAAGCACACATACCCATTAAAAATATACGAGTAGAAAGGTAGTAATTATGTCCAAGTGAAATGTACTTAACAGTTCTTTATATACCTACCTATACCTAAAATAGCAAAATCATAACTCCCGCGAGTTTAAAAGTTATAGTCAAGAAAATAAAATGAACCTTATTATAATTAACTAAAGTATAAGTAGGTATTTATCCAATGTTAATAGTAATTTCGTGTTCGTATTCCATTTCATTAATTCTTCTATCTAAAGATTGCCTGAAAGAGATCTCTACCTCTGTCCTGGTAACCTAGCGTTAAGACTTCGATCCCATTAAAGCATTTCCGTTCTCTACTTTCCGCCAAATTCTGAAGGCATTGCATGTTAAGTAGCAGTGTTTAACGCCGCGCTTTACCTTGTTACCAAAGAAATTGAAAATATATTTTGTTTTCTCGAAGAAAATCAAACCCATATCCCTTCGCGATTGCTACAGCTGCACGCTTGTGCCCCTGTACCATGAGTGGTCTGTTTATTTTATTTATTATATTTTTATTATTATTAGCAATTTTTTTTATGCTTTGTATATGGAAATTCTTTCGCAAATATTATCTAATGTTAAATATTACAAACTTGGGTCAACTATGCGTTTCAGTTACTATGTCATAGAATTTTTTGTCGTCCAATGTCGTCTTTATCATGTAATTTATGTATTAATTATGCAAATGCTGTAACATTGTATGTCTTTTTTCAAACTTTACGCTTATTTTGTTTTGCGTTTTTTATAGAGAATCGAGGTATAGTTTGACCATTTTAAAGTTATTATATTGTCTTTTAATTTCTGTTCTGTTCTGTTGTCTATTTGTAATATTGATACAATTTTTTAATTAAATCAGCTTTACGCTGTATCTTGCACACAGCAGTGCAGGCAGAGGGAACCTATATGCGGGATAAAACCTTAACTTAAGAAATCTTAAATTAGAAATTGAAAATGCCGTAATATTGCGTACAAATATTTTTTTTTCAAATCTTCGACGTACAAACAAATTTCAAAATTATCCAAACAATGAAGTAAATAAAATAAAACAGAAGAACAAACTTTTAACATCTCCTTAATGATCTCTAATCTTGTGCTTAATTACGTTTTCATTTACGAGTATCTTTCCTTTAGTCCCCTAGCAATCGTCGGTGCAGTGCGGTAAATAATTATTTATTGTTTTGAATAAACAATCAAGTTCAGTTTATTTTTATGTTAAAAATATTATGAAAGTATCAAGCAAATGTCTTATATATTCTTTTTATTTTATGTCTATTCTTTTTGTCGTCTTACATTGTTTATGAAGATTCCTTTGGAAATAGATGGATATACAAATAAATCACCTTTTTTTCTTTTTTTTTAAAACCAAAATGTTGGATTCAAATGAAAACTGTAAATTACTTTTTCTACTCTCTCTTAATAATAAAGTCCTATATTATATTTAAACCAATTGAAAACATAATTAAAATTCAAAACTGATTACAATTCCTTATCGCCAAATGTCAGGTGATTCGCGATATTGTCAGCCGAATAGCACCAACGCAGACACCTCCAGGTGCCTTCCAACGAAATTACAAAAGTTCCAGTCAGACTTTGTTCATTTAAATTCTCATGATTTCGTTATTATTCACTAATCGACTTGCTTAAAATATCTTTCGTGTCAAATATTATAAAATCTTTTAGTTTTGTTCTATTAAATTTTACGCCATCAATATTTATTAATTCCCAGTCGTGGTGCAGGGGAACAAGCTTGTGAATGTAATCATGACAGGTTGTGGGTTTAATTCCCATTCGTGGAAATGAAACATTTCATATTTTCATTTGTTCGCTACGGTGTGCACGCAACACGCAATACTTCCTCGCAGGGAGCGGGATTGCGGGATAAAACCTCGCTAGTATAACGTAGCTTGCTCCTATTCTAAACAACATATAGGACTTGTGGAAGGAGAAAAGATTCATGTAAAGAGTCCGGTAATAATAAATATACATTTTTTACATTATTCTAAAAAGCATATTTAAGTACCAGCGTTTCTACTTCAACATAGGCGAGCGTGTACCTTAAGTTGGCTCTACCTCTAAAAGGGCCCCACTTTTAAGTCAGTAAGTACGCATACAGTCTTACCAACATATTAGACTATTATTTCTCAAAATTTCAGCTTTGCTAATATAACATAGGTCTGACGGCCCTGGGATCTTAGTCTATCACTGCTAACTACTAAGAAAAATAAAGAAATAAAAAAAAATTGCGCAATAAATCTTTATTATATTTTCATCAAAATTATTAATTAACAAATATATAATGTACATATACTAATGAAATAAGCAAAATGAAAAGATCGCGTAGTTCTTTATATTCCAGATACTTCCTTAATCCAGTCTCGAACACTGGCCACACTGGTATATACTCCGGGCCGGTCCTTACGAGCGCAGCCTATGCCATATGAAACAACACCTACTTGAATTCCATCTGACTTGATCACTGCTGGTCCTCCGGAGTCACCCTTAGATAAAAAAATATTACGCTTGTTTATTATAATGTATAGTTTTTTGAGAGGTACAACTAGGATCTCTTTATTCTGCTGATACCAATACCTAACTCTGTTGTTCATTCAATTACCTACTTGAATTTAGCATTATTTTTATTGGTGTAGACTCGGACAAAATAAATAGAATACTAAACTTATACTGAAATAAAAAATCAAGTGTTATTAAGACAAGCTAACTATGCCACAAGTATATACTTAAAGATAGGTATGCTATTTGAGATAATCCAATGGAACAGCAATTCATCACGCACAGAGTGAAAGGTCAGGTGCAGAAACACTCGACGTACACTCCAGATAATAATATTTTCTAATACCTGGCACGCGTCTTTTCCACCTTGAGGGACACCAGCACAGAACATCCGGGGTGTGAGTGTACGGTAAGCTTTACGGCATTCATCGTTGGATATAATAGGTACATCAACTGCCAGTAAAGTATCACTACTCTCTCCGTCTTCCTGAAATATATATACATTTAAAAATATATCGTGGCATAATGAGATGCGCCGGACTAAATCATACAGTTATAGCCTGAGATCCCAGGGCCCCCAGACCTACGTCATTTTAGCAAAGCTGAAATTTTGAGGATAGACTAATAAGTTTAGACTTAGTTATTAGTATGTAGTTAAGACGGTTACTAACTTGAAAATGGGACCCTTTTAGAGGTAGCGCCAACTAAAGGTATATAAAATCTACGCTTATCTGACTGAAACGCTCGTACTTAAATAAGTTTTTAAGAATAATGTAAAAATGTATATTTATTATTATCTGACCCTTCATGTGGGTTGTATAATATAACAATAAGTTTAATCGGGCGAAGCCACGTGCGGGCTGCTAGTATATATAATATTTTTGTTTTAGATACTTACTGCAGTAGCTCCCCATCCAGTTACAGTAACACTCTGTCCAGGCTTAACTTGTGCTTCTTTGTCAGCCAAACGTACAATTTTTGTTTTAACGCCATCTATTTTTATAGGACGCTCCAAAGTGACTATGCCAATATCGTAGTCATAGTTTCTCTTAACATATTTGGGATGTTGAGTTAATTTACTCGAGTTAATTAGTTCTCCTCCTCCGTCATCGCTAGATGATGTAGCACCCACTTTTACGATGGCTGATGACATTCTGAAATTTTTACCTGATTATATAATATGTTATAAAACAATTAAATATGCCTTTTATAGTATTAATTAAAATATCGAGTGTTAATATTTCAATTCCTTTTTTCTTCTATTCTTCTATAGAACGCCATTGGATTATGAATGGGACGCATCAGGCAGGTTTCAGTACCACTCTGGTATAGTTATATAGCAAAGAATTAAAATACAATTATGTCTTCAGGCTTCTTGAGAAAACTGCTTGTTTTTTCTCACTTACAATATAATATGGTCAGAAAGTAGACAATGTAACTTCTCGTACATACCCCTAAAATGGGACAGATATATATAAAAAGAAACATTATATATTTTACCCAGCTAAGCAATGGGCTGCAGTCAATATAGTTTTATTGCCTATAATAGATCCACCACATTCGAAGTATCCTCCACCTTTTGGTAGTAGCAAATATACTTGATAGGGGAACTCCTCAATAGTGACATTGTACCCACCGACTATTTTATTGTTATTCAATTCAGGACGGTATCTGATGGCTTTTCTACTGTAGACATCTAAAAATATTTATTATTGAACAGTTTAGTAAAACTACAAGGATCTTTCAGCTGTTATTTTCTAAGAAATATAGTAATTTTTTGACCTTACCTTTTAATAAAAATGTACCTAGCAGTATAAATACAACAAAAATCTTCATGTTTGAAGTCAGTCAGTTGGATAGAGAATGTAACTCATAATAGGTGTCAGATCTTTTATAGTTAGGAGAAAATGTAGGTTCGTTTTTTACATGTTTTTTTTAAATATTTTTATTATTATTATAAAACCATTTAGTACTCAAAAAACAACTTTTTTAGTTAAATAGTACTACCATTTGATGTAAAAACTTAGAAAAATAATAAACATACTCATTAAAAATATATATAGAAGTATCTAATAATTATTTCCAAGTAAAGTGTACTTAAGAGTTCAAAAAAAACAAAATCATGAATAAATAAATGATTTACAAAAGTGAAAAATTTCCAGTATCGTGGCATAATTTGACGAACTTGTCTGAAGCCGATCCCGCGAGTTTAAAAGATTTTAACTAAGCTGTAGAGTTTTGGAGTCTATACAATGAATTAGGAATTAGGTATCCAATATAGTTTTTTCTTTGTGTTGTGTTTTTTGTGTATTTTTTTATCTTCACACTGTATCCCGCACATAGTAAGGTAGTGACAATAGTGTAAAGACACTCCGTCCCCTTGAGAAACCAAATTCTAGAGGCATTACGTGTTGAGTAGCGGAACTCAACGCCGGGCTTTGCCCCGTTACCAAAGCGAGGAAATTGAACCCACACCATGTCGCATTTACAGCTGCCCGCTTCTGTCCCTGTTCCCCAGAACTGGTCTCTTTATGTTATTTGTGATAGTTTATATTATTATCAAAAAAAACAATTTTTTATGCTTTGCCTATAATTTTTCACAATTATTGTTTATTTGTGTTAAATATTACAAATATTGGGGCAAGTATGCATTTCAGCTACTATGTCATAGAATTCTTTGTAGTTCAATGTCGTCTCTATCATCTAATTTATGCATTAATTATGCAAATACTGTAACATTGTATGTAATTTTTCAAACTTCACGCTTATTTTGTTTTGCAAGGTACTCATGGAGAATTGAGATATAGTTATCGAGGTGGTAAATGGTCATTTAAAAGTTATGTTTAGTACTAACCAAAAAAATTAAAATAATCAGTGATTTGAAAACAAATTTAATATACAAAAAATATAAATTAACAACACCAAATAATGAATATCAAAAATCAATGATATTTTAATAAGGGAGTCAAATATAATAAGTACACCAAAAATGCATCAATATATGTATACCTACCTATACATGTAGTATACTAAAATATACAATAGTGTATAATGAACTGTATTGTAAAATATGTTGCTTATAGAACGAAGAAGCCAGTTTTAATAATCAAATATGTCATTATGAATCATTAGCCATCGATTTTAAATTTATACGCCAGTAGCTAATCTGATCCATCTTCGGACTCTTGCGACATTTGTGTAAACACCAGGAGTATCAGGTCTAGCGCAACCATTGCCGTACGAAACGATTCCTATTTGAAGACCTGTATCTGTTGACACTGTAGGACCTCCGGAGTCACCCTGTGCAAAAATGAAATTTAATCTGTTTTATCAGAGCTTTTACTATAAAAAACAGGTCAAGTGAGAGTCACATTTGGTCGCCGAAGGTTCCGTGACAATTTCAGAATTGTAAGTGAACGGGAAGTACAATTTACAAAAGTAGACACAGTTAAGCGGGAGGGCGCAGGAGTATGTGCGTAATTTATATGAAATGAATATACAATTACAAGTTTATTATAGTTTTAATTTGTAATATAAATTTTCATTACATTTTTTTCCTTTAATTGTAATGCAAGTTCTCACTTCTTCCCAAATTTGATAACTGTAGGATTATTTAAAATACCTTATATGTTTTGATGAAGCGGCGAATTATGAGAAATTTAAGTTTGTGAGAGTATGCTCTCATTTTGTATGATATGAACTACGATGCATAAATGGTTGTATCTACTCATTGTGTTGATTTAGAAACTTTATTTTTTCTACTCCAAGGCACCGTGCTGATATTTGATATCCATTTCAGCTTAATACCTTCACTCGATCTCGAGACAAATGGTCTTGATGGACAGAGGGACGTGAAGCAAAGGTAAATCAAGATTCCATTTGTTCCGTTTGAAAGACGGAACCTTTAGAAACTCTTATAATAAAAATCACATACCTGACAAGAATCCTTCCCACCTTCTTCTAAGCCAGCACAAAATTGTCGAGATGTTAATGTGGTGTAAGTTTCACGACATTCTTCTTGTGGCACTGTTGGAATTTGTACAGCCATCAGATTTTCACTGACCTGACCACCTTCCTAATATAACAAAAAAAAATGTATGTTGAGAACTTCCAAATTAATCTAATAAGAAATTATAAAATTGAAGTCGAAGTCGAGTCGAAGAAAAGTCGAGTTAAAATATGTATTCTTTTTTCGGTAGCTCTATCAGTTATTAAACACATAACCTTATCAGATAAGCTATTATAATATGAAATGGTTTAAAAAACTTACAGTGGTATCACCCCAACCAGTCACCAGAATATTTGTATCATTCGGTATAACAGTCCCCCTGGCTGGCAACGATACAGCCCTAGTGGTATATCCATTCAGGGCTATTCCTCCAGGAATATTTATTACACCTACGTCATAGTCAAAAGTTGCAGGATTATACAATGGATGTGATCTAAACCTTGTAGAGTTGTATTGAATGCCTCCATAATCGGCATATGTACTGCCGGCCCTCACAAATACTCTTTGTTTTCTAGAAAGAATTATAATTAGGAAATAAAAATCAAATCATTTTCACGATGTATCCCGCACACAGCAGGATTCCCTACTTTCCGCTGAATTCTGGAGGCATTACGTGTTGAGTGACAGAACTCAACGCCGCCTTTTGCCTCGCCAATTCACCCCGTGAGGGTGCAAATAAGCAGGCAAAGCTGCGCGCGTCCGCTAGTCTATTATAATAATATTACCCAGCTAAGCAGTGAGCAGCAGTTAACACATATCGTTCACTTATAATCGACCCTCCGCACTGAAAGTACTGGGTTCCCATCTGCAGCAACAAATATACTTGATATGGTGCATCCTGAATTGTAATGTTATATCCTCCTACTATTTTATTAAAGCTTTTGTCATAATAATCAAGGGGCGCCCGGGCTGTAATATCTGGAAAATATTTAATTATAATAGTATAGTAATATATTGCTGTTATAACTATTTATATTTTTGTGTTCGTTCCCCACTCGAAGGGATGAAATATTTATTTAAATTTATATTTCTATTTCTTCGCTCTGTTGTCGAAGCAAAGCGCGGCGTTGAGTTCTGCCACTCAACACGCAATGCCTCCAGAATTCGGCAGAAAGTGGTGATCGGAGTGTCTTAGCACTAGGTTCCCTATGCCTACCCTGATGTGTGCGTGATACAGCGTGAAGCTGATTTAATTTTTTGATTAGATTTTTATTATAACTATTTTATTTTACTTAAATTTGTATTTAGCAAACTGTATAAAATAAATTATAAATACCTTATAAGTATATCATATTTAATTGTGTAAAAATATCAAATAAATATACTCACCATTAAAAAATATAGAAATAAGTATGAACACTATAGAAATTGGCTTCTCCATAGTAGGCAAACTGATAAATCCAATATAAGCGACCAATTGAACAAAATGCTTAAATACTAGTCTTAATAAGGATTACGTTTATCTAGAATTACATTATGTGGGTGATATGAGATTCAAAAAATTTTATTCATTTTGATAATTATCTTCGTTAATAAGTACGCAACTATGTAAAAAAATAACTCTATTTATTTTACTTTCAAGTTACATAAAAAATTATAATTACTATATTAAGCTTGGTTATCAAAAATCTTTTTTAAGAAATCTGCTCGTATACTACCGCACTTCCATACAAATATTACAAAGTGGAAGAGTTCGTTTGGTTGATAAAGTATTTTTATGCTGGAACCCCATTTATCGAGGATAAGGCTCAAAAAGCAAGGCTTAAGGCTATATTAGTTCAAGTTAATAGTTTCGATGTAACCGACAGTACAGTATACAATGTACATGTCAGTCATGTGTCATACACAACTCTTAGTTATTTCCATTGAACCATCCTTGCAGTGCTGCAAGTAAAAGCTAGTATTACAACACTATAACGCATTTTTGTGAATTCTGACCTCAGCAAAAGCCTTTAAAAAATGACAAAAATATCGATTGTTTTATTCGTTTTACTTTTATTTTAATTTGTGTTCCTCATTAGGTAAAAACCTAAAATATCTGTGATTTTTTTTTATCTTTATTTGCAGCCGACTATTTGATTATGAATCGTTAAAATAACAAATATAGCAATCTTCGGTACTCGGCTTAATAATAATAGTTATCCAATGACAATTATTAAAAACCATGGAACGTGTATTTACCCTCTTAGCAAAACTCAGTATCTTTATTAATAACAAGTCAATACGCTTTCTGCATAAGTCATTAAAATTAACGATATAAAATATTTTTAATCTGTGATATAGAAACATCATTATTCATTTTTAACCGACTTCTGTAAGAAAAGGAGGTTACCAATTCGATTGTATTTTATATTTTAAATTGACAAATATAAGTTATGTGGTACTTCTACCGAAAATAAATTTTGCAAGCGTACAGAACGACTGATCCACGTGTAGCTCAGCTTATGTAATTTAAGTAATTGTCGTAGTTATTATTGCGGTTGTAGTACAGTTGGATAAATTTAAGTACATGCGGTGGTTGACGGATGGACAGACAGACAGAGATAGGAGATGTATGAAGCTAAATTAATAATGTTATTAATTAAAAAATTTTTTTTTATGTTATACAGTATATCAATACAAAAGTGGTCGACTATTAAAATTACCTACATACTTAGAAATTGAACTAAAACATAGATACTAAAGTCTCTGCTTACCGTATAAGTAAAGAAAAAAAAATATTTTATATCTCTTCTATTTCAGTTGCTTTCATTGGCTCGTTCTTTTCAATAAATTCAATATTAACTAATTAGAAAAAAATCATGTAGAGCTCGCCTTTGAACGCTTTCACAGAAAAAAATACAATTTCTTGCATAAATATTAGTGAAGTGAAATATTGAATTTCCTGTTTTTTATTAATATATTTAAATCCAAGTAAGTACTAATAATATACTACACTCTACTGTATTAATAATTTTAGTAAATAATAATAACCAGTATTACTTGAAGTAAAGTGAGCAATTACTTCTGAAAACTTTAACGAACATAATAGAAGCGAGTTGGTCTTGGTACCACTTCACTTCACTCATAAAATCTAGCTTTATTATAATCCTAAATTATGTAAATTTCAAATTGCATAGAAAATTGCAATATATATTTTTTATTTTTTATCAAAATAGCACACAGCATAATATGAATAAAAATATATTAAAAGTTGATAGCTCTTTAACGAGGATTGTGGGTTCGAATCCCGCTCACTTTACTGACATCTCATTTTTGTTTATTGGGTCTAATTGCAAAGTACTGCAATAGCGTCCGCTACTTCATTCGCTTGGGTGGAATGTGAAGAAAAGAGTGGTTTTTAGTACACTCGTTCTCAACAATACAAATTGCTACAAGTATGTCTTTTTTTTTTTTTTTTGGAAAAAGGACAAGACAAACGAGCGTTCGGGTCACCTGATGATGATCACCGCCGCCCACGACCCCGTGCAGCACCGGAGGAGCTACAGGTGCGTTGCCGGCCTTTGAGGTGGAGATAGACGCGCTTCTTGAAGGTACCCATATCGTATCGACCTGGAAACACTGCCGTGGGTAGGCCATTCCACAGTTCGGTGGCGCGTGGAAGGAATTTTCTACGAAACCGCACAGTAGTGGAGTGCCACGTATCTAGGTGGTGTGGATGGTATTTAAGTTTGTGACGTACTGTGCGGTTGGAAAATTCGGCGGCAGGTAACAGGTCGAACAGTTCCTCAGAACACTCACCATGAAAAATGCGATAGAGAACGCACAGCGAGGAGACGTCTCTACGCAGACCCAAAGTGTCAAGCCTTTCACAGCACATTGGGTCCTTAATGATTCGAACGGCTCTACGTTGTATGCGATCAAATGGATCAAGCTGATACTGGGGTGCACCAGCCCAGAGATGAGAACAGTACTCCATATGAGGCCGAACCTGGGCCCTATATAGGGCCAATCGGTGTTTTGGCGTGAAGTACCGTCTCGCTCTATTGATGACCCCCAGTTTCTTCGAGGCCAACTTGGCCTTGCTTTCCAGATGATCGCGATACTGGCAGTCACTCGAAACATTAAGGCCCAATATACCGATACTGGGCGCGGCTGAAAGGGGAGTGTTCTGAAAGACTGGCGATACGATAAATGGGGTTTTTTTAGTGGTTAACGCCAGATTCTTCTCACCCCATGAAGAGACATTCTCGAGGGATGCGTCAACAGATGACACAAGTTTATTTCGGCACTGTTCAGCGTTTTCCCGAGAAAGACTTGTCTTACTGAACGATTAACGTTTAATATACAATCATAAATTATACATCATTATTGGTTATCACGGTAGTCATGGGTTCATATAAAGAGTTTTGTAACTATATTTATAACATCAGTATTTTCGATTTAGAGAAAAAAAAGCATGCTTCCAAATATCCATAAAATGGAAAATAGAGTGACGTAAATAAGACTTAAAAGGAATTTTTGAATAATTTCAAAAATTCCTTCAAGCACAAATATTTCGATATGTTATCCAAGAAGTAGCGATTTTAATTTTAATTTTTGAAAATAATTCTACTTCTTTTTCATTGTTTTATTTTCTATTATGTTAATTGTAATTTGTCTTCTTTTATTACTTTCTCAATAGTAATTTCAATATTATTATTGTTACCAAAGCTTAGACTTGTACACATATAATAATTACGTAATTTATATTGAAACACATATTAATTGAACAAGTATATTTAATATTATCAATGATAAGAAAACTACAATAAGCAAAAAAACTCTATAACAAGTAAACAGTGCCTCTACGACTAAAATATTACAAAGAGAAAAGACCTCTTATTTCTTACACCAAATACGTTCTAAAACAAAATAAAAGTAACTTCTATAATACTTTTAGCATATCTTATATCTAATTAAAACAAAAGTTAATAAAGTCACATTAAACAAACTATTTCGTTAAAATTTAAATAAAAAAACAAAATATTAATAAACATTAATCATTTACCTTATATACATATACATTATGTATTTGTTTCTACCTTAATTCTTAAATTTATTTTATTACTTTCTCAAATATCAATTATTAATCATTATGTACTATTAAAAACGATTGTCTAGTGTAGGCGGAAAGGCAGCGACAAGCGACAAGTTCGTAGAAAACCGGTAATTATACGCCCGTGGTAGTTTGGATCCATCTTCGTACTCTCGGAACATTAGTGTATACTCCAGGATATCCAGGTCTAGCACATCCAACTCCAAAAGAAACCACACCTAGTTGGAGACCTGTGGACGTCGATACTGCCGGACCTCCGGAATCACCCTGTGCATAAAATAACTTATTATATATTAAGCTCTTATGATATTTACATTGTACACCTTAATAAGTTAAATAAAGTATTCTGTAGGCTAAAATTTTTCTTAAATATACAAAAAAAAACGTATTTTAACTTAATTTTAATGGTAATTACAGAATTATGACATTATACGAGATATTTCATCATATAATTATTTTGTTAAATATAAATATTGTTATATTTCTCACTTAATAATTTTTTAGCTAGGTGTTTTATTTACCTGACAAGAATCCTTACCACCTTGAGGCACGCCAGCACAAAATTGTCGCGGTGTTAAAGTCCTATACGACCGTCTACAATTGTTTTGTGCTACCGTTGGTATCTGCACTGCCATCAGATTTTCGCTCACCTTACCATTTTCCTATTACAAAAAAAGCAAATTAGCTGGAATATGATAAATTTATAAAATCATTATAAAATCAATAAGGCCAGTCGTGGCGCAGGGGCACAAGAGTGTGACTGTAAACGTGACAGGTTGTGAGTTCGATTCCCACTTAAAGAAAATTAAATATATTTAATATTTTCATTTATTCGCTTTGGTGTCGAGGCAGTATCCAATTACTAAAAATGCCTATGTATTAAAAAAAAATTCTCTATAGCTCCCAGATTTAACAGATATTACATATTGGTATAAATTTATGAATATTAAATATTAACATCACTCCGATTTCTACCTACAATCATTACTAATAAGAATTCAAATATGTAAAATTCTTATCAGTTTTTTTTCTTTTGTGTTAGACAAATTCAGAAATATTTCTAAAAAAAATCTTACTTAGTTAAATGAACTCTACACTGGTATACAGTACTATTCGGTTGAACTGTCAGCATCATGCATGATGTATAATCGCTAAAGATATGCAAACCCTTAGAAACATGGCAAGCTTGTCTTTGAAGTTCTTACTTCGGAGATGTACTGGTTGCGTGCAAGCTTACGCCCCGTTGGGTACTCAGATCTTTGTTTGTAACTTTGGATTGGTATATATAAATCTAAGTAAAGTTTAATTTATCCAAATTCGGTATCAAATATTACATTAACTACTAACACATTTCATTTACTTACTTAATTTTTTTTTGTTTACAATCAATAAATTGTAATTTTTCCTTAATTTATATTATTAAATTAAAAAAGTGTAAAAAAATTTAACTTACTGTAGTATCACCCCATCCTGACACCAAAATATTGGTTCCCGGTTGTATAGTGGTGCTTGCACTGGGCAATCCCACTGCCTTTGTGTTAACCCCATCTAAATTAATTCCTGATGGTATATTTATCACACCGACATCATAGTCAAAGGTGCTAGGATTGTAAAAAGGATGCGACGAGAACCTAGTGGTGTTGTATTGAGTACCACCGCTACTAGCTTGTGTACTTCCGGCTCTCACGAATACTCTTTGTATTCTGTAATATATATAATAGGTTTATTTTTACTACGTAATAGACTAAATATGTATTAGGAAATATTAATAAAAGTAAACATAAGGTAAAAAATCTTTTTTTCTACAAAAAAATCATTAAAATGGCAATATTTTAGCGATTATATGCTCATCCTTACAATAAAACTAGTATAGCTAAGTATATAGTATTCAAAAGTACAATGAATATCGGCACGAAGCCTACGCGCGGCTTTAAACTCGTTTTGAAAAAGGGGCTAAAAGTGGGGAACGGAGTGTCTAAGTTCCCTCTTCTTACCCTGCTATATGCGGGTTGCAGCGTGAAAACAGAAATACTAAATAGTAAGTACCCTCTCAAGCAATGAGCGGCCGTTAAAACATATCGGTCGCTTATAATGGATCCTCCGCATTGATAATAGTCGTTTCCCATCTGTAACAGCAAATATACTTGGTACGGTACAGCCTGGATGGTTGTGTTATATCCTCCCACAATTTTCTCTACACTTCTTCCATGATGATGTAAATGTCTTCTTGCGGAAATATCTAAAAATTAATTTAATTTTGAAAAAAATATGCAATACAAGAGCTTTGATTGTGGATCCGTGTCTGTCTGTCTGTCTATATATGCGATGCATGCATTTCGTGGGCTTAAGAATCGACCGCGTATGTAACTCTTATTTCTCTCTATTCTGGTATGTACTTGAAATGTGTGAGAGTGAAAAAACATTTTATATATTGTATATGTATATATTTTTAGGGTTCCGTTAACCTTTTAAAGAAAAAAGGAACTCTTATAAGATCACTTTTGTTGTCCGTCTGTCTGTCTGTCCGTCAAAAGTCTTTATTGTTTAGAAAAACTGATGAATGTTCTGGATTCGTTAAATCCTAAATAATAATAATCTTAAAAGAGGCAAAATTTAGTATTAAAGCCGTTAGTTCAAGTGAGGTATTAGATAAAAAAGCTCTGGCTAAGCGAAGCTTGTATTTCAGAGAAAGTTCAAGACCTCCAATTTTTGTACGGAACCCTCGGTGAGCGGGCCCGACTCGCACTTGTCCAACCAAAAAAAAGTTCACGCCGCACTTTGTCTTGTGGTTATAACGAGGAAATTAAAATTAAATATTTCATTCCCTTGAATTTGGAATTGGACCCCCAACCTTTCGCGTACGTACATACTTGGTGTATAAATTATATTTTAATCCTACCCACCATTAAAATATATACAAAAAAGCAATAGCACTACTGAAATTGACTTCTTCATTGTGTACACTAGAAGTCAAATATTAAAAAAAAGATCGCAAAAAATGTTTAAATACTGCCTATAATACTAGCTATTATCTGGAACCACTTTATGTGGGCGATAAGAGATTCATTATATATAAGTCATATTTTGAGATCTCGGTAATTATCTTCGTTTATAGTTAATAGGTGAAATTTACTTCTTTTTTACCTTAAGTTTACCAGTTTCGCAATTATACGTACAAAGGCCATTTTACGTTAAATATGCCTACGCTTATTATATTCTGTAGAAAATTCTTCCGTGTATGTAATATGTATGTGTTTATTTTAATCTTTTATTATCTAGTACTATCAGTTGTAATAGTTTTTAATAGTTTTTATCAGGAACATAATTAATTTTAATGTCGCTTTCGAATTTTTTCCTTTATTTATTACTGTTTGTACCAATTTTAATAACCGTAACGAAAAATATCTAACCTAAGCAGTTAGGTTTTAATTACGCGAGGAATTTCATACAGAATACAAATGCAGCATATAGCGAGCTATTCATAATTTTTTATATCTTTTTATGGCAAGATAAATATTTTGACATATGGCCACACTGTCAATAAATTATCCCATAAAGGATCCCTTTTTCTTTTTAAAAAGTATAGTTGTAAAATATAGAACTTCCTCCTTTTTGAAAAAATAAGTCAGTTAAAAAAAATTAAGTTAATTTTGGCTGTTTTGACATTATCTTATTGAGAAGTAGGATCCCGAAAGGGAATCGAATCCACATTATCGATATTTATATTATATTCAATCTATATCCAATTACATAATGGATATATATGCAAAAAAATAATCAATTTTATTAATCGATTCGACGTAGCAAGTTTTTTTATTAGTTTGAATTCCGAATATAGAAGAGTACGTACCAGGAACGTTTGAGGTTAAAAAAACATTATAAAGTATTATGGTAACAATGTATCATCGGCCTCGAGCCGTATTCAGTATTCACTAATAATAGGATAAATAATATTTAGAATACTTTTTTCTTCATTTGTGTCTAACATGTAATCATCGTACAACGTATTTCAATTACATGCTCCCCTATCTACTTAAAATGTCGAACATTTTTTTATCGTGTAATTACTTAATAGCCTCCGAGCTATGCAGTACGATGTGAAACTTATTTTGCTTGAAAATATTTTTTTTCGTAGTTTATGTATACCGATATGGAGGAAAACGTTGATCTGGAACTTTGTTTGGCCTATAGTAAAGGTGTCAGAATCTTCTAGATGACATGAAGACGCTGATATGAAGAAAAATATATGTCTCGCAATTAATATACGAGTACGCTATAATAAATTTCAAGGTAAATATCAATAATATTATTTGGTTTTGTTTGGTAATACAGATTATATTATGTCATCATTTTTTATATAATAGAATTACTTCTATAATTGAAAAAAACCAGGCTTTGCAAAATTTTTTGAGAGTACGAAAGAAAATAATAAAAAACAGATAAAACATTCTTAACAAAACTACTTTTTTTTTTGCCAAATATATATATAAAAGCAAAAGTAAATTTTGATAATTCATTTTTATAAATGTTCAAATCAGAATATGAGCACTGTTTAATTCAAAATTACGTTCGAGTATCACAATTTATAGCTCTATTGGTAACGATATCTCTTACCTGGGGCACAAATTCAGGGTAATAATAATAAATTTAAAACAAAAATTAATACAATTATTGTAATTCTTTTGTTGAAATGTTTTATCCACCAACGTAAATTTACTTCCATTGATAAAAATGCCACTCCGGGTAACAAATGGCTACATATAAAAACGGCAAAGCAGTGCCTAATAAACCTTTATTTAAAATTTAGGTCTAAATCGATACGACTAAAAAGACTTTAAGTTATGGCTCCTATATACGTATAATAATATTATATCAGACAAACATTGGGATTTCTTTAAGAGTCAAGTCATTGAACTGCAGGATGAGACACTAATGAACTCACCCATCTTCCACCCACGTGGAACGTTCCACGAGAGTTAAAGATGTTGTAATTTACTTAGTTTGCCATATACGAGTATTTTTCAAAAACTAAATATTTAAAAAAATATCGATGTTAAAATAAAATGCTATGTTTATTGAAAAAAAACCCCTAAAGCAGTTGATATTTCTCTGATTGATGGGTTAGGATTCCAATCTCAAATGGAAAATAACTTAATTTTTATTTAATTTAATTTCTAGATCTGGCTAAAGAAATACATAATTTAGGACGGACTAAATGAAAATGAAGTAGCAACGAAATGGAAATAGCCTAAAAACTAACTAGAGTTAGGTTAGTTAGTAATTTTAGGCTATTTCCATTTACCCAAAAAAATTCATGAAATACTAGCATACATAGTACGCGAATATAAAAAAGCGAATTTCCAAGCACAGCCTAATAACCATAAAAGATATACTTGATCAGTGCTACCAAAATACAAGGAAATTTAATCTCAAGTTATTTCCTCTCCTAGTGTAAAGCGTTTTACTACTCCTTTTATATCTTTTTACATCACAAGTAATAAAGCGTATATTTGTTCAAGCATAGAGCGATGGATATCGCCTACACAATCAAAGTTTGATGTAATATCACATTCCTCAAATACTTTTATATTTCTTTAAATTAAATCGAATATTTCAATGAAATTGTAATTAATTCTATTTTCTTTTATATATTAAATATTCTTGCAATATAAATATATAATTTAAATTAAAAAAATGAAATTATGAATATATAAACATGATAATATTAATTGATGCAATGGTATTGCTTAAGCCTCGCTTGACTTAATTAAATTTAATAAGAAAAAGGTTATTATGATAAAGTGCGACATTATATACGTTATACAATGTCTTAAAAATAGCCATAGAGTCTTTCGTCTTTTATCTTGCTTGTATGTTTTATATATATTATATTTTTTTTCTTTTTTCAGCAAAGTACACTGCTAGAGTCTAGTGTCAAGATACTCCGTTCTCCTTTTACTGCTGGTGGCACTCAACGTCGTGTCTAGTTTGACGAGAGCGGCGAAATAATAATAACATAATGCTCCGAGCAGGAATCAAACCCAAAATCGTCGCGTTTGCTGTTTGGCACTATCCGCCGCTGACTCCAGGTTTTTTTTTCATCTTTATTTGAATGGAATTGGAAGACGGCTGACGAAACCTTGGACTGCCTACTCTTACTAGTAGGTCGTGTCTTTAGTTTTTTAAATTATTAATTTCTTATTTATATTCACAAGACTTTGACAAATAAAAGTTCAATAGATTTTATGGACTTTACACTTACATGAGAGAATACATTTAGCTCAAAATCTTTTTTAGTTAAATATTTCATCGTGTGAAAAAAAACGTCTAGCATAATCCATCCACTTTCCATTTGACTGTCCGAATAGAGCAAAGCTAAAATTGTAACTAAAAGAGTATTTTTTAAGGCTTTAAATAAAATATTATAGGTTTATTTTTATCTGTACTTTTATCATTTAAAACTGTTTTAGGCCTATGAATAAATTATATATATTTAATCTTTGAATTGTATAATTTACTATATACGTAATATTATGTAGTAAAATGTATTTTAATATTTTACCTTTCCTTTTTTATTTTTTGCTAATATTGATTTACGTCTTCCATTATTATTTGAACCATTTCCCTGTAGTAGGTGGTAACATAGAGTTAGGCTTCTCCACTTTCCGCTCGATTTTCGAGACATTGCGTGTTCAATGACGGATCTCAACACCGCGCCTTGTTTATCAGAACGGAGAAGTCAAAATAATTTGCTGAGCGAAAATCGAACCCACAACTATCACGCTTACAGCCAATCTCGCTGTTCCACAATGATTACTATTTTAATTTTTTAAAGTATTTTACGTATTTTAACTAAATACAACTATAATAGTCGGTAGATATAATCGCATTAGACAAACTTTTGCTCATTTATCTCAGCTTCCATCGCTTTTGGCCCATTTACGACTAATTACGGCTAAGATAGAGCAGTGTCACGTACTCAGGTCAGTACGAAGGTCACATTGTGAAATTCACATATGAAATACGTTACCGTGAAACTATTACATTTGCATAATTTCAAAAAGTTAAGAAACTTTAACTGAACAGTTCAACACCCATTTCATTGTATTTTGTCAATACCATTTTACAATTGGAGCTGCTATTGGTTTCGTGCGTTAATGGTTGCTTTTGTAATCACTTTTTAGATGGCGACTCTGAAAAACTCTGCATCTATTTATAGTATACTAGCCATACAATCGCGGCTTCGCCCGCTTTGACTTATCCTATATCTTATAAAACAAAGTCGCTTTTTGTGTCTGTCTGAACTTTCTAACTCTTCTTCTTCTAAACCACCCAACGGATTTGGATGCGGTTTTCACCATTAGGTCGAGTATTTCTCAGGGAAGGTTTATATATA
>JAKRZM010001275.1:1284877-1415631 GCA_036379175.1 Heliconius cydno galanthus
GGTGCAAATAAGGGGTTGAAAGTTTGTATCGATTTTTTTTAATCGGCACCAATTTTTATAAAATTTGAAATTCAGACTCTTAAAAGTATTGAATTAAAGACATGTTTCATGGTTTTCTAGAATTCAGCCCCGAAAAGTGCAAATAAGGGGTTGAAAGTTTGTATGGAAAAATCTTCAAATCGCCACCGATTTTTATAAAATTTGAAATTTCGACTCTTAAAAATATTTCATTGAACACATGTTTCATGGTTTATTAGAATTCACCCCTAAATAAGCTAGCGAAGCTGCGCGCGTCTGCTAGTATATAATATTCTTAAATTATTAAAAAAATATTACTAACCTACTAACTACTAACCTAACCTAACATTTTTTTTTCTATATCATAGATTTTTTGTTTTTTTTAACTTCTAGTACGACTTCCATAAAAATATCTACCAAGTTCAGCTTTCTTCTTCTACGTTGCAAGATTTCGCTCTTTCCTTCCTTATATTATTGAACACAGATTCAAAGACCCACATTACTACAAAGTCATATCAAAGAATAAAAAGAAATGAAAATGCCAAATTTTTATGAGCTGTGGAGGAAAGGTAGAACTAACCCCTCTGTGAGCGTCAAGTTGCGCCGCAACCGAAGTTGGTTGTGCCGTTAATGAATAAAAGATATTTATTACCTTTATAACATTTCTCATACATATTATCTCATACATATTACATATATCTACAAATTAACAGTTCTATCTTATTATTCAGTGTCTTTAAAATATATTTAAGAAATATAAAAAGTTAAACTAGCTTATTTTTATTGTGTTCAATATACCCCCGGCAGTCTCAGCCCCCCTCTCCTCAGTTCCGAAGCCGGATAGCTCACGACGCTATTGAAGGTTGCCTCCATTCAACATGTTACGTATGAGGTCAGCCTATGCTGGCTCATCTCAAGTGCTTATTTCTATCAAACTTGGATAACGTATTTGCTTCACTGTGTTATATTTTGTAATTAACAATACGTTTTATTCCATTTAAATATGTGTATTAATAATGTACACACATATGAACTGAAACTTTTCATCTTAAGAAATTATTAATGTCTCCTAAATTGACAGTCATATTATTAATAATAAATAACAGTTTATTCTAATAATTTAATCTTCATTCACTAAAACTTACACCATAAGTTAATTTAAAATGAAAATAATATCAAAACCACAATCACGTGATGATTTTTCAAAACAATAAAAAAATAATCTCTCACTTTCACTATTTGTTTAAATGAATTTCAATAAGTCTATTTATTATACACGTGTTATCATTAGAATATTTATTTATAAGTCTCTCCTCGATTTAAGTAAACACGCATGGCGCCATGACGGTCCAAAGTGACAGATTATTTTATTTATTTATTTTTTCAAGACTGACGGAAAGTGTGATTTTTTTAAAATATTTCTATAAAAAGTCTTCTAAAAGTCGATGAAGATGTTTCATTTAAAAAATATATATAGGGATTCTGTTATCGGGCGGAACGTAATAACGAGTGTAGTAAATTGATATTTGCATTACTCAAGCTTAGTATGTTAATAATACTTTTCACATAATTTAAAAATAACATTTTAATATTATGCATTTATCTTTAAAATATCTTTGTGTCTTTGAAAAAACTGAGTTAAATGGTTTAGAAAAAATAATCTCTACTATATAAAAATACCTATTAAGATACAAACGAGTATCTTAAAATATTTACAAATGAGATAAACTTTAGGATGTCTAGATTAAAATTCCTTAGAAATAGCCTTACATCATTAAATAAAGTTAAAACGTTAAGCTAAATAAACAATATAATATTTATATTATTTTTTTCTTAGAATAGTTCAATTTCTAATAAAGAAACATTAAAATACTCTTGATTTTTTTATAATTCTATTCAGAAGCTAATTAGAGTTAGAGACTCAATATAATTTTTAAAGCTTTAGTCGAGAAAAGAGCGTAGTTACATGCACGGAGTAGCCTTGAAGGCTCGTTCACATTTAGTTTCTCAATAAGAATGAGGCAGTATAAGTTACCGTTGGATCAGATTTTACTATATAACTTATTTAAAGTTGAGGCGTTGAAACGTGTGACTGTACGCAAGTGTTGTGTGTTCGATTCCCACTCAGGGGAATGAAATATATATATATATATTCATTATCATTTCATCAGTAACAAGATAAATGTTGAATTCCGGCACTCAGCAAGCAAACCTTAAGAATTGAGCGAAAAGTGGGAAGGAAATGTCTTAACACTAGGTTACTAGGTTCCCTCTGCCTACCCTGCTATGTGCGGGATACAGTAAAGATACAACTTTTTATTTGATTTGCGACTTTGAGCTAATCACAGTAAGGAGAGCATTTACTCTGTTTGAATAGTGGTAAAATATCCTTTGTAAATATATTACACAAAATTAGGCTAAGAACCGATCCTTAGAGAATACCTACCTGATTTGGCTACGTTAGTTGGAATCATTTTGGCGAGTCACCTGTTATTCCAAAGCTGTAAATAATAAACAATATGGAATGCCTTGCTTATGGCATTATAATTGATGTCTACCGGGATATTAGAGTCAACTGAATCAGTCAAGAACCTTACAAATAAAACAAGGTTAGTTGTTGTTAATCACGACTTGAGGGAAACAATGTTTTATTTACCGGGTAACTGTGAATCTTGTTAATTTGTAACACAATTCACTGAAGATTAATAATATAAAAATCTAAGTATATTTTTTATAGACGTAAGATCCTCAGATTTAGGAATAGGACCAGGAGTAGGACTTTAGTGATCTTTTATATATTATCGAGAGTGATTGAGTGGGAGGTCGTATTTAAACGCACATGTTTCATACATAGTACATACCCACCATATCAGCAACATTCGTCAAGGCTAATAATAATAATTTATCAATTTACGCAATACGGTTCAATTTGCTTATGTTTTGTTTTTAATCAGCCTTGTAACTTGTCTTTGGGAATCTTGGGAAAAAAATACGCGGTATACCAGTACACTATGAAATGATTCAAAGTCCGAAAGCGATTTTATCACCATTGCTAACCACAAATTCAAATTCAAATTCAAATTCAAAATATTCTTTATTCAAATAAACTATAAAAGCACTTTTGAATCGTCGAATGTACATGTCAACAAAAAGCTACCACCGGTTCGGAAGGCAGTTCTGCTGAGAAGAGCCGGCAAGAAACTCAACAGTTGCTCTTTTCAAAGTCAATGGTATATTTTACTATTACATTAGCTGGCAGCTGTCCTGCCTGACATTCAATAGACATTAATTCCATACATGTTTATCCTCTAAATATTCTAGAACAGTGTAATAAGCACAAACTTGCACAAACTTGCACAAACTTGCACATTTACAAATTGTCATGTATGTCAGTGAAAAGTAGGAAAATCTAAAATTTTCTTTACTTTTTCTTGTTTAGAATTGTGTTTCTTTGCCATGAATTATTTAGAATCACAGGGCCGAGTAGGTCGCGAAAGGAAGCCACCAATGTTCCCGAACTTACATTAAAATACCCTGTATATTATTGTGATACTAGAGACATTGAGAGTTATTGTTACATACGTTCTAGAATAAAAGTAAATTTCAAATAGATTCAAAACAATATAAACAAATTTTATATAAAGAGGAACTTCAATGTTATGATATAAATCTAAATATGCATAAAGGATTCAATACATATAATAAAATTGTAAGAGATCGCTGTTTGTACACGAATAATATTGGGGTAAATTTATTATTGGGAGCTTTTATCAATGTAATAGAACACAAAAACAGTTGTTTTTGAATTTTTTGTCTCTTTGTCCGTTTGTTCACGCTAATCTCAGAAATGATTTGACCAATTTTCAATATTAAATGGTAGTACTATTTTATTTTGGTCAGTTTAAAACTTAAAAAATCATATCAATATTTATTCATGCATTTTATTCGATAAAATTGCTAGAAATAAAATTGCTATATATTATTTTATTGAATCACTTTATAATTTATAAATATAGTCTTTAAAATGATAATTTATTAAAACAAGAAAATAAATCAGATTAGTAAATAAATAATTGTGTAGTTCAGGCGGGCGAAGCCACAAGAGGGTCGCTAGTTTAAAATATAATAATATTGCGGAGGTCAATACTGTAGACAACACGTATAGCTATGAACGTAAAGGTTGAGAATATTTAACGATAAAAAATCTAAATGTATATTTAATTAATTATGCCACAAGAATTAGTATACGACCGTCACATTTATCAAATTTTGTTGGTACCTGTTATCCAAGGCTCGCAACACTATATTCTGAGCACTGAAACCTTCTACTTTACAAACGTGTTAAGATACATTGTATTTAAGTTTATTATTTTACCTACCCTCTTAAAATATCATCTTAGTGAATTTTGTGATATGAAAATCATGTTTTTCGCATTAAAATGATAAATTCTTGTCAAAGATATCCTACAAAGTTGTTTATATAGTTAAAGAAGCCAGTTATTCTAAGATTCTAAGTAAAATAATAAAATGCACAATTGAAATAGCTATAATCTTGGATTTGCGCTTATATAATTAAAAAAATGTACAATGTTATTTAATAAGCACAAGGCATTTAAATTATATGTTTAATTGAGCAACGCTCGGTCTGCAGTAGTGAGGTGACAGTCCATGAGTTGGTCGCTTGTTTGGCAGTTCATAATGCATGGTTGCAATAGTGTTTACTCAGACGGAATTTCTAGTTAGCGAACGTAAGTAAGATAAATATATCAAACTGCAACCTGGTTGCAGAACCTCCTTTGTAAACTATAGAAAAAAATGGTTAAACTTATAGTACTTATATTTAAATACATTCAAATATATATTTTTTTGTGTTAAAGGCATTATAGAAACTTTTGTTAGATAACTTTATTACGTTGTAAACCAGTTCTGTTGCACAATTTTTTTTGCTTTAGGAAGATTAACATTATAAAAACTAAGAATGACCTACTAGACTAGTAGATTTTATATTTTTAGAATACGTATGATTTTTTAAATAGAAATATTAATAAAAAAATATATTCTGAATTAAATGTTAAAAGAAAACCTCCCAGTTATCTATTCGACGCTTGTCGCTTGTATAATTATTATGTATGTAAGTAAGTCCTTTGGTTATCAATTTACTATCTCTTGAGTTAAATACGCGTATTAAATTCATAAAACATTTGTAATCAAATAAAAGTTGTCAACTCAAGACCAACTTGCGGTTCTTTGCATACAAGTGAGAAAGGGATGAATCATTTTTGTACGAATTCTTAAGACCCAAATCTATTAGTCGAGATAGTAAAATGTTATTTAAAAAATTACTCTATAGCCAGATATTTTAAAGTTTATTACAATTTTTAATAGAATAAATAAGTTGAAAAAATACCCATGGAGGGCAACAAGGCCAACCCGGAAGCTCAAGATTACAACCCATTCGAACATCGACAAGTAAAAAAACCGAACTCGTGAGTACCATTCACTTTTTATTATAGTAAACAAAGTTATAAACTTATTAAGTAAGACTTATTTTAATATTAAAAAAAATCTATATTGAAAATAATAATAATAATGAATTAAATGTTTTTTAGTGATGCAAGATCATTGGCAAATTTAATAAAATCGTCATTAGGATCGGGTATCCTTGCTGTGCCTTTAGCGTTTGCGAATTCAGGATGGGCTGTAGGCATTGTCGGCACAATTATTATAGCATTTATTTGTGGACATTGTGTACATATATTTGTAAGTATATTCTGTATTTATATGAATTATTCTATCACGTTTATTATTTTCTCTATCAAATTCTATTTTTTTAATTTACTCTCCGAAAAGAGTTAATTGTGATTAAAGTGTTAATTTAACATTGAAAGCATTAGTAAAAATTTCTTGCATAGTTTGCTAATTATTTTTTGCTAATTAGAATAATTTAAAAATAAAATTAATTATGAAATTTCAGTAAAAATTAATTATTTTTTCTTTTCCCAAGAAAAACCACATACAATAAAATTCTCTCATTTCTTTTAAGCTGTTTCATATAATACTTACATTAAATTCCAAGATGCTGTTCTGTCACTAAAACATTTACGACGTATTGTTGTTCATAACGTGTTCAGACCGCGAAATAAAATAACCGACATCTAAATGTCTACAAACGCTCTAATTATACTTTTATATTAGTTATTAATAACATTAACTACTATACAATTGATAAAAAATCTATTTTAAATGTTAAATACATATACTTAATTAAAATAGTTATTATTCTAAATTAACATTATTATCAATGGATTATTTTCAACACAAAATACAGACTATTTATCTATCATTTTATATATATTTAATGATTAATGATTTTATATATTTTGTATATCTATTGTATATTTCGTTCGTAAACCAGATAAATAATGAATTTAATTTAAAAGTTACTAAAAATTTGCTTCGATTTTTAGGTAAATGTATCGAGGGGATGTTGTAAACTCGTAAGAAAACCCTTGCTGGGTTACGCAGAAACATGCCGAGCTGTTTTTGCTACCGGCCCCAAAAGACTAAGGCCATTATCTAACGCCGCAGGGTAATTATATTTTTATTCCGCAAATTTGTATTTTAATTATTTTATATGTTTAATTTTACATATATAATTGTTGTAATAATAAAAATATAATATAAATATAAATGTATTAAGTACGTATATATAAAAAACAACCATCTCATAATTTTGTTATTATAATTTTTGACATTGAACCCACTTACTTTTTATACAAAACCTAAAATATATTATTTTAAAATTACAGTGTATTCGCCGAGTTTTCCTTAATATTCACATACGTCGGAGTTTGTTGCATTTTTACTGTGCTCATAGCGGATTCTATAAAACAGGTTTGTCTATTTGAAATTGTTTCATTGTATCTAATATGTTATTATGAACGAATATAAATTAATTATATACTATAGTCATTCTTTGTTATTGCAGTATAAAATCAACTATTAATTAAAAAGGTTTCCTTTATATATTTATATGACAATCTCAATTTATTATTTTCCAGCTACTCGACCAGTATGTACCGAGTTTTATATTACAAGTAGAATATTACTGCCTCTTGCTGCTAATACCGCTATGCATTATGGTTCAGATTAGATATTTGAAGTGGTTGGCTTCCTTTTCTTTGATAGCGAACGTGTTACTGTTCCTCACTTTTGTAATATGTCTGTATTACATATTCAAGGACGATATAACTATAGCTGACAAACGTGTAGTTGGCTATCCGGCTAGATTTCCTGCTTTTCTTTCGTAAGTGGCTATTGTTTTTTTATTTAAGATTATCATTCTTTATCTCTCTCTGTCTCTCTTCGTGTCTCAGCTTCACACTGTAGCAGGGTAGACAGAGCCTAGCGTTAAGACACTCCACTTTCGGCCGAATTCGGCGAAACTTAACGCTGCGCTTTGTCTCGCGAAAAAATAAAAATATTGAATATTTCATTTCCTCAAGTGGGAATCGAACCCACAATCTATCACGTTAATAGTCACGTGCTTGTGCCCCTGCGACGACTGGGAGCTCAAGATAGATATATAATATATTTATTTTATGTTAAATCATAGTTATCTTAATACTATGATTTTAAATTAAATAAATATGTTTTTTGATAAAGCATCATGCATTATCAAATATTATTCTCTGTGATTATGAAAACTACGTCCTAATAACGCCTAATACTTTATTTAGCATTCTCGCATTGACGAGAATAATTTTTTTGCTTATACATTTAGTATTATTATTCATATTGAAATATTTTAAATTATACATAAATATGTAGGTTTATAACGTCTTACAAATTTACAATGTTATTATTTTATTATGACATACCTATATTTATTTCTTAATTTACGTATATTAAAATATCTACATATTTACTTTTTAGAAACGTTTAAAAATTTTAACGTAAAGGGATTAGAACCCACTTCTGTTGCAAACTGTCCAAGCACACTGTCCACTAAGCCATAGGTTCTCATCAAGCTACGTCGAAATTATTATGCGCTTGTTATAATTTTTATACGTTTCTTAAAAAATAATTTTCAATAATACTTAAAAAACGTTAAAAATACAATACCTACATATTTACTAACGAAAACTATTAAATAAATATTAAATGTTCAATTTTATTTTTTAGCACTGTCATCTTTGCGATGGAAGGTATAGGCGTGGTGATGCCAGTGGAAAATGCTATGAAGAAACCAGAACATTTCCTTGGATGTCCGAGTGTTCTAGTCATAGCAATGGGCTTCATCATGATCCTTTATACCACACTGGGTTTGTTTGGATACTTCCGATACGGCGACACGCTACGAGGATCGATCACATTAAATCTGCCGGTTGATGAATGGTAATATTTCAAGTACATTTTTTTACTTTTTTTAATGTCACGCTATGACCCGCTTTGTTCTGGCATGGTAGGCAGTGTTAAAACCCTCCGTTCTCCACTTTCGCCGAATTCTCGAATCATTATGTGTTGAGTGACGGAAA
Source organism: Heliconius cydno galanthus (assembly GCA_036379175.1). Lineage (NCBI taxonomy): Eukaryota > Metazoa > Arthropoda > Insecta > Lepidoptera > Nymphalidae > Heliconius > Heliconius cydno. The sequence goes on from JAKRZM010001275.1 coordinate 1,293,433, forward strand.
TCCACGCCGCGCATTTCCTCGAAATCAGAGCGAAAAAAATTAAAATATTAAATATTTCATTTCATTTCCTCGATTGAGAATCAAACCCACGACCTGTCGTGTTTACAATCACACTTCGAGCTCTTGTGCATCAATACTGGCCTTACGGTCACTAATATTGTTTTTAAACTAGTGAATAAAATAATTTAAAGCGTTTAGTTGACTTTTACTGTAGACAACTTACCTTAATAAAGTGTAAATTATAGGTTAATAAAAAGTAACAAGTTGTTTTTAATTCTCACTGGGTTTTTTGCCTCATTGAAAATGTATTAAAATAAAGTAAATAAATATTCAAAACCTGAATTTATAAGGATATCTCCATTTAGATATAAGGAAAATAATATAGAGGAAATCCATATTATAATTAATTTAAGAATATTAGGTAAATTTAACAACAATACTGTGAAGATTTTTTGCTTTCGTTTATTCTTATAATATAAGTTCTGTATCCAACTCTGAAAAATTATGCAAACACCTAAATTACATATACTAAATACATATTGTACACGAGTAAATCCTATTATCTTATGTAGGGTAATGGCACCAGTAATCGACGCCTTAAGATTTAGGTTTATAGCAAATATGCATAACAGATATATTTTATTTCTTTACAAGCAAAAATAATTAAATACAATTTCGGTTATTAAATAAAAAATTTTTGGTGACTTGAAAATATGTTTTTTTTTTTAAATTGTGCTAGCCGTAAATAACGAAGAGAGGAAGCCGTCATGGCGCAGCGGCACAAGGGTGTGACTGTAAAGCGACGGTTGTGGGTTCGATCCCCACTCGGGGAAGTAAAATATTTATTTACGTTTATATTTCCATTTCTTCGCTCTGGTGTCGAGCACGCACGCAATGTCTCCAGAATTCGGCAGAAAGTGGAGTACGGAGTGTCTTATCACTAGGTTTCCTCTGCCTACCCTGCTGTGTGCAAGATACAGCGTATAACTGATTTCATTTTTATAAATAACGAAAACCTTCTGTTATCGACACTGAGACCCTAGTAAGCGACACCTCATTATTGATTGAAACAATATACGTAATTCAAATTATCTTGTACTAAAATTGAAAAAGAAAATTATTTTAGTGTATTTATTAATTTCAAATTAAAAATAATATTACATTTTTAATAAATGTTATATCGTTATTAAGTAATTTAGTCGTAAATGGCTCTAATGGCACTTGTTATTTGTTATAGAGGAAAGATTTATTAATTAACAAAAATCTTAGATAAAAATTATGATTATCGTTATTCGATTGATAGAGAAATGCAGTTCAGAGGTACCAGCTGTTAGTACCTAACCTAATGTGTTATTTCGTCAAAAATAAGCTGACTTTTAAAGAAAAAATTTTATAACAATGGTTGTTAAATGATTTCTTTATTAATTCATGAAAAAAAACATAAGCTATACCTTGCTTTGCTGCTTGATACAGAGATAGATATTTGCATTGCTTAAGCTAATCGTTAACCGCTTGACAATTAGGTTAAGCGTATTTAAATAAAATTACGAGAAAAAATTATATTGTGACGCGGCGTTTAGTTCCGCCACTCAACTTAAAAATAATTTAATTGATTTAACTTTTAACTTATTTATTTTAAAAGTTATTGAGACCAGCCGTAAGTCACTCTCTGTAAAATTACTATTGAATCTTATTTCTTTTCAGGCCTGCCATTTGTGCTAAAGCTTTTATAGCAATATCTATATTGTTTACTTATCCACTACACTTCTATGTCGTAATTGACGTTATTACTACATATGGAGAACCGTTCATCAAGGAGAAATATAGAAATATAACCCAAATCTTTGTAAGGATCGCCATTGTTTTCTTTTGTGGTAAGTTAATAGATATAATTGTCTCAACGCCGCGATTTGCCTCCACACCAGAGCGAAGAAATGAAAATATACATTTAAATAAATATTTCATTTCCTGGAGTAGGGAGTTCTTTCCTTGAGATCAAACCCACAACCAGTCGCGTCACACTTCGAGCCCCTGCGCCACGACTGGCCTCTTTTGGTCTTATTTCTTTTATTAATAAGACAATATATCTTATTAATAAAAAAACAACATACATCTTTAAATACCATTAAACGTTTTTTTTTATTACTTCAGGTGCCATCGGCATAGCACTCCCAATGTTAGAACAAATCATTAACATAGTTGGTTCTGTCTTCTACTCTATCCTGGGCCTAGTAATTCCAGGCGTCGTAGAAACCGTCTTCAGGTGGAATGATCTTGGGAAATACAAATGGATTTTATGGAAAAACATATGCATTGTATTGTTCGGAGTTGGCTGCCTTGTTTCGGGCCTCACTGTCACCGTTATGGATATAGTAGAAATATTAAATAAGAAAACCCAATAATTATAATAAAAATATATTTGATTATGAGCTTACGATATTATAAAAATGAAGTCATAAAATGATTTCTTTTTGTATTATGAATTTTGAGTAAAATAATAATTTTAAGTACAAATATGAACTTTAACGAGTAATTTAAAATGTGATATTTTTAACTCGATAGATTATTCTACTAATTATGTTGTAAATAAGTAATAAATACTTTCGCTTTAAACATTTCTTATGTAATTTCAGTATTTTAGAGCACAGAACCCTTAGACTCAGTGGTGTTTGTATTATAATATAGTGTTTAATTCGCACTTTGAGTCCACGTGCAGCCACTTACTGATCATCACATAATATTTTCAATTATATTGTGATTGAGCCAAATGCGCAGTAGTCAATATAGTACGAGTGTTGCCAGAATTAATAAATTTTGTTTACGTTATAGAAAAATAGTAAAGTTACCTATATAGGAACGTCTACATTAGTTGTTATTGTTGAAAGTTGTTGTTCCGTTTTAAAAACGACCTTAGGAAATGCTCAGAGATTGTAGGCTTATCATTAAATCCATAAAAATTGTCAACATTCCATATGTCTATGAGACAAAAAAAAACAAATTTATTTTCTTATAAGTATTAAATTTTATCAGTATAAAAATTAATTATTAATTAATATAAAATAGGGCATTTTATTAACTTAAATAAAAAATAATCTAACATTAATGACATTTGTGTTTATTTTTTTTAATCCCTGAACGATTTTCAGCTTGCTTACTGCTATGCAGTTCGGCCTGTTTATCCGTAAACCTCTATTACCTCGTATATTATTTTAGGACCTCCATTCTCGAAATAAGAGTACTTAACAACAAGTAATAAGTAGGTAATACAAAAATCTTCTAAAAGAAAAACAAGAAATATTATGAAATTTGTGTTATTTCAACGAATATTTTTATCTTAATAGCCCCTAAAATTATACCAGTTACGGAAAAATTTACATAAATAAACGTATGCATTGTCGCTTCCCCTCAGACCTTGACCTGCATTACATTGTAACAGTTTACATAAATTTTCGAGACGGTCGCGTGTAAACGTTCTATTTATATTCTATAGATACGAGAATCTCGCGCGTGCCAATAATTGAAATGGTATCTGATTATACAGTACTAGTGACAGGCACTGTTGTTATAATCGACTTAATACAAGGCTTTTGACAATCTATTATATAATTCTATAATTTGTATGTGATACGTAGGAAATGAATGAATAACTTGAAGAAATTATTGATGAATTCAATAAAGGCAGTTTATAAGAAAAGTTGAGGCCGGCGTGTCGCAGGGGCACAAGAGTGTGTGTTCGATCTCTTCGCTTCGAGAAATATTTTCATTACTTCGCTCTGGCACCAAGGCAAGCCCGGCGTTGAGTTCCACAACTCAATAGACAATGCCTCCAAAGATTCAGCGAATAGGGGGGAACAGAGTGCGTTCACACTCTATTCCCTCTGTCTACCCTGCTGTGTGCAGGATACAGCGTGAAACTGATTATGATTATAAGAAAAATTTCATGTACCCTACAAAGTTAAATTGTAAAAAATCTTTGTAGTAAAAAGTAAATTCTCTCACGTTTTTACGTACTAATTTTTGTTTTTTTTTTCATTAATTATTATTATCAACGATTTAATTAATTAAATATCATGAACATATGTTATAATATTGATAAAATAAATTTTAAATTGAATTAAAATTGTAACATTTTATATGTTACTAGGACGTCCTACAGCTAGATGGGGTGACGATATTCACAAAGTAGCGGGCAGCGGCTGGATGCGAAGAGCTGAAGATCGAGCTCAGTGGCGTGCCATTGGAGAGGCCTATGTCCAGCAGTGGACGAGGACAGGCTGATGATGATGATGATGATATGTTACTAATTATAAAAAATAAATTAAATATATTTTTATGAGGAGCAATGTATATATGTGTTTTACTATGTTCTTGAAATTATTATTTGTAAAAAAATATTAATAATTTGAAATTTTGAAATTAAAAATGCCACAAAACGACAAAAAAAAACAACGAAAATCAATAAACAAAAATACAAATTAGAGACAACTAACTCTATTCTAATATTAATTCCTGTTAATGATGACGATTGCCAAAAATGCACCAAACGTTACGTATTTCTTTCTAAGAAACGAGACGCGAGAGTGATTCGCCTCATCATTACATGCGCCGGCGCACACTAGGGAACACGTCACACGCGTGCTCACCTGTAAATAATGATACTAATATAAACAAACATTGTATAATTCTAATTCGTGTTTTTAGTACAAAAAAAAGTGAAAATGGCGAATAGCTATAATATGAAGGAATTCAGCTCGACGTAAGTAAACATTTCTCTTTTTATTATGTGAAAAAAAAAGAAATACTTCTATAGCAGATGATGTTTATAGTGCAAAAGTAAATTTTGTTTAAGTCATAGCAATATAAAATTCAGTAACTTTTCACCAGGTAAATGAGAGAAGCATATGTATATAAACCGGAGATGTACCGGTTTTTAATCATCGATTTACCTGTACGTGGGTTTTTTCTATAATTTACATATGTACGAGTGTAAGCAAATTATACACATTGTAACCTAACTTAATAAAACATATGAAACATAATTTATTTTACTTTAAATATATGCGATTGACGACTTCATAGAGTATAGCCCATCACTAATTATATAGTGACTTCTTAGATTTTACAAAAAAAAAATAATAAAAAGTGAAAATTTTGATTTAAAGATCAAATTATATTTAAAATCTGATTAAAAAATATAATAAATAAATTATTTGACTATATTTCCTCAACTTTATTCTTAAATTGTATAACATTACTTCAAGGTTCAATCAATAATTTAAAACAAGATTAGTCTTGTACATTTAATGTAGTCATAAAATTTTATCGTAAAGTCTAGATTAGTTAGGTACTTTCACTGACGTCCTCATGACAGTTTTTTTTGGTAATAAATAAATTTTAATCCAATTACTGTATTATAAAAAATAGCCACCTCCTCTCAATCACTTTTTAATACTGTTCTAAACTTTTGCGTCAATGTGGCACAATGGTGTGCCAGTAACACGACGGTTTTAAGTTCGATCCCCTCTCGAGGAAATGAATTATTATGTATATTTTTATTTCTTCACTCTGGACCAAGGCAAAAACCCGGAGTTGAATTCAGCATCAGGCATGCTATGCCTTGAAAAATTTGGCGCCAAGGAGAACCTTTCCTCTGCCTACCCTATTGTGTGCGGGATACAGCGTGAAGCAGATTTTTTTATTTTAGCAAATATCATTTTATACGTTACATTAAAATATTAAATATGGGTTATGTTGACGTTATTAAGGTTTCGAAAAAAATGGCACGTGGCCTTACAGTTATGAAATTTGGCACGAAATGAGAACCTACAAAACAAATAAGAGACAACAAAGTGATCCTATACGGGTTCCAATTTTACCTTTTGAGGAAAAAAATGGAAGTTTTTATCAATATAACTGAGTTCATAGGCCCGCAAAACAATTTTTTTTTATAAATTGTATTTTCCGTTGACCTGAAATCCTAAAGTTGGTACGGAATCCTCAGTGGGCGATTCCTACGCACTTGACTGACTTTTTTATACTATACGACGAAATTTTTATGTTTTCATAAGACCTACATAATTAATTAAATGGCACAAATGCTCAAAATATTCCTACAAGATGTAGGCGTTAATATAGTGTGCAGCATTCTCTTTATTGTGAAACAGAGCCAAAACATATTAATATATAATAATAAATGTATATTAATTGACTAGCCTGTATTAACGGCCCATCCGCGTCTACGCTCAGCTTCACGCAGTACCCCGCACACAGCAAGATAGGTAGAGGGAACCTGGTGTTAAGACACTCCGTTCCTTACTCAACTCCAGGTTCCCTCGGCCTACCCCGCTGAATATGGGATACGGCGTGAAGATGTAAAAAAAAAAAAGAATAGTCCTCCAGCAACATTGTCAATATTGTATATAAAAACGATTGATATATATATATATATATATATATATATTTTATAACATTATAACTTCAAATACCAATTTTCCTAGAAAACATTTCTCATAATAATTTAATCATATCGTATATCTGCATACATACCTTGCCGTGCTATTAAGTGATTATATTTCAAGTAGGTGTACGCCGCAACTTGCGTAACCTATGACGAAGCATAATATTAATTCTTTTAATCCATTTATGTCCATATAAATGCCTCGTGTTTTGATTTCATCCGACTTTATCAGTACGTGCATCTTATAAAGTAAGAAATTTATTATGTTTGTCCATTCTTAGGGTTCCGTGCCTTTTAAGGAAAAAAGAAACTTAAACTCACTAACTTTAGTTAACAAAGAGTTACCCAATATTTTCTTGATCAAGGACCACTTTTATAGAATTTTTGTTAGCGGGTACCACTTCTTAGATATAATAGAAATAAATTAGAATAATCAAATAGAAATTTTAATTAAAAAGTAAATAGGAAATTACATGAAAAGAAATAATAATGTTTTAAGAAAAAATCTGTAATATTGAATTATTCTGAGTGTATGAATTTCTGAGTAAATATTAAAAATCTATGAATTGTAGTTGTAAAAGTGAATGTAATGTAGTAAATTTAAATGTTAAATAATTATAAAATGTTTGACTGAGAAAACAACCCAACTATAGACAGACGTTGTATCTTCTTCATCGACGGCGACGGCGGTGGCCCTACCACCACTTCTATATATATACATTATTGCACTTTAAAAAATAACATATATAAGTAAAACAAAATTGAAAGATTCGTTAACAATGGTGGGCTTATTTCTAAAAGAAATCTCTTCCAGCCAACCAAAGGAAGTGGATATGACTGTCCAACAGCGGGAAGAGATTACAGTACTAACGTAGTGTGTACTTCTTACACACTCCAACGGCTCACCGTCCGCAAAAATAAAAATCATTTACGGAACCCTGGTTGAAAACCTATATACATCTTATTATAATATTTACATAATAAATATTATAATCTATATATATAAAATCGAAAGGTCACTCACTCATCACGAAATCTCAGAAATTACATGTGCTAGGAATCTCAAATTTTGCATAGGAGTTACTTATAGGACGTAGGTGCTCGCTAAGACGGGAATTTGCAATATTCGATTTCTAAGGGGTTGTTTTTGGGGTTGAAAGTTTGTATGAAACTTCGTTACTACAAATGCTAGGAGTCTCAAATTTTGCATAGACGTCATTAGGACGTAGTCATGGAGACAGAAATTAATAATAACATAGTTCACGCGGGTGAAACCGCGAGCGGGCCGCTAGTATTATATATTAGTAAGAGGAGGTGCCAGCAAATTTAGAATCATAATAATTAAATTCAGAAATAGAATAGATACCTATACGTTATACACTAGTAGGTATAAATAGAAATAGATTTGTAAAAGATTTATCTTGCGGCTTAGCATTCATATAATATTACAATCTTCTATCATTTATTTTATTGTTTGTAGTACATAAGATACGTTTATTACAATAACGAGGCTAAACAAAAGAAGGTTAATGCCTATTAACTTTATTTTTATCAGCTTCACGCTGTATCCCGCTTTCAACAGGGTAGGCAAAGGGAACGTAGTGTTAGGACACTCCGTTACCCACTTTCCGCCGAAATTTTCAAGGCATTGCGTGGTGGAACTCATATTAACTTAATCATCATAATTCTTATTTTATTATAGTAACACCTACTATTTTATAATCATTATCTAAAAAAAAAAATTATTTCTAAAATCTTAATTTTATATATATTTGACCTTTACCTGACCAACTTAAATCTTTAAAAGAATATGTTGTGTTAATATAATTTACATGTTATATTATATGTACGAATATATTTATCATAACACACAGATTATTTAATTAGATATCTGTTTCAACTATTTGTTTATTCTATTTAGTATTTTCATTACATTAGTAATGATCATCAATAATCAATATTTGCAGGAAATGATTAACATACATATTATAATACAAATAAATATAATATTCAATAGATATGCAATTCCTGTTTGTTTATTATTATAATTACTTGGAAAACCTCCAATCGTTTAAGAATCATCTTAAAGCTTTCCTAAAGCATGCAACCTTGGATGACATCAGCTAAATACGGAAAATGTCAATATCGTGTTGAAAACACGTAGGTTTATTTAATCATCACGAAATATATTGATTAATCGATATCTTTAATAAGTATTTATACAACACTAGCGAACCGAGGCTTCGCCCGCTTGAACTATAGATATTGGATATCCTATAGCTATACTAACCTATAGATTTTATTTATTTTACATGGCATTAAGGTAAACCAAGAACATGTTGACATTTGAACTTTAGACAACATATGAAACGCTCAAGCTATATTTAGGTGTGAAAGTGAAATTGCGAAATTTCTCTATATGACCCTATGTCAAGGAGCGCGTCGAAATCGACGAAAGCCTTTACCTGGCTTTACTCTTTTAAGTTCATTTTATTCTCAAGTGGCTCTTACAGCACCATATATCATAATAGCTATTTTCACCAGATAGTGTTTGCTGAAACGTCCATGATTTAGATCTATAGAAAAAAAGGAAAATAGTAGGTATCTCATTAGACGAACTTTCGAATTTTAGGTACGCGTCGTTCTTTCTATAATTTCTTAAGGTTTTCTATAGCAGATTGTACAATAGAATATTATTTACGTTTTACTAAATAAAAAAAAGAGTTTTATTAAAATGTTTTTTTTTATTTTAATCTATATATATAAAATCGAAAGGTCACTCACTCATCACGAAATCTCAGAAACTACAAGTGCTAGGAATCTCAAATTTTGCATAGCAGTTACTTATAGGACGTATGTGCTTGCTAAGATGGGAATTTGCAATATTCGATTTCTAAGGGGTTGTTTTTGGGGTTGAAAGTTTGTATGAAACTTCGTTACTACAAATGCTAGGAGTCTCAAATTTAGACGTCACTAGGACGTAGTCATGGAGACAGAAATTAATAATAACATAGTTCACGTAGGTGTAACCGCGAACGGGGCGCTAGTAATATTATAAAAAGAGTTAATATTTGACACAGAAATAATATATCTAATAAATAATTTTTTTTTCAGCTTCACGGTGTACGATCCCGCATATAGCGCTCGTAACCCGCATATAGCAGTGTAGGCAGAGAGAGCCTAATGTTAGGACTTTTTTAAATATTTCATATCCTCGAGTGGGAATCGAATCAGAACCTGTTGAGTTAACAGTCGCAATATATTCAAAATATTCGTGACTAAGTTACCAACTTACTTGTTTTCGTATTTCTATATTCACAACACTATTTGCGAAAAAAATATTAGATCAATATATGTATTATGTAGTTAAGATTAACCTTGAAGCCATTCCGCATCTCGTTGAAGGTCACGCTTTGTGATTTCGGCTCGTGGGTAACGAGATAATGATGACCGAAGCGCAAAATGTAAACCTTATGCGAGGCTCGAAACTGGTTTGCATCTGTTGGTACACACCTACTTACATTTTACTTTCCATGCTTTAGGCTAGACTAGTAAGATGTTTTTTTTATATAAATAAAGTTATAAACGGAAACCTCTTTGGAATTATCTCTAGTGCGGAATATTCTTAATTAAATTTACAGAGGCATATTAATATGTGACCTCGAAATATACCTAACATCGTAATTAGTAACTAAATTGATTTCCAAACAATTTGTTCACAGGGCAGTTATTACAGAAAATGGAGTTTTTCCGTCCAGTATATCTATCAGTACGATCAATACAAAATGTAAAGAAAATGAAATAGAAAATCCTTACGACCCCTTCCAAAATAGAAAATTGGAGCATCCTAATTCGTAAGTTGGTAATTAATAAGCTATTAACTGTTAATTTAAATATAAAATATAATAATATATATTCAAATATAGACCATCTAATGTAAAATTGAACTTACAAACACATACAAATAGATTACATATTTTTAGCTGATGCTATTTTTAGCTTATTTATATAAGTGTTTGTAAGTTCAGTTTAAGAATAGACGGTCTCTACCTATATGGTTTATATAGATAAAGGTATAATATTTTGTTTACAGGATTATTATATTGTTGATTTTGTTATACGTAAATATATTTTTTAAAGTTGTAAATTAAGTTAAATATAAATTTGAGATGATAAAGTGCATTTTAATTTTATAGTAGAATAACGTTTTATTTTATTTATATTTATTTTATGTTACTTCTAATATTATATTTAAATCAACTTATTTTGTTTGTTTTTCAGAGATGTCAGATCGTTCGCAAATCTTTTAAAATCATCACTGGGCTCTGGTATTCTCGCAATGCCGGCTGCGTTCAAAAATGCAGGAACTATTGTTGGTATATTTGGCACCATCTTCTTAGGGTATATTTGTACACATTGTGTGTATTTATTGGTAATTAACTTTACAGTTTTTAAAATCAATAATTCATTTAATGATTAATTCAAATATATTTCCTTTTCTTAAGCTTCTATGCAAACTCTTTAAAGAAATACATTTTTTAATTTATTTATTTTGGTTCTCAAGTTCACTAACATAAAAAAAAATCTAACTTTCAGGTTAAAACGTCTCAAGATGTGAGTAGAGTATCAAAAGTACCATCACTCGGCTATGCTGAAACCGTAGAAGCCGTATTTGCCACAGGACCAAAGCCACTGCGACGATTTTCAAGATTCTCTAGGTATTTCAAACTTATTGTTTTTATCCTGCAATTCGTATATTACACTCATAGATATCGCCTCGAAACAATGAATCAAAGATATAATTTAAACAAATTAATTGATGGCAATAAGCCACCTTGAAATAATAATTCGTCAAAGTATAGAAGCTTTCGTATTCATGTACCTATACCTACCCAATGTGATATAGGAAATTGTAACTCAATGTCAAATTAATTTTAATATTGATTCCGGGGCCCCATATTGATAGCCATTGCAAACACATATTTTCTAAATTTAATCCAATTTATTAAAAATATTGTTTTTAAAAATTATTGAACGGTACAGTGAAACTAGTACAGCCAGGAAACATACTTTAGTAGTGTATATGTGGGAAATACATAAAATTTGTGTTTATTTCAGGATATTTATAGATTGGGCGATGGCCTTCACAATACTTGGCGCCTGCGCCGTCTATGTCATCCTACTAGTGGAATCTGTGCAGCAGGTAGGTAATCTTGGACAGCTATCAACATATCATCAGATTTTGTTGCATCGTCACCTTGGTTTCAACGCATTCGTATATATTTCCTTATTTTTATTTGATATACCTAAAATAGGCGGAAAATGGAAAGACAACAATTCTGTTATTATATTTTTTGCCTCAATTCGTCTGGTTTCTTTCCACTTAAATAGGTAAAATATTCATCTTACCTAAATCTAATGACCACAATAAAAAACACCAATATATTCCACTCCTTAATGATTTAAGCTATTAAATGAAAATAATAGACAATATTATACAATAATACATTTAAAATTAACAATAACCCATTTTTTTCAGATTGTCGACCATTTTGTGACGGACAACGGCCTCAATACAACTATGTATTGCCTTATATTCTTGGCTCCAATACTTGTATTCACCCAGATAAAAAATTTAAAATACATTGCACCGTTTTCTGGATTTGCCAACATTCTGTTGGTACTTACATTTCTTATATGTCTGTACTACATATGCTCGGACTTCCCCAGTTTTGATTCAAGGCCAATGTCAGTACCAATAGGCCGGTTACCACTGTTTATAGGGTAAGGAATGTTGCCATGCTTATTAAATTATATTATAATCATTTTGAGGCCGTCGTTTGCCAGTATTGGAACGTGACGGTTGTGGGCTCACTCGGTTGGTGGTGGGGACGGTTGTGGGGGATTGAATTATTATTTATTAATATTTTCATGTCTTCGCTCTGGCACGAAGGCAAAAGCCCGACGTTGAGTTTCGCCACTCAACATGCCTCGTCTCGAAAAATTCGGCGGAAAGTGGAGAACAGAGTGTCTTAACACTAGATTCATTCTGCCTACCCTTCTATAAGCGAGATACAACGTGAAGTTGATTTATAATCATTTTCAAATAAACGTTGACGATCAAGATTTTCTTTCATATCTATTAAATTGTAGTCAACAGTAAGGCAGAGTAAATCTACGCGGCATATTCCTTTCACTTCCGATTTCAAGGATATTTACCATTAGCCGCCATTAGGGCCTAACTGTGTCACGATAGTACCTCCCTACATACCTACATATGTAATAACATGTATTAAGTAGTTTAGTTAAAATACGAAAGTGCGTATAGTCTGGCAAACATGTTATTGATAATGGGAAGCACGCGCGGCAAATTGCGCAGAAAGCGTATTTTGATGTCTGCACATAGACACCCGCTCACGCCGGACCGATTCCCCGTAAGGGCTCGCGGGGAATCGTTGCGGGGTGTGACCGGGCTACGGTACAGTCGAGTGCAACGCTATCAGTTCATTACTATGAAATATGAATATAATATCATATGATTTTCGACGATTCAAAAGTGCTTATAATAATTGCCTATTTGAATAAAGAATATTTTGAATTTGAATAGCATCATATAGACGGAATGGCGTAGTAGAGCATATTTATCTAGTAATATTATAAAAATTAGTAAAAAACACCAAAGCAACATGTAAAATGAAGATATGGTAAATTGAAAAATTAAATAAAAAACTGAATTAAATTATTATAATGAGGCCACATACAAATCTTCTCAATCCAAATTCAATAAAAAAAGTAAAATTTAAAAAGTAAATTTAATATATAAAACATGCAAACAAATACAACATTTTGGCGTTAGGCAACATGCAAAATCAACTTATGGGTAAGTAAATAATTTTTTTGATTATGGAAATAGAGGTCTTGACAAATAAATTATGTTAATAAATTATATCTCCAAATTAAATCAAAATTTTATTACCATTTTATTTAAAACGTTAATTAATGCATGCAAGAAAGTAAAAAATAAAAATTGACAAATAATAAAGCAAATAATCAAAACGGTAAAAGGCATTTTTGTTTACAATTAATTATATTCTTGTTTGAACAATATAGTGTGAGCTCGATTGTACCTTTAAAGATGTGTGGGTGCGAATTCCTGTAAGGACGTAGCGCTCACACTGACGCAAATGGCAAACTATGGCAAAGGGATACCGCACTCTCATTTTTTGTACCTCAAAATTTATTGAAATAATTTACCCAATATTATTTTCTTTTATATAATCTTTAAGAAGTTTAAATATTGCCAGATATTTCTTTATCCATATTGCATAGTTTATAAGCTTGTATTATGCACACTGAATGTTTATGTTGTACATAAGTGTGTATATAGTATATACACATATACGTAAATATCATGTGCCATTAGTTATATAAGCAGAAGCTTAGAATTGATTAATTATTTATTGACTCAAAAATGTTATTATACTTTTCGGGCTAGTCTTGATTTTATTCTCGACAACAATGTATGGAACAGCTGATTATTTTGCGATATTTAGATATCCTCATAAAATTTTCGTTTTGTATAATTTACTGCAACATAAACATGATCAGATATTTTAATTATCGTATAGGTAAATGTGATTTGCTAAGCCTGAGGTAAAACAACATAACAGGGTAACACTGATCGAACGTTCTCTGCGCATACGTATACTGCGCAATTTACCGCGCGTGCTTCCCATTATCAATAACATATTTGCCAGACTATACCAGCAAACATTTTGAGCAATTTCTTTATTCACTAATTGTTTGTCTAAACGTTGCTACATAGTTGTTCAAATTAAAAAAAAGGTAAGTAGGTAATTTTCTCTCTTACAATATATAGGTAGGTATATTGAAGATAATGAAAAAATTACACATCAATACACTGTCGCCGTCCTGAAGTTAGGATTTCTGAACGCGCACTTGGGAAAAAAACATAAAATCTACTCGTCGCCCATACTACTACAAAATAATCGATATTTCAACCGAAAAATAGTAAACTTAAAAATTTTCAAACACATTTAATAAACAAACGTAATAAAAAAGTACAATGGAGGATTCCCACTATAGTACCGGTCATGGTTCTTCGGCTGATGTCATATGAGATATAATCTTTTATGATTCTTGGACCGGAACGTAAATGAAACGATAGTGTAACATTGTTTCTCATATAACAATATTTAAAAAAATTATCAAACTCGATGCGTCCTCCCTGACTGATTCTGACTTAACTTAGTTTCACGCTGTATCCCTAGTGGGGTAGTCAGAGACAACGAAGCGCCAAACGCTACTGTCTCTACATACCTCTTTCGCCTCGTACACTGCCATCAATCTCTTCATACCCTGCTTCATGCACTGCGAGGAGTCCTCATGCTTTTTACTAGACTTTCCTCTGGTATCTTTAATACTGTACCTTTACCTCTCTTACCGCTCACTTTTCCCATCATAAACCTTGTTTGCCATTCTTTCATCACTCATTTTATCGACGTGCCCAAACCAGATGAGCACGTTCTTCTTCATTCTCACAGTTACATAGATATTCCTTGCTCGAGTAAAAAGATAACAATATGAATTGTTCCAGTACAGTTATATTTGCAATGGAAGGAATCGGGGTGGTGCTACCAGTAGAGAATACAATGGCTAAGCCTCAACACTTCTTGGGCTGCCCTGGAGTGTTAAACATCACAATGACAATAGTGGTGGTGTTATACATGTTTATGGGTATTTTGGGATATTTACGATATGGAAACGAGGCTGAGGGCAGTATAACGTTGAATCTACCCACCCAAGAAATGTAAGCTATTTAGAAATCATATTACTAAACAAATATAAATTTGTTAAACTACTATATTTTGCCATGTTATATCATGCAAGGTAAACAGAAATTACGTAATAACAAAGGAATAACGTACTTTTTAATATCAACTAAGACATTAAATTGCATAACATTCACGCATGATTGATTTTAAGGCTTTTCCGTCATGGTAGGTTGGAAAGAGAAAACCTAGTGTTAATGTTAATGCCATTGGCTTTTAACTACCTTAGGTACACACATAGGTAAAAATCATGAGATGAAAATAATAATCCTGTGTCCGAACTGCTGATGAGTTTTGAAAGACTATAGTCTATAAGGCCATAAATGTTATAATCTACACATCACTAATATTAACTAGAAAGTCAAAGAATTCGTTAGGTCAAACATGCTGATATCGATAACTCCTTATCGAGGGACTTGACTTGAACATGACTTTATTATTACAGTTAATAAAGCTTTTCTGCTTGTAAAATAAATGAATTTTGTCTATAATTATTTTTATAGAAAAATTGCTTAATATAACGTAATATATTCTCTTTTTAATTCAAGAAAAATATTTGTGTAATTTCAGACCAGCGCTCATGGCAAAGGTGTTTATTATAATAGCAATTTTCTTCACATACGTATTGCAATTCTATGTACCAATGGAAATAGTTTGGAGAAACACTAAGCAACATGTGGCACAGAAATATCACAATATTGCACAAGGAATAATGAGAGCCTTCTTTGCTATCCTTACTGGTAATGTTATTTTTTATTCTTTTTATTA
Source organism: Heliconius cydno galanthus (assembly GCA_036379175.1). NCBI lineage: Eukaryota > Metazoa > Arthropoda > Insecta > Lepidoptera > Nymphalidae > Heliconius > Heliconius cydno. The sequence goes on from JAKRZM010001275.1 coordinate 1,309,510, forward strand.
TGTTTTTTTTTTTATTTTCATATAAGAAAAATATTGTAAATGTAAAAAAATATGTATATTTCTATATTTTCATTATCTGACTTTCAAGCACGTTAAAAACTAAAATTGTAACTCTAGAATCAACCAAAAGGCCAAATATCTGCTTTTTATGACTACTATAATAAGAAATCCAAAAAATATTAATTTTATATAACAAAAGAACAATGGTAGTACATACTTATTTCTCATAGCCTAAGTGGCCTTAAATTAAAACTGCACAGAAAAACAATATTTTTAAAATATATTTCAATCTAGTGCTCAGTACAAATGATATAGGATCTTTTAATTTACGTATATAATATATGAATGTGGAATATATGCATACTTTTTAACTTCACGCTGTATCCCACATAGTTATACCATAATCAGTAGAATTCTAATGATAAGAGACTCCGATCCCACAGTTTCTGTCAAAATTTCGAAATACAATGAATCTCAATATTCATTATATCCTTGTTACCACAGCGAGGATATAAAATAACTCATTTCCTCGACTGAGAATCGAACCCGCAACCATCCCGTTCATTTCCCGTTCAGTCAGGCGCTATACCAGAGAGGTACGTAGAGGACGGCCTCCAATAATTTTATTTATTTGACTTTATCTATTACAGTGATAGCAGCAGCATCTCTACCAAGATTAGAGCAAGTGATTGGTTTAGAAGGCGCATTCTTCTACTCGTTTCTTGGTCTGATAGCTCCGTCATTAATGGAACTCATATTTTGTTGGGAGAGAGGTCTTGGCAAATATAACTATATCCTCATAAAGGATTCAATTTTAGCCATATTTGGGACATTCGTCCTTGTGACAGGAGTTATGCAAAGTATTAAAGAAATTATTAGGACTACTTAAATTAGAGTGAAAAGTGATTTATATATTAAATGTAAATATAGATAATATTCATTAATGACTGGCGCAACCTTAAAGTGGAAGTACTTCCAATACTATAATGTCAGGGTATTATATGACGTGTTATAAACTAATAAATTAAGTTTTAAATAAACATTACTTGTTTAATTATCATGTACTTACATTTATTCTGTAAAAATTATACTTATTATATACATTTATAAAATTATAAAATGCCAAGTTCCAAAGCATTGTATGCGACTTGACCAAAAATAATTTAATTTGTCTATTTTTGAGACTTTCGTGGCGGAGTGGGACAATGTCACTGTAAATGGACTGTGGTTGTGTGTTCGATTCCCACTCGGGGTAATAATTATAATTTAAAATTATTTTCTTTCTACACTATGATAGACAAAGCGCGTCGATAATTACTTCAAGTAATACATAACATCTCGAAAATTGGTCAGAATGTGGAAAACAGAGTGTCCTAACACTGACGTCTTTATAGTTTATTTTAAAAAAGCACCTTTACGGTTTTCCCCCCTAACAGGATAGGTGGAGGGAACAATGTGCTAATTTCCTATATCTGAGTTGTGTGTTAAGTAGCAGGGCTCAATGCAGGGCTTTGAGTCATTACCAGAACAAAGAAATAAAAATGACAACACTATTTTTTAAATTACCTATATTAAACTTTACATACAATTCAAATCTACTTAACAACTATTATATACACATTCTCAGGCTTTTCATTAACTTGCTCTTTTTTCTGTTTGTCAGGCAACTTTGTTTGTTTGTCAAGCAGGTTTTTCAATCTTAGAATTTGTTGAGATCGAACTCTATCTCTTTTTTTTAAATTCTTTATGATGTCTAGCAATTTCTTTCTTTTCTTTAATTCTGCATATCTTATTTTCTTTATTTTAGCAACAGTATCTTCTTTTTCCTGCAGCCTTGGCTCTTCTTTAATGTGATGCGTCAAAGTGTGTTTGCCGTCCTCATCGCCATTAGTTTCAACATAAATATCTTGAAATGACGACAAATTCTTCTTCTCCTTATTTTCTCGATACCTTTACATGTCAATAAAATTTGTCTTGTAACTATGTAAGAAATTAATTGATTTCCTATCCAAATTTAATATAAATCTAAATAATATGGTATATATCTAATTATTTTATTAAATAAATTAAATGCACTTAAAACTATGTATTAAAACTATGTGCACTACGTATGTGTGTGTGTGTGTGTGTTATGGGTTATGGGTTCGAACTTCAAACTCAGGCGTAGGCGCGGGAAGCGCGACGTGCCAGTTCTGCCACTCAACATATAGTACGCATTTATCTCGAAAATTGAGCGGAAGTGACGAACAGGATATGGAGTACACTTACATAGAAAAAAAAATACCTTCTCGAATTTTCCCTCCATTTTTTTCTTTGCTCTTTTTGTTTACGAAGAGGTTGTTCCGATATGCTTTTAATTTTTTTTGCTTCCTTAGCTTTTAAGTACCGTAATCTTCTTTTTTCTTTTGCTATGGCTAGTAATTCTGGGTCATTTTTTATTTCTGCGTATCGTCGCCTTTTACATAATCTTTGCTGAGCTAATCTATCTTTTTTAATTTGTTTAAGTTTAGCAGTCATAATAATTAAAGTTTTTACTATAGTAGAACAATGTGTACCTGTAATAATAATAAATATACTTTTTCTGTTTGCTTACAAAAATTAATACATGCAAAAATAACAGGTTTGGATCGTAAAATTGGCGTAAAGTAGCGTAATATGTGAATAAAATATTTGGAGAAAAATAACAAAAGAAGATAAATAGAATTTGTTTTGTTGGATAAAGAGCAATTATTTTAGTGTAGTAGAAAGAATAGTAATAATTTATCACAGCATCGAAAAAATCCGTAAAGCACGAATAAACTAGAAACTCTATACAACAGAAATTGTGGGTTGAAATTTGAAATTGGCATAAAGTAACCTTGACTAATATTTTATCATGGTTAACACTATCCACGAAACACGATTACCTGCTGAAAATCACTGTAGTCCCAGGTAGATTTCAAATTTCAACGTTAAAATATTATTTTGCTCCATGGTCATTGGTTTCAACCGGCGTCATTGCCCTCTATTTCAATCTTGTTAACAATGACGTTGCTATCAATGACACTTTTTATAGAAACTATGCCGGAGTACCAATGAATATAAATCCAAAGTAAGTGAAATGCACTGGTACACAATTTGATTGAATGTGAATCTAAATATATAATTGCGTTCACCAAATCACTCGTAACTTGAAAGTAATAGATAAATATACGAATGACATGTTCCTTGCGAATGACGATTGATTTGCTCTTAGAATTAATTCCTGACTGACAGCGTTGTTCTTGTTAGTCTGTTACGTGCGGCGCGGAAGTAGTGATGTACTTGATGTTTACAGCAAGACCATTAGTCAGATATAAAATTTATTTCACTGTTTAAACTTTAGATAGTTTATTTTGTATTTATTTGATATAATTATAATTTAACTTAATTCACTTTCATTAAATGGCTAAACAAAAAGAGCGAATTATCTTAAATTATCTAAATTATTAAAAAAATATATAAAACTTATAGCAAAAGAATTATCTATGATATTAGCACTTTAGTCTACTATTCTATTCTAAAAGAAACGAAACGTCTATCAACAAGCAATAAATAGCGCCATTTTTTAATTTTAATTTTTAATACTTTATACTTACGTTTTTCTACAAAATATCTTATGGCGAACCGATATTATAATTTTAAAGTAATTTAAAACCTCAGTTTTAACTTACATTTAACATGTTTTGAATAAAATCTTTTTTATTAGATTAAATTATCATGCTTTCGCCTTTCTAAGCTTTTGTAAATCAAGATCAACCTTTCTAATTCTAAGTTCACGTGAGAACGCTCAACGCTAGAACATAAGATCAGTGAACAAAAATAAATTCCAGACGTGCCAATATTAGGTCTTATGCAATACGAGAGCGTAAAGAATTTTAAATCAGTTTTCCTTCTACCATAGGAAGCATCACTAACAAGGAATAAGATATTTGGCACGATTTAATTTAAATAATAAAATATGTATAACAACATTAATTTCAACACAAAATTGGTAGGTCCCAACATCTTATTTGATAATTATTTTTTTTTAATATTATTTGTTTTATCTTAAATATTACAAAGATTGTTTATCTAAGTTATCAATTGGTTTTCGTATCTGATAAAATATTTATTAGCTAAAATACACTAGGACAAAGTTTGCTGTAGTTTTACTGTTAAAGTGTGTGACTCGTCAAAATGAGTTTGGTAAGAAAATGCAATGAGTTTTAGGTAATTGGTTACGAAAATTAAAATGTATTGTCATGGTCTACGACCATCTTTGGTGCTACCTACTTGCACTGTGTAATCATTTAATGACTCGAGCAATTCCGCCTCTATTTGTTTCCTTTACGTTTTTATAGTGATAACAAAGTTCAAGTCACAGATACTTATCTACATTCTATACATTTATATTGTGTATTATAGTGTAATTATATTATATTTTGCTTATTTGGAGTGAATTTTGCTTGTGTGTTGACGTGTAATAAAATAAAAATAGTGAAAACATGGATAACCTAGAAGTATGTAGTTAAAAACCTAAAAAAAATAAGTTTACCATAAATTATATTATGAATTTGCCAAGCTGTTTGAATTTAATACACTTAAAAAGTTAAAATATTGAATAGTAATCTATAATGCTTTATGGATGACATTTGTATCCAAATTATATATAATAATAGTATTAATTAAATATAGTTAATTTTCATAGCACAACTTGAAATTAATACTACATTACAGGTCTTTCCAATTATAATCGGAGTGGGATCTGTAGTTATCATAGCAACTGTTTTTGCTCATTTTGTTTTTGGCAAGAAATCAAAATCCTCTAAGGGTAAGAAACTTGTTGCATTAGTGGATCCAAACATCAAGTATGCATTGCCTCTCATAGAAAGAGAAGAAATAAATCATGACACTAGGCGATTCAGGTTCGGCTTACCATCACCAAATCATGTACTTGGTAAGTCATATATGTTAAAAATATTTAAATAATTTGCAATATATTTGAACAAAGATGATTAATTTATATATAATAATTATAATTAATTTCATAAGCCTTTACCTAAGTAAATTTAATGGTTACTTGTGTAATAACTTATGTTAATTATGTAATAACTAATAAGTCATATGTAAATATATTGCCATGGCTTAAAATTATTGTAGTACTACTACTATTATTTGTAAGCAGAAAGTGTAAAACTAGTCTAAATTTCACTGCAATAATTTATTTCATGAGTTAAATTACCAGAGCAATGAAATAAAAGTATTAGAAATGTCATTCCCCAAGTGAAAATTGAACTCACAATTGTTGTATTTACAGTTATGACTGTAAATACAACAATTGTGAGTTTGTGCCTCTGTGCCACAATGGCCTCACAAATTGTAACAATTTGTTTTATTATAGGTTTGCCAATTGGTCAACACATACATTTATCAGTGAAAATTGATGATGAACTTATAATAAGAGCTTACACTCCAGTGTCAAGTGATGAAGAAAAGGGTTATGTTGACTTGGTCATTAAGGTTTGTGTTTTATCTTTTATGTAATAATGTAATAATTTGTGTGTGTATTTTAATTACTAGACAACCAAAGAAAAAACATTAACAATGTACTTATATAATTTGAAATTATATAATTTATATTTTTTGAAATTATATCTTAAATTGCCAAATCATGTAACATGCCACTTTCCACATCCATTCGAGAAATAATAATAAAACTATGGAGCTAAATATTTTAATAATCATCTGAATTAATAATATAAAAATTAAAACTGAAAGTAATTTTATTATAAAGTGGACCCGGGTGGTTTTGCTCTCTGGATCTATAAGTTCATTGAATTCAAAATTTGTTCATTAAAGATTTTTCCATACAAACTTTCAACCCCTATTTCATCCTGAAATTTAAACCTGAGTTTTAAATTTTAAATTTTTCAAAATCCCTTAGTATATATAGATAATATTTCTTTTAGGTATACTTCAAAAATGTTCATCCAAAATTCCCAGAAGGTGGCAAAATGTCCCAATATCTTAATGATATGAAAATTGGTGACACAATAGATTTTAGAGGACCTTCTGGCAGATTGCAATATGCTGATAATGGCACATTTTTAATTAAAAAATTGAGGAAGGATCCGCCTGTTAAGATAAATGTGAAGAAAGTCAACATGATTGCAGGTATTTAGTTTTATTTTTTGTTTTTTTTTTAGCATCAAGTTTTTTTCCTTTATATAGCATGGAACCTAGTGTTAAGGCAAATCGTCTAATTTTCGTGACATTGTAAATTGAGTGGTGGGACTAAACACTGTGCTTTGTCTTGTTACCAGTTTGAAATATTTTTTTTTTTTTTTTATCTACTAGCTGATTTTGCAATGGACGTTGATAGTGATAAAATACAAAATGTTTATACAATTTAAATAATGATGCAATACATAGCCAGTTTGCAAAATATTTTTTTTTATAAACTCGTCATTAAAGATCTATACTGTAATATATATGTACTGTATAGCAAATAAATAAGAAATACTATATTATTGCTGGATATTGAAAATCCTTGCAAATTTTTAAATTTAAAAATGTTGCAAATCCTAGCAAATTTTTTAGGCCCGTATTTATAAACCACAATCAACTCGGGTTGATTTTGATACCATTTTCACGCAAGCGTAACAATCTATTAATGAAAACGGCATCTACAGATCGATCTCTGAGTTGAGAGTTTTTCTTTATTCTTGTGAAAAGAGTCTACATTTGATAAAACAACTAAATGCAGTACACTCATAACACACATAAGTGATTCGATTTTTGCAGTACATAAATACGAATATTTTTATAAAAAGAAACAAGTTTAAATATATCTATGTATATTTATTCTTATATGCCTAAACTATATTTATATAAAATAACATAATAATGGATATATTACGCGGATGAAATGTTGCTTCAGTTCATTCTGCATTTTCTGCAAAATATAAAACTAAAGATCTTTTTGACTTGAAAATTTCCAGATTTTATATTACTGTTCTGTGACAGGCATGAGTATTTGTTTAATTGTTGATATTATTTTATGTGTTTGTCATTTAATTGATGGCAAGATAGCGTGACTTGTCACTATTACACAATATATTCAGTCTTGACATATTTCTACAGATAACTGATAGCATTTTAATTGAAAGCTATAAATAAAATATATGGTCCTTTTAATTGCTATACTATTATAGTATTATACACTCTCATTTTATTAGTGATTAGTTTTTTAAATATTATACAATATATGCCAATATTAACAAAATATAGCACTAAAGTAAATTATCTAAAAGTTAAGAATGTTTTAAAATATTTATTAAAACGTTTATGTTTTAAAATATTTATTACTGTTTAATTAATTGTATTGGCAAGTATATAATTATTACTAATTTTATATAACAATTTGTCACGAGCGTGTGGATACATAATATATTTATCATAATGTTACAATGATAAAACTTTACGTAACAATATCAAGTCAAAGTTATAATCTAATGAATTAATACAAAGCGGCAGTAGGTTTATGTATAGTATTAAATTATTATAGTATTTAAAGTGATATGAATTGCTAATTTCGTAACGAAAGGAATCGGACTTTTAGGCCACTATTTTATAATTAATAGGTCTCAACTCTGAGATCGATCATGACGTAACGTTTTCATTCATAGATTATTAAAGAGATCCATAGATCTCAAGATCGATATTAAAGTTGAGATCGGTTTATAAGTAGGAGCCTTAGTGGCCGATCCGAGATAAACTTCCTAGAACTGTTTTTTAATATTTTTAATGAAAATCTTTTTAACTAAACAAACTGTCTTACATAAACGTAATCGTTTCTCGAACATTTAAGTGTGCAAATATGGTACAAATCTTTATAAAGTTTTCTTTCAAAACGTCGAAAAAATCATAGCTAGCAAGATTTATAGATGAAATTCGAAAAACACGAAAATAACATGTGGAACAGTTTCTCAGAAGATATTCTAAAAATAATTTCGCGGTATCATATGACTATTTTTTTAAGGTTGACTGACCAACACTGTCTTGACTTAAAATGTTAATACGACGTATTTAAAAATCTGAACATTTGGTCAATTATTGTTTTAATTTGGAGCGTTTTAATACAAAACCACAATTTTGAATATTATAAATTTAACCGTCTGCGTGTCCATCATATCCATCGTATCTCCTGAATCAAATATAATACATATAGATATATGAATTATTCGATATTTAGATGATTTTTCTCATTAAAAAAAAAATAGGGCTTTGTTCTTAATAACGCATAGTTATTGCATAGAAACCCAATGGTTATGCAAATAGAAGAAACTGTAATTTATAAACATTGATATTATACATCACAAATTTGAATATGTTATCATAATCTGTACAGTGATAAGGAAGGTGAGAATTGTTGCTATGACTAATTACCTACATTTTGAAATACAGAGTTTATTTTATTAAATAGTATGGTTATCTATCCATCTATTATACAATACATAAATTGTAATTTAAGCCATTTTGAATTTTATTTGTTTTTGCTCTAAAATATTAAAAATTCTATTCCTACAAGTGGGAATCGAACCCACAACCGTCGCATTTATAGTCACATGCAGTGTCACTGCGCCACGACGTTTATTCGCAATCGTATTTCAAGAATTCACTATAATGAACGTAGCAAAGACACTAGTTAAAATAATGCTTACATAAATGTAATTACTTAATTAGAAATGGCCTCAACAATAAATAAATAGAGACCACGTCAATTTATACGATAATAAACAATATAGTCAAGGTGAATGTATGTGTAATCTAAATAAATTACAAATAATCTATTAAAGAAACATAGCGTCATGTCGACCAAAAGCGTCAGGTGTATCATTGAATTATTTCATTGTACTGTGTACAGGGATTAACATGTTAATTAAAATATGATTTATTACAATTTAAAATAGAATAAAATTTATATACATATTGGCTTTCATTTGCGGCTTCGCCCGCATGGTGCAATTTAAATTACTAAGAGTTGTATATTTGGCATTTACCACATCGTAAGTGACCGGTAAATCTGACTGTAAGCATATTGAGTTACATTGAAAATATTAACATGAAGTAATATTACGTATAGTTCTGTTAGTCTTGCCATGAATATTGTTACAAAGAAATATATTCTTTTTATTGTACGTAACATTTGTTACTATTACAGTATGTTAGTATTCAAATTATCATGACGTTTGGAGCAAATTTTACTCTCTAAAACTAACCATAAATAATAATCTGATGGATTACGATCAGGACTAGATGACGGCCAGTCGTTTTATGAAGTCAGGAACGTTCATTTCTAACCAAAATTATTGAACATGGTGCTGTTAAGGGGCTTAACTTCTCGCTAACGATTATACTATCATCTTGATACCTTGGGCCGCTGTGTTTTTCACAAAAAATGGCTCAGTTACTTCTTCGTAACTAATACCCTTCACTTTCACCCTTCACTAAAGTCGGATAATGTCCACGTTATACTCTATTGACATATTGGGAAGCTTATTTAAAACTTTCATCATAAATACGGTCATTTTGTTTGTTAAGTCATCCAGCTCGTATACTATTCCACTGCACTATAATGGTCTTAACTATAATTTTCTTATTTATATTTAATTTTCTCAGGTGGTACGGGCATCACGCCAATGCTACAACTCGTTCGCCACATCTGCAAGGCCGAAGGTGATCGAACTGAGCTCAGACTTCTATTTGCAAATCAAACTGAACAAGACATATTGTTGAGAGATGAACTCGAGAAATATCAAAAGGAGCACCCGGAACAATTCCAACTTTGGTACACTATTGATAGAGCTAATGAAGGTAAGTTAATTAAATAAATATTACATTTCCTCGAATGGGGATCGAACCTACAACCAGTCGAGTCGATTTTTCAATCACACTTTGTGCCCCTGCACCACGACTGGCCTCAAATCATTCTTATGCAATTTATGTTAACATGTTAGATTTAATTATATTTATTACATAATGTATACAAAAGGAAATAGTACTACAGTTACTGAAAAAAAGAAAAAGCCTACAATTATGTTTTTTCATAGTTTTTGTTGTTTTTTTTAAAAACTACTGAAGGAATTGCCAATATTTATATAGGACTCAAGACTCAAGAGAAAATAATTATTAATATCGAACTACTTAGTGAAAAAATATGATAATTTAAATATACACTTTAAAATGATATTTAAAATGATTACGTAAAATAACATTTTATATTTCCAGGATGGAAATATAGCACAGGATTTATAAACGATACGATGATCGAAGAGCACTTGTTCCCACCGGGCGATGACGTCATAGTACTAATGTGTGGACCTCCCCCTATGATCAAATTCGCTTGCACTCCAGCACTAGACAAACTTGGATATTCTGAAGATTCACGTTTTGCATACTAAAATGACAATAACATCACATTCTACTACTGTCTGTTAAGTATCTGATAATTTATTTGGTAGATATCTGTTTTGCTATCTTATTAATAAGGTACAGACAGCATCAATGATATTTTTTATTTTTATTTTATTTAATATTAGACAGTGGTATGGATCATCTATCTATTTATACAGAACAATAATTATTTATTAAGAATTAAAAATTGGTGTACAATTGCAAGTTTTTATGAATCAAGAGAAGGTCTTTACATGTACACAATTACAAATAAAATATCGAAAGTGTTAGGCTCTTTATGTCTCTGAAATGGTGACTAACAAATTCCAGCTGTGTGCTAATTTTTATTTATGAAAATATTGGTTTTAACCAGACTGTCAAATGCTGGTGTCAGTGATTGTTAATTAAGTTAATACTTTTAATGTAAAAGTTCAAGAAATATTCCAAGATTGCCAGTTTGTATAGTAAAGAAGTGAATAAATGAAATACAAGTAGAAACTCGATTAACTGGACTAACCGTCGTTTGTCGTTCATAATAAAAACAATTTTTCAACATACGTTATAATTATTACACTTATTCGTGTTTTCCTATGCCATCCATTCATATATAGGTAAAGGTATTAAATATATTTGATCGCGATCGATAATCCGGATAATCGCAAATCCGTATAGCTGAGAGCGGGATAATCGAGTTTCTGCAATAATCACATTTTGTTGTTAAATCAGAGGATTTCGAGGATGTATTGTGTTTAGTTTATAATATGTTGGTTGTCTGTAGTTTGTAAGAATGTTGATGTTTCTACTGGGGTTAGTCTTACACTACTTTAATATTAAAAGGTATTTCTTAAAAGCAGAAGCTGAGTGTTTTATTTATATATTTTTTTCATATAATTTATAGACTTAGTCGAATTATATTTTTATGAAAAATATAACGTAAATATTTGGGTAGAGTAAAGAAAGACAATATTGAAAGAAAAGTATCTTTAACATTAATGTTTGTTGTAGTTACCGAATATAAGATTTAATAAATTACTTATTTTTATTTTAATCATAAAGTATGTATGAGTATTGTTAAATTATTATACCCTACGACACTTGTAAATTAAAAACACAATCTCTAGTGACAACTAAGTTTAAGATTCTTTAATTTACACTATCATTTTATAATGAACAGGCGACCCGCTCGCGCCTCGCCCGCTTGAACTACATAATTATAAATTTACTAATTTGTATTACTTTCGTTTTATAATAAAATAATGTCTATATATACGTAATATTAAAAACTTTTTGTACTTATTAATTTAATCCGTTTCTGAGATTATCAGGACCAAACGCACATATTTTTTTGAATGAATTTCATTGATTTTGGAAATAGCCAAATAGCCAATATTATTAAATGCCACCAATAACATTTTTTCTTATATTTCTCAACGTACAGACACCGATTTGTTACATTTTATTGTAAGTATAGATTATTGAGAAATACACTTCGAAATATTGTAATTTAATTGAAAATTAGTTTAATTGTTATTATAGGCACGCATACTAAGTCCCGCGGGGATAACTTTTAATTTATAAAATGTATAGATTTGTATCATCTTTATATAATACGTATGCTCTAGACTTCCAGTTACAATTTTCAAGGCAATCATGGCTAGCCGACTAGAAAAATTGACTGGCGATATTTTAGACGACGAGTTTATGGACATATTCAGACCTATACAATATGTTCACATTTTATTCGGATGTCTACGAGTCCAATTGAAAGATGGTTTTGCGACATCGCCATCTAAATTGATCACTTTATATATGACGATAGTGTGGTTGGCCCACGTTTTCATTCAGTACTATCATTACACATATTGTAGATTTACCGACGGGACATTTTTCAACGAATCCCATTTTAAATTCGCCTATATTGATATTAATGGAATGGAAATGCCGTTGGTCATATATGAAAATTTTTTTACAGACAAAAAAAGAAATTGTGATATGTACGTCAAGTTACAGAAAATAGACCGCCATTTGAATATGAACGATCGAAAGGAAAAGAATGTGTATCTTGCTAAATTTATTACATATATCATATGGTTTTGTTTGACTCTGGCTACTCTTATTACGATTGTTTTTAATATTAATTTTATGCAATATTTTTGCTTTCCTGGTTTGGTCGTAACGTGGGGGCCGCTTGTTAGTTACTTCAATGGTATTTTAATAATGGTTATTTTGTACTATATAAGTGTGCGTGTTGACTTTGTGGCGAAAAAATTGGAAGATATTAATAGAATAAATTGTGAAAACAATTTAAAAAACAACTACCCACAAAATTATCTTTTAGTTGAAAGCTCAAATAGTTTCGATGATAAAATATGGAACGATATGTTAAAAAGCGTTCACTATATCGTCTCGGTGATATCAGACTTCATATATCTGTATGAACACAGGGTAAATAATTAAATAAACATAATAAGCATGTTATGTTATTTTTTGTATTAATTTTTTTTTTTTTTATTATATTTATTACAGATTCTCTACATTTTTGTTCAAACGACGTTGTGGGCGTTGCTTTATGTGGAAAGAGCTATTTTGTGTTTAAAATATCAAGTGAGTATTTTGATAAAAAATTATAAATTTAATTCCACACATTTCGTTTTTAATACTTTTTGTCCCGAGGACCTTTAAATATATATTCAGTACAATTTTTACCCGATCAAGTAACGTTGAACCGAACACTCGAGACCGATTCCGACTGTTATCATTAATAAACTGTTGGGCTTATTATTTTTGTTTCTATTGAGTCGGGTTTTTTGTTTTTATATTTTATTTTAACTTTATTTCATTATGTTGTTACAGACACAATTGGATATTTTTCTGTCGGCATTTTTAACGTTACCAGTAATATTATTTTTACTCTTAATGTATGTTCAATGCCGTGCAGCTAGTTATCTTACGTCGAAATTAGAAAAATTAAGAAGGCTATCCGTCAGCATTGTACATTCGTCAAAAAACGGTATGTACTTCTAGTAATAATTATAAAAGTAGGTATTTATGAAATGTTACATTAGTTATAAAGAACTAAGTTAGAGAATTGTAATTTAGGGGTAGTATGACTATTGTACTGGTCACTATAGACAGTTCCTCGAGATAGATATCCTTTCAATAGTGACCCAGCATCACTTTGACCATTACCATTTTTGGTCATGCCTTACAGGCTTCTGGTGCTTAGGAATACGAAGCATTGAACAAATTCCCAGCCTTGAATTGTTGTTGTCAAACGAAAGATCAGTATGTACCAAAGATTTTACTGAGTAGCTGGTATAAGCGACAGAAGTGTCCATCTCATACGTCTCAAGTATAAAAGATTTTTCTCCACTTTAACCGAAATAAATTCTGAAATAATTATAATGTCATTTCTTTTTTTCTATCCATTTATTTGAAATGTTTGTAACTAGGTTTTATAAAATTTCCATGGATACCGATATTAGTAGGTTTTCTTACCAATCTTATAAAATATTTAGATACTTGAAGATATTCATTAAATTAATGGTACCTACACTACCCCTTCTCTAACGTTATACACTTCAATTAATACACTTTATTTTATATACATACAGCAATATTGTCAATGCGTTTAAATTTAATGAGTTATTTTCTTTTCATAACGATTAATGTTAATTGGGAAGTAACTTGGATGTGCTCGTGTCTTAGGCATATCAATAGGACATAGGTTAGTGTGAACTTGTGTAACACTGTTCGGATCGAAATTCTTTAAGTATTTGAAAATAAAATGGAGGTTGATTTTGTTATTTGAATTTTAAATAATCAAAGATATTAACAAAGTTTATTACAAAACCATAAGTCACTTTGCTTCTTCTTCTAATATTTTTTTATTTACCATTAGTGGTGTTTCATTGTAACTCTCTTTTCGCCACATTCCGCAGAATTCTTGAATCATTGTATGTTGAGAACCAGAGCGAAGAAATAAAAATATTACATATTTCATTCCCCCGAGTGGATATCAAACTCAACTGGCGCGTTTACAGTCGAACGCTCGTGCCCCTGCGCCATGACGCCGACGCAATTTAAAAGGCCAAAGACTGTTCCTTTCTTGTAATCTCCTTTGAATTGGTCTTTGTTTCTTATATTAGTAAACCTAATGCGTTTGTTCACTTTCAGAGACTACCAGGAAATATATGAAAAATGTGCTATTATTACTGGAAGTGAGAAGCGATTTGTCAATTTATGATATTGTTAAACTAGACACTGGTGTCATAGGGAAATTTTTAGTCATCATCGCATCGTATACAATGGGGCTGTGTTACAGTTCTAAATTTAGCAATTAGCACTTTTATCTTAGTTTAACTATAAAACTTATTTAGACATATGTAACTCATAAAATAATCAAGATTATTAAATTTCAAAATTTTACGTTTTCAATTGTATAACTACTTATTCGTGGTATTTAAATAAACACCAAAATCAATTATATTAAATAACAATGAAAGCAGTGGAATATCTTTCGAGTGACATTTTAGAAGAGAGCTTCCTGAGGTCGTTCTACCCTTTTCGCTTAATACAAACTATTTTGGGGTCGAGTCGTGTCGACGCCCGCGACAGATTTGTTACCGCACCCACAATTCTCCAAAAAATTTACACTGTAATATGTCTAATTGTTTGTTTCTGCCTTTACACGTGTTCTGTATTTTTTTATTTCAGCAAATTTGTAATATATAGTAATATTTACTATATAACCCTAATATCAATATACACCCACTATATACTCTACTTATGTACTGTTATAAACACCCGATTTTTTAACAATGAAAGTAATGTTAAATTTTACATACAATTACAAAAAATCGATCGAAAGTTAAAGATTGATAAGAACCCGTACCTAAATGATATAATGTTTCAAACCAACGTTGTAACGGTGACTATAATTTTGGTTTTGTTGGTGACAATGTTTATTTTCACTTTATCAAATGAAAATCCAATAGAAGTATTCTCTTTCGGTGGTTTTCTGTGGGCTCAGTTGTCTTCTACCCTGGAATGGTTGTTTTGCTCAAATCTATTACTTTACTTTTATATTCGTCTTCGCTTTATTAACGCAATAATATCTAATCATTTAGAAGGCACTGAAAATATACGTGCTGTTTCTTTGAAAAGAAAATGTTTTCCTTCGATTAAAGTATTACGTTACATGGCATCTGGTACACACGACTTCAGATCTAGTGATACTGATGTCTTTTTAACAGACCTGTGTGAAGAGCTCATTAAGTTTCAAAATTTATACAGATTTCAGGTTAGTGATAAATATATTTGAATTTGATTATTTAACTCTCAAATTATCTATAAATATACTGTTCGTTTGTGGATAAGATTCCTAAAAAACTGTTTTTGATAGTAATTTGTTTTTCTTTTCAGATATTTTTGTTTTGCTTCAAATTTATTTCTGGCGTATTAATAAATTTCGAATATGGACTGCTCGCTCTTCAGAATAATGTAAAAAAACCTCTTCATTATACATATATTATATATAATAATAGTTATAGATACTTATAGTAAGTTGTAATTACTGTGCACTTTATTTTTAGCTTCTCCACTTGACGGAAAGCGTAATACTTTTAACAATGATATTCATAGATTTGAGTATTATTGTTTTTATTTGTGTACGATCCGAAGCCTTCTCTAGAGAAATTAACAACACCAAATATTTGTGCATTACAGTTCTATCGCGATATTATGATGGTAAGTATCTTACGCGAATTTAGATTTTATTTCAACTTCAAACTGTGCTCCTTCAAGGAGTAACACTGCAAAATTTTATTATACTGCGTTTATGATATGTTAAAAAAAGTAATTAATAAATATAAAATTTCAGGACCTCTTAGAAAGAAAGCCATTAAAATGTTAAAGATGATAAAAGAGAAACCTCCGCGCATATCCGTTTATGACATGTGGTATATGGATGCGTCGACGATGATTAAAATAATTAATTTAGTTACGACACTTATGGTAACACTATTGCAATTTGCGCTTTTGTAGTGGTAAATATTTTTACATAAATATTTGTATATGATGAACATCAAATTCATTCTCTTAATCAGATTTTTTTAAATTTTAAATAAATTTGAAATGTATATTTATTAATTCTAAAATAATTTGAAACATTCTAAAACTATAAATAACATAAAAATTTCATAAATTACAAAATTTTAGTACTGTTCTTTTTACTAGAGTGAATTTAAAATGTAACAAATTCTTTCGCTCGGTATAAACTATGCACCAATATGTAAGTAGTATTAGATATTTCAACTTAAAATTTAAATATTTAAATTCATAAAAATATATATTTGAGTAAATTTATTTATCTTATCATATTACATAAATTGATAAAATAAAAAAAATATTATTACATGCAAGCTATCGAATCAATGTGCACTGCACAGTGCACATTGATTCGATAGCTTTTAAAAATTTATAATTTTTATATTATTATTTATATATATATATATATTTATATATATATATAGCACATGAAATAAATAAATCAAAATAAAATTGTCAAAGTTTTTATTTCCAGATTATAAAGCTTACAATTATGACAATCATCATAAATTTATATTAAAGTCATTATTACCTATTATATTTGTAAAGCTTTAAAAACATTTAATAAATACATAAAGTTAAAAAAGAGATTTCAAGATTTAAAGTACTATAACATATTTTAAAAGATGGACGGATTGTTTATATATCTACATGATATAATTGACAAAATGGACGGACAATTATACTTTAACTTATATCTAACTTTTTCAGCTATTGCATATTCCGCATAGAACAAAATAGGCATATTCAATTATTGAGGCAAAATTTTCGAGATACTGCATTTAGAGTGGTGGAATACAATGCCACACTCTTGTCACCAGGAAGGGAAAATGAAAATAACTCATTACCCCCAAGGGAATTGAACCCACAACCATCCTCTTCAGTTCATCAGGTTACTAAAACAAAACACTACTGAAACTTTACTTGCATTAGCAAGTAAAGTGTTCTTCAAGGTTATGTATGGTATTAACTATTAATACAATACAGAACCTTGAAAAACACTTTACTTGCATTTTTTTTTTGTATTACAAAGTGCAGTGTGTATATAGCACTACTACTTGTATTGTTATTATTTATGCCTTCTTCTTTTCTATATATTCCATTTATAAAATATTACTTGATGCAGCATAACAAAATATTACAATATGGAGGCATAAGTTCAACTCTTAATTATAAATTAAATATAATATATAATTCAATTTTTTACATATTGATTTGTATGTTTTTAAGTTTTAACAACTTTGTACTTTGTTTATTATCAAGATAATATCTGGTTAATTAATAAAAATACACCGAAGGCAACTAAAGTAATGGAATGTGTTATTCTTGATGAGTTGTTGCATCTATGATCCAAGAAACAAAAACACCATATTGTTTCATCATATATGTCTCTGCAACAAAAGAAAAGATGAGAATTTTCATATAAATGATTTGTTTCAGCTTCAGTTTTTAACCTGCATATAGACAGATAATCTAGAGTTAAAACACTCTATTCTCCGGTATTTGTTGAATATGAGAAACTCAATGTTGATTGAATAATAGAATTTGCCTACTGGTGCAGAGAAATAAAGATAAGACACACCTTATTAAATTAATTTAATTTTTAAATCATTTGACTATACAGCTTATTATAAGCTATTAATTAATTAATGCTTGTAAAATAAAATCTTTGTAGTAAAATCATTACACATTATACATTATAGAAATAGTATGTTCTATCTAAATTAAAAAGCTATTTATATAATCAATGTTTTTTTAAAATTAAATATTGATTGTAAAGCTTCATTGGATGACCACCATTGCAGCTTGATAATAGCATTAATTGTATGACACATATAGGATTCTATTAAATAGAAACAATTAAAGTAATTTAATATATCCTATAGTGTTTATCCATCAATGGACTATCCACTACAAAAATATTTTTTCAATTTATGCCCACAGTTCCTGAAAATAATGTTCATAAAACAAAACTAATTATATTGTTACAATTAGCAAAGCTACTAATATTATTGTAAAATTATGAAGCAATTAAATTATTACCTTTTAATATCAAATTCCTTTATGCTATTATTAACATATTTGGCTAAATTTAAATCTTTAGCAGCATGGCGACATCCTTCATATGTATCAGCAGGTATATCGGTTCTAACAGCTTTAAAATTACTCAAACAGTCTCTTGTTATCACTTGTTTAGCTGAAACATTAAATATAATTAATAAAACATACTATAAAATTGTAATTGATCACTTCTTGAACTTAAAAGAAAATCACACCTAAACTATATTTATTTTTTTGCTTATTTTTCTGTGTTTATGCATGTAATAGATTAATATATTTTTAACACAATTCAAAACATCCTGAGGCTAGTTCATATCCTCCAAAATAACCTTAAACTAAAGGTGTTGATGAAATTTTTTCTAATGATAATGTGGCAGCTAGTTAAGTAAAAAGTAAAGTCAAAATTAAATCAGCTTCACACTGTATCCTATACACATTAGGGCAGGCAGTGAAGAAATGAATATGTATATAAATTTAATGAAACATTTCAATGCCTAGAGTGGGGATCAAACCCTAATATTCTAATTTTAATCTAAATCAGTACACTTTTATTAATTTTTCTGGTTTATATATAAAATTGTTTTAATTTACCTCCTTTTCTTTCTATCAGCTTTACACACACATCTTCATTATCTGGGCAAGGATTTCCCAAATATCCTATGCCACGCCAATTGAATGGTTCATTACATCCAGGAGTTGCTGCTGTACACTGATAACACCATATAGCTAAACCTGAAAAAAGAAACCAATAGTGAAATTTTATTTTAACATTTTTCTAACTCTGCAAAATATACACCTATGCGAAGTGGCAGCTCAATACATTGGAAAATATTATACCGTAAACGGCTTTTATATTTTATTTTTATTAGTATTTAATTGCTAAACAAAATTTATAAGAATTTAGTTTATAAGTAATGTAATTCTACTGTGATGAATATAGAGTAAAACCACACCCCTGTTAGTTATAAACAATAACTTACTTCCATTAAAAACTGTCGACAAAACGAATATTGTTAGTATCGTGTTCATGTTCCACATTTTTGTAAGTGTTTTATTCCATTTAAGCTTTTTTAACAATAGTAAATATAAAAGTTATGAAGAAAGTTTTCATAAAGACGCCGTTACAGCTTAGCTTGACGTTAGGCGATTGGCTAATGTCAAAACTCAAATGTCTTGATAAAACATCGAACATTTTATCTATTCGATACATTAGCTGGATCATCAAATCAACATAATTATGATTCTAACAAATAATCATATGGTCGTTACTTTACAGTCAACTATACGTTTATTCGTTTTATTATAATCTTAGAATAATGTAGGTGGGGAATTAAATCTTAAGAATGTAATTAATGAATTCAAAACGAAACAAAAATGTAATTATCACATGATTTAAGTTGGTTATTAATATATGTTCAATTTTCTTATTTTTTTTTATTGCTGATTTCTATTCGTATTTATTGAGCTAAAAACCAAAAGATGTTGACCAAAGAATAAAAACATCGATGACTTTAAAATGTGCACGTCCCTATTGCTCAAATGTGTTCAGATCTGTGCTTAATGTTTCAACAGATGATGAAAACGAATAGACAATGCATTTTCCATTTTTACTCAAATTTTAGAGATATTTACAAAAAAGGCTATTGAGAAAAAACAATTTAATTTTCTTTTTTTTATTTTTCTATGTAGAAATCGAACTCACAACTATCAAGTTTATATTTAAATGTTCGGACATTGGCTGTTGTTATTCTTTTTTTTTATTTTTCTAAGTAAGGAACGACCCCACAACTATCACGCTTACCTATGGCAATATATTGTGGCACAGCTGCTGCTGCTGTTGGTGTAAAATCCACGACAGCTGCTACTGCTTTAAAATAATGTGTTAAAAACTAACTGAATTTGAAAACCACCAATAGGTTTCGTTGAAAGTAAAGAGATAGATTAGTTTAACAATTTCCACACATTTACATCGTGTTTCACTGATCTATCGGGTACAAGGATTACGTGGGGAAAAAATAATGAATCTATATCTATCTAGCCCTTGCTTAGTTGCATTTTTGTATTTTTTTATATACTAGCAGCCCCCGTGAAGCCCGCTTAAATTATGCTCATATTTATTCAACTATAATTTAAAAAAAAAGATTAACCATTTTAGTATGGTTATATACATGTACTGTAATCAGTGGCGTAGCGAGCTTAACTCGCTTTACAGTGCTCCCCAGGCGAACACAATATAATTTCATATGTATGTTTAAATAGTTTTGCCGACTATTTGGCGCCCCTTTCTTTATTAGCGGCGCCCGGGGCATGATGGCCCCTTTCCCAAAACTAGCCAAAATACAAGTGTAATCAAAAATTTAGATCGCTTATGCTATTTCTGTGGTCAGCGTAAACAAACGCACAGACGAACAGATAAAACTTTTAAAAATCATTGTCTTGGGTTCTATTATATTGATAAACACCAATAGTAATTTTTCTGATATATCTTTTATGTACAGATATCGATCGGTTATGGTGTCATTATTATAAGAATAGATTAGGGATTATTGCATATATTATAGAATTAAGTAGTCCTTTTACCAATTTACTCGGTATCTAAAATAAGATTATTATCTTATAGTACTACTTGGGCATACTTTTGATAATATGTATATAATACAGTTAGTCTAGAAATATTATAAACAACGGTATTGATGTTTCTGTCAGTTTATATATTTTTGTAGGCATAACGTCTGAAAAATAACAATATACAATCATAATGTTATATATTATAGCTTACCATATAAAAATTTTGCAATATCATTAGGTTTCTTAAATTTTTACTCTGGTTCTGGTGGATTAAGAGACGCCATTAACATAAGTATGTCGTCCTTGTTAAGATCGATACACATGGTACCAACTACATCTTCAATACCAATAGTACCGTCATTACTTATATCAACTTCCTTGATAAGATTATCCAGTTGCTTTTGCGGCATCTTATGCCCTTGTTTTGCTAACACCTCTTTTAGATATTCCCTATCAATTGTACCCGTCCTCCCAGGATCAAATACCTGTAAGGCTGAACGCAGCTCCTCTTCTATATCAAAATCTCTTTGTCTTATAGTGACCATTTTCAAAAATTGATCGTAGTTTATATGACCTTCGGGATGAGGTGGTCTTACACAGTATGCAATTAGTTCTTGCAGTTGCTCTGGTGTATAGGTCATAAGTAAAAGAGCTTTTAGCATATAAATTAATTCTTTTTCAGTTATGTATCCATCAATATCAGTATAAGCCGGAGTATAATTTTGATATACCTCCCAAAGTTGTTCAACTTCAACTGTTTGATCTGGTCTTAACTCAAAAGGCGGCCTAACAGCTTCTTTAGAATCACTTAGTTCTAACGGAGCTGCAGGATCGGGTGGAGGTTCTTCAACATATCCTTCTTCCTCTTCAACTTGTTCCGCTACGGCAGCAGTCTGATCTACTTGTTGTTCCTTATTTTCTTCCTCTTCTTGATCTTTGGGGTGCTCTTCTTCTCCAATTTCTTCTAACTCTTCCTTCTTTTCCAACTGTTCTTCTTCCAACTGCTCATCTTTAATCTCATTAGGAACTGTCTCTTCACCATAGTCCGCAGGTTCCTTTATAAATCCATCTTTTTCATTCTCTTCATTTTCAATGGCCTCTCCCTCTAATTTTTCCTTATCTATAATATTATCTACTTCTTCCGATTTTTCTTTATCTAATTTTTCTGCACTCTCTGTAGCAACAATAGAAATTTCTTCTTCCATAATCAAATTAACTTTTTAATTTTGTTCATATGTTACAATAAAATATTTACTATTACATGAGAAATTAGTTTACACCAAAAATTTATCTTGTGATCTTGATTTACCAAAATATCCGCGCATCATAAATATTACATTATCTGTTATTTTATCATATAAATGAAGACTACTTTCTGATAGAAAATCGAGAATATAAATTAACTCTAATTTAAGTTCATTTCGTAAGTTACTTATAAAAAAAACCATTGAACAAAAATAAAAGTGAAAGTACTTATAAAAATTGCACTTACACCGTCAAAATTGACAGATAGGTACTATTTATTTATTTATAAAAGTGATATTTGTAATAAAACTTTTTGTTAAATAAGGCTATTTGCTAAATGAAGGTGGTTCTCAAGAAAAAGATATGGTATGGTATTTAATTTCTAGTTTGCTGATTTTTTGCGTAAGTAAGTAGATTTTTTCTGTGCTTCAAGAGACCATAAATACATATTTGATATTTATTTTAGCTAGATGGATTTTCAGCGATCTCGAGATTTCTTTGAGATATTGAACCTTAGTATATTAGGTATACTGTTAAAAATATTAATTGTATTTCAAATAAAATATTTATAGGTAGGAGGACCTATGAACATTTTTTTCATGTTTACTTACAATTTTTTTCACATAAATTATGTATATAAATCTGATTGTTATATTTCAAAAGAATATATTTGATAACAATAACGACTTAAACTCATTATACTACTATACTACATTTTGTTGAACTGCTCCAAATTCTAACTTGGAAATGAAAGGAAAATAGCGCACCGACTAAAATCAAAACAGAACAGATCGTGTTCCTTTGTACAAACCGCAATCAGTAATTAGTAAAGCAAGCTATTTTCTGCACCGACTCTAACCCACTTTAAACTTGATGCAATGCAGTAGTTCACTTGCAATTTATCTAATGTTTTACATAATATTATAACGATGAGAAGCAAAGCCAAAGATGCTCTGACAGTGTAGGTAACACGAGCCGGAATAACTAATGTATATAAAAGTTCCACGGCCAATGCTTTCGAAGACGCATCACGTGCTTTGGAGAAAGATAGATCTAAGTGAACGGAGACGGTGCGCGTGGGCTGGGATGGGAACTCTGGGAAGTACGAGCGTAAAATACAGACTACAGACGAAAGGCGAACCTCGCGGGCACATCGCGCACGCGCTCACGCTCGAACCTATAACTCGTGCGTTTTTTGGCGGGAAAACGATGATTTTGTAATGCGATTTAATATTTATATCGATTTTACTACAATTTTAACATTTGTGCCATTAGTGACTGTTTAATTTTAGAATAATTTTTTTTTACAACATTCAGTACAATGGTAAGTAATTGCACTCGATTACAAAACATTCTTATTTTTATTTATTTATTAAAAAAGTGTACCAAAAACTATTTTTTCCTTTATAACCTCATATTAGCAGTGACATAAAATCAAATGACGCGTCGTTTCTTTCTTGAAAGGGCAAATGAGCCTTCCTGAATCCATTTATTTAAAATCATCTTTTAACAGTTTTACTACAATGTTTTACTACAATGAAATAGGGTTACGTAGTAACGTAACCCTATTTCATGCAAATGCGATTATAAATATAATCTGTATAAATGTTACGTAAAAAAAATGTGATAGAAAATTTAAAAAACATGAAGTGACAGCTTATACCCTGGGATCCGGCCGTTGAATCCTGCATATACGAGTTTTCTTAATTAAACCTATATTAATGAATAATACATGATTAGTAGAACAGATTACACCTGGGTTGCCTGGAAGAATCCTGCCGCAATCACCTTTAATTACATTTTTTCGTAACTCGTTTTTGGAGAAAATTGCACCCATACGTTTTTTATATGAATCGCACATCATTTGAAAGATAATCGCATAAGGAATTGGAAAATTAAGGGTTGCCAGCTCTCAGTCTGCCGCAAGTCTAGGGTTGCCTGGTTTAAACATGTCACTAAATGTTAATAATTTGCACTCATGTGTTTTTTTAATGAATTATATATCAAATTAAAGCTTATTTTTTTCTGAACACTATAAAACAGGGTTGCCTGGAAAATTCCTGCCGCAAACAGGGGTTGCCAGCGTTTGAAATATTTTATTCCGGTTCCGTTTGACTATGAGAATAGACGATGAAATGCGCGGTCTGCCTTATGTTTTAAAGTAAAATATTATATAATAGAAGGTCAATCTTAAAATCAATGTTTATTCTAATTGTTCACCTGTTAAATGATGATTTTAATCATATTAAGTACACGCAGAAAACTATTTAAAGATCATAGGGCAGAAGAAATCATCCTTATTTTTCAAGTAAAATAATGAATCTATAATATTGAGTCTTTGCAAAATCTATTTTCTAAATACTAATATTTATTTATTAATTTAAATTACCATTTTGAAACAATTAAATTATCTAATTAAATAAATGTTTACAAATATCGATCTACTATAAACTATTAATATACATACATATACATCATGTTCCCTTAATATAATGAAGGGTGACCATTATTGCGGATATTTTTTTTATTAATTATATTGAAAAATACATTTCAATGAACTCTCTCTCTCTCTCTCTCTTCGTCCTCTACTTGTTTGATTTGACAACGCTTGCCGCAATTTTTTTTTCTCACGCAATTTTTAATAATTTGCATAGGAAAGAAATATATATAATAGAATTATAATAAACAAAACTAAGTTAGCAAAATAAATTCGAAGAAAATCCGACAGTAATGCCGACTAATAAACGCTATTTACGGTTTATGACCAAGAGTCGGCAAATATCAATTAGTTGGCTATTTTTTACTATAGATAAACATTTTGCGGCGCGATACAAAGCAAACCAAATGCAATAAAATTATTTTCGAAGATGTATTGTTTCTAAATGCAATAAAAGTGCAGATGGCCAAATGAGTTGTTTTTGAGCATATTACTTAGTTACTTACCTTTCGTTTTGGAGTAAAGACGTTTTTACTTGACAAAAATGAAGATGTGAAAATGTGATAGAATTTAACAAGGAATCTTTCCAAAAGTGTAAAATTATGTTATTGTTTCGCCAAAAAATGAATTTTAAATACAGTGACATTTTTTTAAATAGTGACACAATGCACGGTTATCATTTACAGTGTTACAAAAAGTTCATTGTTTAAAAACAAAAATATAAAGAAGTATTTTTTAATTATTTTCTAATGCAAAACGTAAGTATACTTTAATGTTTAATATTATATAGTTTAATAAAATGTGACAATTGTGGCCGTGGGAATTGCCTCAGTTTTGATTACACTAAGTTAGGGACGTGAGTGAGTGATTACGCTTTATTATAATTATAAGGACAATTCTTTCAGACCTAAATGCCTTAAAAACTATCAGCATAGACGGACAAGTTCTTGCTAGCGACATTTTTTTATCTATATTTTTTAATAGTTTTTATTAGTTGAATAGTTTTCATTTACTTTGCAAAAACGTAAATATTCGTACCAAAAAGATGGGCGCCATAGTTCTTTCTACGGATACGGACGGCGTTGTCAAATCAAACAAGCAGAGGGCGAAGAGAGAGAGAGATTGTTTATTGAAATGTAATTTTCCATATTTTCTTAATTAATAAAAAAAATATCCGCAATAATTGTCACCTCTCATTATATTAAGGAAACATGTTGTAATTAATACCTTATAGTAGATCGATATTTGTAAACATTTACTTAATTAGATAATTTAGTTGTTTTAAAAGGGTTATTTAAATTAATAAATAAATATTAGTATTTAGAAAATAGATTTTGCAAAGACTCAATATTATAGATTCATTATTTTACTTGAAAAATAAGGATGATTTCTTCTGCCCTATGATCTTTAAATAGTTTTCTGCGTGTACTTAATATGATTAAAATCATCATTTAACAGGTGAACAATTAGAATAAACATTGATTTTAAGATTGACCTTCTATTATATAATATTTTACTTTAAAACATAAGGCAGACCGCGCATTTCATCGTCTATTCTCATAGTCAAACGGAACCGGAATAAAATATTTCAAACGCTGGCAACCCCTGTTTGCGGCAGGAATTTTCCAGGCAACCCTGTTTTATAGTGTTCAGAAAAAAATAAGCTTTAATTTGATATATAATTCATTAAAAAAACACATGAGTGCAAATTATTAACATTTAGTGACATGTTTAAACCAGGCAACCCTAGACTTGCGGCAGACTGAGAGCTGGCAACCCTTAATTTTCCAATTCCTTATGCGATTATCTTTCAAATGATGTGCGATTCATATAAAAAACGTATGGGTGCAATTTTCTCCAAAAACGAGTTACGAAAAAATGTAATTAAAGGTGATTGCGGCAGGATTCTTCCAGGCAACCCAGGTGTAATCTGTTCTACTAATCATGTATTATTCATTAATATAGGTTTAATTAAGAAAACTCGTTTATGCAGGATTCAACGGCCGGATCTCAGTCTATTAAGTAAACTTTAAACCTTAATATTATTTTATAATGTTAATTTATAAAATATATATTAGTAAAAAGATAATTATTTAAAATAGAACAAAAAGTGGCAGTTTAAGGCCAGTCGCAGCAAAGGGGCGCGAATGAAACGCGACAGGTTGTAAGTTCGATTCCCATTCGAGGAAATAAAATATGTAATATTTTCATTTTCCTCGCTCTGGTAATGAGGCTATTAAGAATTCGGAGTATCTTAACACTTGGTTCCCAGGTTACCTCTGGATTCCCTGCTATGTGCGGGATACAGCGGGAAGTTAAAAAACTATGGTTATTTATTTGTAATTAATTTAATTTAAATTAAGTTAAAACAAAAAAAAGTTACATTTAAAGACTATTTACTTCAAAGTTATTCTTAGAAAACTCATCTTCATTAAGCAATTATGCCTCCGCTGCTCGCTGTAGGTGTCTGTGTTATGCTACAATGCACTTGCCCAACTAAGATTTACTTATTTAATCAAAACAACAAATATATATTTTTTTATTCATATAGGCAAAATACTAAATCCCTTTATAAAAACTAAAATAAATTACAGTCATGTTACATGATTTAAACGTTACTAGTTCTTTTAAAAAAGTAGCTTCACTTTTTTTCCCTTAGGGTCGGATAAAGGAACCTAGTGTTTAGACAGTCCCTTACCCAATTTCCGCCGATTCTGGAGGCGTTGCGTGAAGTTTGCTGAGTGGTGGAGCTCAACACCGCACTTTGCCTCGACACTAGAGCCAAGAAATGAAAATATATATTTCCTCGAGTGGTGATCGAACCCACAACCAGTCCCGTTTACAGTCACACACTTGTGCCCCTGCGCCACGATTGGCTTATATATTTCTTTTCGTGAGCAGGATACAGCGTGAAGTTGATAAAAAAAACTATATAAAAAAGGCGTTTTAAAATTGATTTATATGCCTAATGTGCATTAAGCAAACATTATACGTATTGTATCTATAAATACCTACTTCTAAACTTGATTAACCGGACTTATTGTTGTCTTTAGTCATTTGGATAATCGAAAATCCGGATAATCGAATGTATAAAGAAAAGCTGGTTCTGTGCATATGTAGCACACAATTATTATATGTCAATTAAAAGCCGAAAATCAACGTTTATTATAATAATATAAATAAAAATAAATTATTAACATTTTCCAACATATGATTTAAGCACATATTTACGTGCATATAAATTTTTGTTAGTTTTCATTGTAGTAGGTTGTATAAAATAATTATCGCGATTGATAGTTCGGATAATCGTGAATCCGTATAACTGGTTCGAGTTTCTACTGTAAATTATTATAAGATTTTTTACAATTTTCACTGGGGAAAATTTTTAAGCCAGTTGTAATAGACACTCAGTCGAAAGGTTATATTATGTGGGACAAACAAAAATAAGTAAAATAACCTATATAGTAATATATCTTCTTTCTTTAATTTAACTCATTTACAGAAATTAACTACGGAGCAACAACACTGCAGTATATTAAAAATTTATTAAATAGATTTAAATAATAAATTAATTGTAATTCATCTTCCATTATATATTTTTCACCCAATTTAAATAGGCACTGCAATCCCAGCTATGGGCCAAGGCTTCTCCGCCTTCTATCCACAAATCAGTATCATAAGCCACCACAAGGCCATCTCGCGGTTAGAACTATCTGTTATAATATTACGGTTAATTAATATAATGTAAGTAATGTTGCTTCTTTAGTGTTATAGTCTACAGATACAAGACATTTAAGTTTAACATAGCAGCCAATTTTTACAAAATCCATAAAAAAAAATTGCAACAAGATTAAACACATTATGAAAAAACAAAAACTCGACTGTATAAGAACTCAAAACATTGATGAAAAATTTCACAATGTTATTAGATATATATTTCAATAAGAAACTTATTATATATAGCGAATAGATTAAACTTGACACCTTCAAGCCTTCACGCAATCCCGAAATAAATGCTTTTGACAGACGAACAGACGGACAAAAATGACGTTAGTGTTTATTCTATAATATCATTGTTTTTATTAGTTACCCTCTTTCCATAAAAATTATCCTCAAAGACATAGATAATTTTCTTCCATCAACAATAGATTCATCGATAATCGATTAGTAGGTATATTATGTGATACCGTATTATATTGTAATCTAAAGAAAGCTTATTCTAATGACTAACATCCGGTAAACTGAAAGTACTTTACTTAATAATTGTATTATAATGTTGTGAAGATCTACTATATTCAAATCTATAGCTATTTAAACATAAATTAATCAATACAAAAAACAAAACAAATATTTTCTACCCATCATTTACTTTCAATTTAAATCATTTACATACGCTCCCATCTTGTATTATAATCCTAGATGTACGTATGTATTTTGTCATTAGACTCTTAAATACACTATGAACAGCTAATAAACAAGATTTTAAACTCTAATTTAACCTTGATCATTAAATCATCATAATTTTAGTTATTAATAAACAACCATTTATTTTTCTGCAAATTTAAATAGGACATGAGGCCAGTCGTGCCACAGTGACCCAAAGTGTGACTCTAAACACGATTGGTTCTGGATTCGATCTCCACTCGAGGAAAAGGTTTTTTTTTTCATTTCTTTGCTCTGACGTCGAGCCAAAGCACGGTGTTGAGTACCGCCACTCAACACGCAATGCCTCCAGAATTCGGCGAAAACTGGAGAATGGAGTGTCTTAACGCACACAGCGTACATGGAACCTATATCTGTGCCTACCCTGCTGTATGCGGAAGCTAATAAAAGAAAAGACAAAATCTTAGTCAACCATACAAATTAAAAAGTATATTGATATTAATGATTATATTGATATTTACATTTGTACATTTTTATTAACTTACGTGTATACAACAATACACAATAAATAAATGTAAATAAACATAAGTTAACTTTCAAACGGTTGGGAACTCGAAACCCAGCCTCTTGGGTAATACGAGCAGGCTGATGTGTGACCACTATACCGTATATGCAATGGACTCTGCATCAAAATATAAGAGACAAATTAATTAATTATTACAAGTAAAATTTTCTATTACTATAGAAAAAATATTAAACTGTAAATTAAGTAAACAAAAATATTAAAAAAAATCAAATCAGCTTCACGCTGTATCCCGCACATAGCAGGGTAGGCAGAGGGAACCTACTGTTAAGATACTCCGTTCCCCACTAAACAAAAATATAATATAATTATATTAAAGACTAAACTGTTACCTAATTAACTGTAATAATATCTTGATCTGAATACATATTATATAGACACTAATACTTTGTTATAGTATCTAAGTTACATTTGGAATTAACATAATTAAAGTAGATCGCCATCGCACTCAATTTTTGCCTGAGTGCGATGGTTGCAGATTCAAATTTAAATCGGGGGATGTTTGTACTCGGAAATAAGAAAATTTACAATTAACCATACAGTTAAATCAACTTTACCCACAAGATAGATATATATCTCTTATCATAGATAATAATAATCGAAACCTTCAAAAAACAATTAGTAATTGCTTATCACGATTTATTTTACCGATCCAATTATTCTCAATAACATTTTACGATGACTGCCATTAATTAATGGATCCATAAATAAGTATCTCATATCAATGTATTTGTAATTAGAAGCCAAGAAGTAATTGCCAAATTTTCCTATCACGCACAACGTGATGGTCCTTGGAGTTGAACACCAAACGTTACTTCGGCCGAATGTCGATCAATTAATATCCAGCCTCGTTTTATTATTTTTATTATTATAGATCACAATTAATGTTGTTTGATTTTATTATATTTAATAATACATCTTTAATATTGAACTTATTTTATTGTAATGTAGTAATATTATTTATAATTGTAATGAAATAGACATTAGAAATACTTTTTTTTTTAGAACAATCGGTACTCGAGCTTTGATGTGTGAGGAATAGGTTGTTAATTTTTAATAGTCGATGATTTTTTTTTCTCCACTGGAGGAAATAAAATATTTATGTAAATATATACATATTTCGATTTCTTCGCTCTGATGTCGAAGAAAAGTCGGCGTTGAGTTCCGCCAGTCAACACGCAATGCCTCCAGAATTTGGCGTAAAATTGATAACGGGGTACCTTAACACCCTCCACCCTCTGCCTGCCGTGCTATTTGCGAGATACATCGCGAAGCTACGTATTGAATATTTGTCTATACTTATGTACGAGTATAGAGACATGACCGTGCAAATTACGGATCTTACGACTCCCATTATAAGATAAGGTTCACTTATAACTAAAAACTTGCTTGTTATACGTGAAGCACGATTTCAATGCTCTATTTAATTTGAATATATTATGTTATTTATGTTTGTGTTAGTCACAATTTTGTTAGTACTTTACTAACGTTAAATGTGAAATATATAACAACTTCGATTCGGTATCGGATAAACGGTGGTAATCCATATTTCTGAATAAATAAGATCCGCTTTTAAAATCTATTTACCAACTAATTTGGAAATCGTTTTTCACCGGAATGGTCTTCAACGGAGTGTCTTAACACTACGTTACTAGGTTAGAAAAAAAACAAAAAAGTTACTATACTATACCAATTACTTACCCTGCATGGAAGTTCCACCCTGAGATAAAACCAGCAAGGAAGATTGGTTTTTCTCTCCAGGCTACTATATAATGGGACTAAGCGATTTGTTACGTTGTGCGCAACCTTTCGAAAGTTTGAAAGGAACTGTCCGTTATAAATAAGTCACAATACGTTATCGTGACATAACAATCTATCAGGTAAAATAATAATTTTAATATATTTTTCTATATCTTTTCAAATATTTTATAATTCCTCTATGAAATTTTGTTAGGTATATACATAATAGAATATACATCGCGACGGTCAGACGGAAAGTTTTCAATTATATAGGTACCTACACACTTAAAAAATGCATAAACAACGATATTTTTTTTAATTTTCAAAACTACCCTTCTTAGTAGTTCAAAAGAGCAATAAAAACACTTCCGAATTTTCACTTTCGATACCCCCCGGGAACGTCTATAAGAACATTCCTTCAAGGCCTGGCTGTAAACTTTACATAAGTGACGTCATAAGTCATAACCGTGAAAAGTATCTTACCTTCTACTTCAATTACAAATCAACGCTTGGAGACGTTCTACGCTTGTTGATTGCGATAATAGGAAAATTGTCAAAATAGTTCCAGTGTTTAAACACTGTGTTGTAGTGTGTAGTGATTAATCACTTTCGAGCATTTCTAGTATAGGTAAATATTTTACAGTTTTTTTATCAGCTTCACGCTGTATCCCTCACACAGCAGGGTAGGCAAAGGGTCAATTGTCAAGGCGCTCTGTCCGTCGCATTTTCGAGGCATTGCGTGTTGAGTGGCGAAACTTAACGCCGGTCTTTTGCCTTAGTGAAAGAGCGAGGAAATGAAAATATTGATAAACTAGCGGACGCGCGCAGCTCCGCTTGCTTATTTTGGGGGTGAATTCTAATAAACCATAAAACATGTGTTCAATGAGTCTAAATTTCTAATTTTATAAAAATCGGTGGCGATTTAAAGATTTTTCCATACAAACTTTCAACCCCTTATTTGCACTCTTAGGGGATGAATTCTAGAAAACCATAAAATACGTGTTCAATTAAATACTTTTAAAAATCTAAATTTAAAATTTTATGAAAATCGGTGCCGATTTAATTTTTTTTCCATACAAACTTTCAACCCCTATTTCACCCCTTTAGGGTTAAAATTTTTCAAAATCTCTTCTTAGTGGATATCCAGATTACGGAAGTCAACATCTGTCCAAATTCCACGTTTTTACGATCAGCGGTTACGGCTGTGCGTGCGTCTTACCTCAGTCAGTGAGGACAAGTCCTTTTATATATATAGGTATGGATAATTCATGTCTCCGATTCGATAATCCACAACCGTCGCCAGCAACGAGTAAGTACTAAGTAGGTACATAGGTAGGTCAGCACAAAAAGGGGAACGGAGTGTCTTAACATTAGGTTCCCTCTGCCCGCTCTGTGCGGGATACAACGTGACGGTAAATAAGCATGTGCCGAATATGAAACATAGGTATCCTTACCATGTAATATGTATCTAATTATAAACGTTACACAATATTCACATTTATTTATTTAGTCCATCTAGTATAGACAATAGTGCAAATGTGAAAATAAACTGAAGCGACATTTAGTTTTTCCGGGTGAAAGTAAAGGAACGGTCTTATAGGAACATGCACCATTACAAATGCTCTCTCATCATACACTCCTCGACTTGTGAATATAGTAAACAAATAGCAGAAACAGGCACCTATCGTAAAATTATCTAGCGAAAGTAAATATAATTTTTATTGTCATAATATATGGACGTAACTATTGAGTACTTAACAAGAACTTGTTGATTGTAGTTGTAAATAAAACTACAACCTGTTATTACATATTTTTTTCATTTATTTTGAGACCATTGTGGCGCAGTGGCACAAGCGTGCGACTGAAACGCGACAGGTCGTGGTTTCAATTCGAACTCGAGGAAATGAAATATTTAATACTTTCATTTCCTAGCCGTGATAACGAGGCAGAGCGCGTTGAGCTACACCACTCAACAAGGAAACGTGCACGTGCCTCCAAAATTCAGTGGAAAATGGAGAATGGAAATGTTTAATAGGAGGGTCTCAAACTCTCAGCACTAGGGCCCGTATTTATAAACCTCAAATCTGAGATCGATCGAAGCTTAATTTTCTTAGTCTCAAGGGACTTTTTTCCTTTGAGGTACGGAACCCTAATATTTTACTTCCCTGATTTCAATCTTTACTCACACTTATAGTCGCCTTTTGTCTTCTATAAATACAGTATAAATCATTTAATCATTACGAAGGCCTCTCAGCTTAACCTTAAATTAATGTCAACCACATCAATAAACACTCGATGTTACCGCTTCCTAAAGCCCATAACAAAGCAAACATCTATTAGATATAAGTACGTTTACAAGGCAATATATGTGAAAATACTTATATAAAATTATCTTTACTTTACTCAAAATTAAAAATTATAAAGTAACTAGTTAACTACCGATACCATCCTAACCAGCATTGCCACATTTTGTCTCTGGGAAAAGCGGGATTTACGCGTTAGTTAGTATGTAAAAGGACTCGTGATCAGTTCGATTTCACGTGGGAATTGTTTAGATTATATATAATTGCCAAGTATTATTTAAAAATGTATGCAAAAAAAATTTACTGAAGGTACGAGATTATAACAGACACCACAAAGCTCTTGTGTCATCATATTATTATGATTCTAAATATAAAAGTATAGTATTTTTTAGACGTGACTAATTGATTAAGAGCCCTCATCAATGCCATATTTTTTTGTTATTTAAATGTTACTGTACAAAAAAGTATATAACTTACTATGTAAAAAATGTACCTCGTTAACTTAATTCTATGACGATATCTGCCGACAAGTAAGTATTATTAGTCATTACGTATACATTCTCATGGGAAATAATGAAATAAGTAAAACATATAGAGAAAAAATAAGTTAAGTAGAACAACAACTATTGATATCTCCTCCTGGTGGAATTTGGGGTAAAGGGTTTGCTTAAATATTGGGAAACTTTAAGATATAACCAAACATGAAGTATTTCATATATGTAACTGGTTTTTTTTTATGTTCAAACTATAATTACAATTACACTTTTCATATAATTATTTAACTAAAATCGCGTCTATTAGTTTATTTCTAGTTTAATTAATACAAGTTTTCTTAACACTATCTTTCTAATACGAAACCCACCTATTACATACAGTAGATCACTTTCTCAGATAGAAGGCGATGCACATGCACACTTGCATCACTGCATCCATTCATACAGCGACGGCCGGATAAATGAATAGTCGATTTAAATAGACTGTCCTTGATCGGGTAACGTGCTCGCTCTGGAACAACAAAAGCCGGATAAATCTATGTCGCCCACACTCGCTTATAATTCTGTAACTTTAAATATTTTTTTTCATTTTCAAATAAGAACTAAGGATAATGGTAATTTAATTATAGCAGGATGTGTAGAGAGAGAAAGAGAGAGAGGAAACGTTTAACGTATCCAAAATATTTAAAGCAAAAATGTAGATTTGTCGACTTCTACACTTAATTGAAACTTGTATTATAAGATGTCGCAATCCTTTTAAATTCGTTGTAATGTAATTATCAATAGATTTGTTTGCTGTCACGTTTGTAAGAATTATAGTACCTACCTCTTTATAACAAACAATTCTACATAAGTAGGTATACCTCCATGAAATTTAAATTTACGAATAGGTAATAGATGCTGGAAAAAATACTATACTTAATTCAGAGTTTCTAAATTATTATTGTAAAAGAAAATTTTGGAAATAATATTGATATATAAGGCATCCCATACATAGCAAATCAATTAGAGATTTTCTTCTTCTGCGTCGTCTCACTCTTGACAGAGCGGTCGTGATGGTCCCTTAAGAATCCGCTGTACTGTACTCTGGAAGGACTGTGGAATCTGTGTGGAATGTGGTTACATTTGAAGCTACATCTAGGAAGATAAGACTGCCGATGACACTGAGGCAATGCAGCAACAAAGACATTAATAGTTAAATAGTCAAAAAGCACGTTTTCTAACCAAATTAGAAAAACAAACGCATTTTAATTTTCAAACACTTTCCCGAATTTATTTTTATTCTTATAACAAAAATATTTTTTATTGTAATAAATTTAGGATACAAGCAAAGACAACCGTTAACTATACTAAATTGAAATAGGCACGATTTAGTAATATAGCGTGACCATCTAAAGAAGTTAAATATAGTACCTAAGTACAATATAATTATAGCATCCATTTAGTTGTACTGTATAATGACAACTATACATTCACTTAAATGATTTCATTTAATACTTATCAAATTATTTTACGAGAGAATAACATACTCTAGGTTCCCTTTACTTACCTCGCTATATGAGCAACAATACGTTATAGCGAAACGTACATACTTCTCCCCCATTAAAAAACAATTATAAAAATGTAAAATTTCATACGATATCTAACTAAAACAAAATTGTAATAAATTCATTAATTTCATAATAATATTAACATTATTATAAACATTTTTGTACTTAAATTTAAAGCTTAGATGTCTTTGTTGATAATAACAAAGAAGAATCCGTTGTTACAGATGTCTGTTTCACCTTGAGGTAATGTGGAGCTTGCTTCCATTAGTCTACTATTTCGGTCGTTAAGAGACCTATTTGTTACGTCTTCGGGAAGGTTACCGGTTACAGTTATCAAATTTCGTCATCATAGTTACCTATAATGCCATTGAATTGTATTTTTTTTTTAAATTTTACCTGTGACTGTCATATTCAGTTCAATATGTTGTCGAACCTAGTCTACAACCATTGTAATTAGTTTAACAAAAATTTTAAGTTGATGAAGCTGTCGTGGCGCAGCAGGTCACAATGGTGTATCAGCTTCACGCTGTATCCCGCACACAGTAGGGTAGGCAGAGGCAACCTCGTGTTATGACACTCCTTTCCCCACTTTCCGCCGAATTCTGGAGGTATTGCGTGTCGAGTGGCGGGGCTCAACGCCGCCCTTTGCCTCGACATCAGAGCGAATAAATGAAAATAAATATTTAATTTCCTTGAGTGGGAATCGAACCTACATCCGTCGCGTTACATTCACACCTAATTTATACAATCCGAAAATGTAATTATGTTTCTTTTACGTATAATACTACAATAGAATAATAAATACTAAGTATAATAGATAGATATATAATAGAAGATATCATTATTTAGATTAAATTAAATGAAAATGACAATTCAAATATTTTTTATTTCCATATAATATATATAAAGATATCTCTTTAAATTCAAGGCTCTTTACAAATATGGTCGATATTCCGAAAAGATCCTCAATTAAGATGTCATCATTTCATCACAAAGTTCCAATTGAGACGACACGGCTGCCATTGTGTTGCAAGCACTGCGTGAGAGTATGCGCCCTAACTGTAGGATTCCTCTAAAGTCTAAATTATAACCATAATGTACTAACCCACTGTATTCGTCTAAAAAATAAGTTTTACGCTGTATCCCGCACACAGCGGGGTAAGTAGGGATTCTAGTGGTAAGACACTCCGTTCCCAATTTCCCGGAAGATTTGGAGGCATCTGGGAATCTGGTGGCATTGTGTGTTGAGTGGCGGAACTCAACGCTGCGCTTTACCTCTTTTATATTTCTGTCTTCTCCTATATAATTAAAAAAATAGATACTGCATAAAAATGTTGAAATACGAGTTTTCCAGGAAATCTTGGGGCCGTAGATCTGAGTATATGGTTTGAATTTCAACTCTATATCTCAAAGCGTTCCTGAGATAAAGGCTCTAGACAGACAGATAGACGCACAAAGTTATCTTATAAGGGTTCCTTTTTTCCTTAAAAGGTACGGAACAAAAAAATAATTAAGTATTTGGGGTTTTCTAATTAATGAAGACCCTTAGAAATAGATTTTCTCATACATTTTCCATGTACCTACAGTCAGCGATCACTTACATTTTTATTATGTGTAGATTTTTTATCTTTTTTTTAAGTTTGCGTACCTATATTAATATTATGAAGCTAAGAGTGCTGATATTTTTGCGATGGATCGTCTATTTATTGAGGAAGGCCATAGGCTATACTCATTACATCAAGTTAATCGTATCGATGTAACCTATTGTACCTGCCGGGGGCACTTAAAATGTTCATGTCATATTACAACTTACTACTACATACATTTCCATATCAAAAAGTAATTCTTTCCATTTAGAAACACGGACAAGATCGTAGGTAAAGGGTAGTCCATTTATATACAACTGCTACTTATATGTATATTATTATATTATTATTTTTATTCTACATTCTTGAAATATAGATTTTCAGGGTTCCATATATAGTATGAAATTACAATATATAGTAATAGGATAAACTCAAGCCATTTGATACGAAAGACCGTGGGAGGCAAAATATATATATCACATTTAGCGAATGCGACGTTCACAAACATTCACAAACGTGAAACTTCATTTAAGATATAATATAAATTATTAATTGGTAGTGTTCGTGTACTATGTCAAGTTCATAATGTAAAACAAAAAGGTACGAGTAATTATGCGATGTATTGTTATATGATCTTGATGATTTTAAATGTTTTTATACATAACTAGCGGACGCGCGCAGCTTCGCTTGCGTATTTATTAATTTATTTAACTTTCAACCCCTTATTTGCACCCTTAGGGAGAGAATTCTAGAAAACGATGAAACACGTGTTCAATTAAATACTTTTAAAAATCTAAATATCAAATTTTATAAAAATCGGTGCTGATATAATTTTTTTTCCATACAAACTTTCAACCCCTATTTCACCCCTTTAGGGTTAAAATTTTTCAAAATCCCTTCGTAGTGGATGTCCAGAATATGAAAGTAAACATCTGTCCAAATTCCACGTTTCTACCGTCAGCGGTTACGGCTGTACGTGCGTCTTACCTCAGTCATTGAGGACAAGTTCTTTTATATATATAGATTATAACAAAAGTCACGAATTAGACGAATGTTTTTTTTTGTAAAAGTCTACATATATGTATATTCCTTCGTAGTAGGTATATTTAGGTCAGTCGTGGCGCAGGGACTGGTTGCAGGTTCGATCCCCATTCGAGAAATTGAAATTTTATATAATTTATATTTCAATTTCTCCGTTCTGGTGTCGAGACAAAGCGCGATGTTCCGTTCTGCCGCTCTACGGAGTGCTTTAACACTAGATTCCCTCTGCCTACCCTATTTTGCACGATACAGAGTGAAGCAAAATTATTTTTTTAGGTATAAGTATTTAGATGACAGCAATGTATGACATTGTATTTTTATAATCGGGTGTACTAAATTGTAAGCTTGTAGACTTATTTCGCTACATACGAAAATCTATAAAACTAAATAGCTTATTTGATAACAATTTATTACTTAAAAAAAAAATAACTAATGCATTATTTCTACTACGAATATCCATTGGTATCATGAGCAAAATTAATATTTAACATTTGCCTTTATTTTCTTATTCCAGAAGCTACCATGCCATCTAATAAGTATGTTTATAATATACCTGTACCTGATACAGCTGTGTCACTGCGGTACGGGGACACAATTCGCATCTCACGTAAGAGTTAACACGCCAGCTCGGAGCTTCTCCCATGGGGTGGGTGACCCGATCTCTTTGTTGGAACGACGGGCATACCAGCGTTTGCAGAATCCACCTATTAGAAGATTACGAAGTAAGTATCTACTATATACTTTTTTTTTCATTACAAATATATTGAACTTGCGTGACTTCTTATGCAGGTCTTGGGACTTCTTTCGCCATGGTGGAACAGGGACGCAGCGTGTGAGTGCAACCGCCATGTGCCTTTTAATCCCACTCCAGGGAATGCATGATTGTCATATTATACAATTAAATAATTATTAATTATTTATTATACAATTAAAAATGAAGCTAAAATTAATAATAATAAATTGACTTTAATGCTTCGTCCCGCATTCAGTAATGCAGTCGAAATCCCTTTGGAACTACTTGTAAGACACTTCGTTTCATATGCTGCCAAATTTTTAAAACATTCCGTGTAGTGAAGGAACTAAACACCGTGCTTAAGTCTCTCAAGGAACTTTTTATACTAAGCTAATTAGTTGAATAATTTTTGAGTAATAATAAAATTAAATTAGGTAATATGTATATTTGTAGTGAATGGAGTTCTTTCCTAAGTCTTCTAAAGATAAAACAAACACAGGCTTTGCCAGCAGAAAATTAACAACATCTCTAATTAAACTACATATAGTTTTTCATTTAAAAATTCATAAATATTTTTAAAATACAATACCATATCACAAACCAATAGCAAGGATTTAAATGTAAAGGGGACGCTATTATTAATTTCAAAATAACGTTGTGAAACAAGATAAATTACACATAATCAATAGGTAGGCCATAGATTGTAGATGGAAATTCTTGGATAGAGAATACCGTGCGCGAAAACACTTACTTAACAACTATTATTTATATGTATCTATACAACATTTAACAGATGCTATATTGACCATTACTCGGCATGTTACACTCTACGTTAGAGTATATATTATGTGCGTAGGTACTAATCATTAATTAAGTCCATGGCCCCAGGGGACCCAGGAACCTTATGGAGACTCTGGATTAATTATTTTTGAACCCCGTTCCACGGATTTGACTTCACATGTGTACACCACTTAAGTGGATGTGATTACATATGTGGATGTGGAATCACATGTGTGGATGTAAGATTACGTGTGGATCATGTGTGGATTTGAGATCACATGAAGAGAATGCAATTTTTTTAAGTTAGTTAAAACCACAACAAACTCCTAGCAAACGTACCTTACTGTAAATTCTATAATAGATCGAAGCCCTGAGCTGTGGGCTAAAAAGAATCGGTGCACTGTTGAGACCTAAACTACTTATATACCAGTCTTTTTTCTGGCATTATTAATAAGCGACTAGGTGAGGTACCAATTACTTAACATCTGTAATACCTATGTAATATTTATGAATTATTATTTTTTTGCAGGGCCAACAACGCAACCTCATCCTGGTTACCCACGACAAAAGCCAGCAATACCTT
This sequence comes from Heliconius cydno galanthus, assembly GCA_036379175.1. NCBI lineage: Eukaryota > Metazoa > Arthropoda > Insecta > Lepidoptera > Nymphalidae > Heliconius > Heliconius cydno. The sequence continues at coordinate 1,350,160 of JAKRZM010001275.1, forward strand.
TTCAAGCAGAAGAAGTGAGCCATGGCAATAAAATTGGCACACCATGGAAATTTAATAATTTTGATAGTAAGAGTATTAATAAATATTATGCTTCTTATAAGTTTTACAACACATTAATCGTTTCAGCAAATTGAATGTTTTACTTAAAATAGATACTATATTTTAAATATTAGATATTTTCTTATTCTTAGAAGTGCTGCAAAAGAGCGGAAATAACCGACGGTTGCAGCACAGTGCTCATACAATAATCAATTTTTTATACATCATTGACATTAACATTAAAAAATAACATAAGTCCTATGCGTTTGCCTTTCATTGTAATCTAGGTTGATTTTGTATAGATAACATAATTACTTAGTCATAATAAGTACTTATATCTTTTTACATTAAGTAAGTATAGAGTCCGTTTTTATTAGTAAATTTCTGACATTAGCATATTGGCCGTAAGTTTCTAGACAAAATATCTGAAATGTATCAGTAATTATGAGTTTCAATCAATTAAGATGATGAATTCGTTTTTTTTATTTGTATTTAAGAATGCAAAAAAGTGTTATAAGTTCATAATATTACTGCCATTGACGATGAAAATAATAAAAATCTTATTCATTGCTTACTCATCTATACACTATTTAGTTAATAGTTATAGTAGTACCTACATAAATAAACATAATAATTATGCGAACGATTGATTTCGTAAAATCCTTCCACTCCGATATTATGAATCATAAAACCTCTAGACTAATTAGTAGATACAGCAGTAATAATAATGACCAGTAATTAATACTCAACTTATACCAAATATTTTTTAACCCCTAATCTTGAAGTTTTGTCTACTGTACTGTAGTCGTGCCCTAATATAAATTAGCTTTCTTATTAAGCACCGTTTGTAATAACTATTATAATAATAAACAAACAAAAAAAAATATTATTTCATCAGATTTTTTGCATTTAGATTATCATTTAGTAGAGAAATATATCATAACAGATTTACCTATACTAAATTCATACAATAACTAATTATAGTCAAGCAAGGGTAATATTACAGATGTCTTAAAGAAAACTTTATTAGCAGGTGTTCCTATACAAATTTTGCCCCCATCTCCATACAAAGTGGACTCCCCGGACCCAGAATCGCTATGGCCTATCGGATTATTTATACCGCCACTGAATTCCCTGCGCTTCGGTTCAAGACGCGCAGATAAAGGTAGCAATAATAAATAATAGGACTTGAATATCTAGTCATGGCGCAGGGACACAAAATGTGACTGTAATTGCAACAGTTTGTGGGTTCCATTCTCACTCGAGGAAATCAAATATTTAATATTGTCATTTCTTCTTGCTGGTGTCAAGTATACAATAATATGATAAATATGAAGATAATGCATGCTTTAGCCAATTTTGATTTTGATTATTTAAATTTAAAAAAAACACTACAAATTGCAGGTATAAAAATTTGTCTGATCATTACAAATGGAATTTTTTAAATATTTATTATAAGATAAATAATCTTTCTTTCTTATTTTATTGATAGCTCAAAAGATAAAAAAATAATATATATTATTATAGATAATAAAGAAGAAGATCCATATTTGCTAGAAGGATCCGAAGCAGTAGCAGCCATTGCAAAAGCTGATGATCATGGCCAACTGTACTTTCATAATATACCACACATAAAATCACTGTTGGCAAATCAAGACCTCAGGATCAAAAACAATTTGGAACCTCACAAGATTGCTAGCATACGACAAACTTGGCCATTTAACAGAGCTTAAATAAATAAAATATTATATATTTTAATAACTGTATATTGTATAATTATGTATAAAAATCTTATCACTTATGAATATATATGAAAAACTGTGTTTTCTTTATTTTATAATAGCAATATTTAATATTACAGAATGTTATATAACTTAATCTTAAATATCATGAATAATACATCTATATTTTATGTACAAAAAATAGAATCACATTGTTTGGACGGAATAAAGATAATGAGTATATATGTGGTTTTTTGCTTATCTTACTAAATTTTAAAGAATATTTTGATGACTTTATAAAAGTTGCTTTACTTATCTTAACATCTTAACATTTTTATCTTTGAGCTCAAATATTATTGTCATTCCTTGAATATCTCTAAGTAATCTTATAATTCTTATAGTTTACTTAGGTGGCAATCAACACCATGTTTGACACAAATGAGACCAGAGAAATCATATTTTTTTAATAGGTAGGCTTGGAAACAACCTAGAGTTAAGACACTCCATTCTCCAATTTCCACTACAATTAAAGACCTTGCCTGTCTTACCAAAATTAACAGAGTAAAAATCAAATATTTCAAAAATATCAAAATATAAACATTTAAAAAGTAAAAAGATCTACACATCTTAAAACTAAATATGACTGTCAGAATATAAATCTTTGTATTATAAAAAATAGTGATAAAGGTAAAACTATTGAAGGACTTGAAATTTTGTGAGACCCATTGCACAGATCACCATTACAAAAACACATGTAAACTTTTCTATGGTTCCACATTGTATATGCACATCTTTCTTCGTCATCACTAGGAGATCTTTGCAGACACATTCTTTGAGTAGCTGCACCATAATCTATAATATAATATGAAATCGATAACATTTCTTTTAAAGCAAAATTTTATATATCCACATAAATTTATTTCTACAATTCTTTATCAAAATATTAATATTTAAATATAAAAAAGTTCCAATTAAGTAAATCATTTACCATCAGTTCTAAATGCTCCTGTCGTTCCTTCTATCATTTTACCGCACCATCCAGAAGGGCAAGCAACCACATGAATACCGGCCTCCACTTCAGGTTCTGTTACATTGAAAGGAAACGGATCTCCACATGATCCTAGTTGACCTCTTGACCTGCATTTGATACATCGTTTGTGTAAACCTAAAATAAAATTATCTTAATTTAGATATTGTAACCTTTCAATGACATGTTGGGCCCTTGGACACATGCAAATATGGAGCACTTTGTAGTTACTTACACTGCAATTCAAGGCCCCAAGGGTTTAGGGCTCCTGGGCACAAGCCCTAAGTAAAATGTTGTAAAGATGGAATTGCATTCAATTCAGACATAGTGTCTTAATACTTTTTATGTCTGATATAATTTTTCCCTGTCTTAATTTGTCATTCTTATTATTACAATTCAATATAATTCCTTTAAAAATCTTAATTATTTCGCCGATAACGAGCTCTAATGGACATGTCAATACTAATTGTTAAATAATGACAAAATATAACGTAAGATAAATTTTATATTATTCAATTTAATAGTATGTAATAATTTTGTCTGACAAAAGATCTGTATTGAATTTCTTGATTATTAATACGTGTGCAGAACATAATATATATTGAACATTCAATTTTAACGTGCATACTCTCACTTTACCTTGAAAACATATCCGTGTCACATAATAAAAGTGAAAACTTACAGTTTGTTTCGTGAAACAGAAGAACACCAACAAAGGCACACAATAATATTGATTTATAATTCATTTTTACACTTTTTATGTATTTTCACTATATAAATTAAAACTTTTTTAAAACTTTCATTTTGGTTTTTGAAGTGCAATTCGTTTTGAAAAAATATTAACAACTATAAATGACACATTGACTGAATGAATTTGAGGTGATTTGAAATTTGATGTCAACGTCAGCCGTCTAATAAAGTCACTAATGAAATATGAATGGTATACATTCAATATACGTTTTACTTATAAATTAATTCCTATCTATGACTTGCCTTGAGATAAAAATGCCATTACGATAAGTGATAGTGGCTAATTATTTAATAATGCAACTTCAAATTAAGTAAAGATAAAATAAATAATAAATAATTGGAAATGCAGTAAAACAAAACAAAGCAGATTCGACTAAGATAAATTTGAAAATTTTTTTTTATTAAACAAATGAGACAAATTATATGTCATGAATTATTTTGGAGTAATAATGTTTTTTTTTACCTTTTAAGTTTTGATTGAGTCTCTCAATGCTAAAAAAATATTCGTTTTACATTTTTAATATAATTATTTGTCATAATATTTTTTAATTAATTGCAAAATTAAAGTATTATGCTGTAGATGGTAATGTTCTTTGTTATAAAAATATAATTAATTAATTTGTGGGCATGGTATTGCTTTTATATACTTATCTCAAAAGAAACAGATTTTTGTCTATCGACAATTTAAATATTCTATATTTATTATTTTCACATGATGTAAATACTATAAACATTTTTAAATTACCAATTTTTCATATAAATTATAAAACGTACATAAGGAAACATATAACTATTTAACAAAATTATAAATGAACCATAATGTAAAGATTGCATTGTCATTTGGTAAACTTGGCGCTCTCAATCTTCAAATTGAATCAAATTTACGACATCAACATGGCGGATAAATGGGAAAGTAAGTTTGTTTATATTTATAATTATTAATTATCACAAATTTTAGATGGTTGTGGCTACGCAAATTATATTCTTTTTATAAAAGTTCGAACCGTAGTCTGTTTTTGAGTCATTTGAAGCCACCTACTTTGGAATGAAATTGTACATCCAGATTCAAAATTTGAAAAAATTCAAATTTACAGCCGAATTGTCATATCATTTTTAATATATATTTTAATTTCGACATTAACTACCTGTTCTTTATTTAAGTTTAAGTTAAATATACGATAGTAGTCTCTGTTTACAATGTGTTTTAATAATATTTTATCATTTTATCACAGAGGTAAATGAAGAAAAAAGCTTAGGAAAGCTTCAATTAAGAATTAAAGATGAACCAATGGACACTGATTTACCAGAAGAAGATGATGAACCTCCTGCTTTCGGTCCAGCTGCACTGGGCCTTCATAGAGTTGGAACTAAATTGCCGCCAAAACCAGCACCTAGTGAACCCGTCCAGAAGCTAAATGCAAGAGGTATGCCAGCTCGCATAAGAAAAAAAAATAGATTCATATTTGTAGATGATTTTGTAAATACTTCACCACCAAGACAATCACCAAAACGGACTCCCAAGATTTTGTCAAAATCACCATTAAAACAAAGTGGGAAAAAACAAAAGTCGCCATCAAAGACTCCCAAAACTGTAGAAAAATTTGAAGATAAAGTGGAAAATCAATCACCAGATCGAAAAAGTGGTCAGCGCATTGGTATGAGGTTGAGAAACCTTTTAAAACTTCCCAAAGCACATAAGTGGGTTTGTTTTGAATATTTCTATAGTAACATTGACAAAGCTCTATTTGATGGAGAAAATGATTTTATGATTTGTCTTAAAGAGTCATTTCCACAATTGGCCAATAAAAAATTAACTCAAGTTCAGTGGGCAAAAATAAGAAGAATGATGGGCAAGCCTCGTAGATGTTCTCAGGCATTCTTTGCTGAAGAAAGGAAAGAATTAGAGAGAAAAAGGAGATTGATTAGATATGTACAACAAAGAAAGACTGCTGATATGTGTTTTAAAGATTTGCCAAATGAAATACCTATGCAATTAGTTGTCGGAACTAAAGTAACCGCAAGATTACGCAAACCTCAAGACGGTTTGTTCACAGGCTGTATTGATGCTGTGGATACATCAAATAACACATATAGAATTACCTTTGAACGACCAAAACTCGGGACTCATTCTGTGCCTGATTATGAAGTTTTGTCAAATGAGCCACCTGATACAATTTGTCTTTCTAGTGTCACACAGAAATTTAGATCACGCTATGTTATGGAAGAAACTTACAATCTCTACCAACCTTCTATGCCTAGTAAAAGCAATAATCAAGGTGATCCTATGATAGGATGTAGTGATTTATCAAAAAATTTGGATTCTAATGCAGCAGGATATCCTTTTCAACTACTTGAGTTAATAGTACGGCTAAAAAAGGTTTTGCAAGCAAAGAGTAGTAAAATTAATAGGTTAAAAGAATATAACTGTGAAGCAGAAAAAAGGAAATCCTTTGGTCAAAGAATGCCTGAGGATTTTGAAAGGAAATATGCCGCTATAGTCATTGATCTTGAAAGAATGAACATGGACTTACAGGAATATATAAATGAAATACAGATGTATTGTCAACAAATAGCTCCGGGTCCGAGCTTGGCTGCAATGTTGGCACCATCACACCTTAGAGAAAAGTGTAGAGAAGAAGCAGCTGTATTGGTAGAAAAAAATAACAATGGATCCATCAAAGAATCAAATGTTATTGATCTTGTTACTGATCTTACCGCTTTAATGTTACAAGTCAAATGTCTTTCAGACTCTGATCAAAATGCTTATGAACTAGGTGTATTGCAAGGGACCATGGACCAGATAAAATTAAAATTAGACCCACAATATCAAAGGTTATTTCAAACTAATGTAGAACTTCACATGCAAAGAATTCAAATGGGTCTTGGACAAATGGTATCTAGCAGTTGCATGGCAGGATCATAAGGCTATTTACTATAAATATAATATTTATAATTATATGTTTTATGAATTATTAAATAAATGCTTGTGCTAAAGGAAATTTTTACAAAATGTAAAGAATACAATTGTATATTTAATATTAATGATCTTAGATAAATTTTCATATACAGCTTACAGAAAAGTAAGTTTTAATATAAGTACAATAAAATGGTAATATATGTGAATGTATATTAGGGACAAACATTTGTAAGATAAAGCTTGATAGGTTGTTATTTTAAATGACATAAATTATCTCTTTAAAAAATATACCCTCAATGGAAGCTTATATTTAAAAGAATTAGTGCAATTATAATTGTAATAAATGCATATAATTTCTTTTTCCATAATTTTCGTTTAATTTAATATTTCTATGTAAAATATAAATTTGCCATTTAATTATTATTTAATTATACAAACAAATTATATAATGATTATATTATTTATATATTGTTTATTTTGTTAATCTCTTTATATAGGAAAATAAAACAACCCTGTTAACATTATGTAACTATACTTGACATTAGTTTAATTTTTGTAGGAATGCACTAAGAAAAAAAATTTAGCATAATGATCATTCAATTAAGAAGTCATGAACAAAATACATTTTGCATTACATTATATCTAAGATGACAATTTTTCAACATCATAATACAGTATATATGTAAATAGTTATGAAAAGATGTTAGTGATCATTAAAATATTACCTAAAGTAATAAATATATATTATGTTCTTCAAAATGTTTTAAACTTTATATTTATTCAATGTTTCTAGTAATTCATCAGCCTCTTCAGAAGCTTTGACTCTTATAAGAATAGGTATAGGTGGTGGTTGTGCATCTGGTGTTGGGATACAAACCATCATCACATTGTTTTTACCCATGCGCTGCATTGTTATGCTGGCACTTAAAATAAAGTTCAACAAAATATTACCCAATGAAGTATTGGCTCGAACTAGCAACTGGAATTTGCCACTCTTTTCTACTTTCTTGATGTATAATGTGCCAACACCATTATCAACGAAATTACCATCTTTTTTGAAAAATACTTTACATTTTTTATCATATACACTGTTATCTTCAACAATAGGGGTATATTCGACTTTTGGTGGTTCATCTTCATTTTCTTCAGTCTGCTGGGAAGGCTCTGCAGGTTTTTGAATATTTGAATTAAAAGTAAAAGGTTTTCCAGTGCCAAATGAAAATGGAGCTTTAGCAGGTGAACCAATTGCCGTGCTACTTGCAAAAGGAGATGTTTGTGTTGTTGATGGTTTTACACCAAATGAAAATCCAGCACTTGATGTGGATGTTGAAAAGCTACTTGTTGAAGATGCAGCAGAAGTTGTGCTTATACCAAAGGTAAAATTAGATGGTTTTTCAACAGTATTATTAGAGATGTTAGATGTAATTGCATTTGATTTTGTTGCAGTAAATGGTGACTCTTTATTATTATTTGATTGAGTTAAAAGGTTTTTATTTACATTGTTTTCCTTTGCCTCTGTATTTTCTTTTGAAAATTGAATCTTACTTTTCTCATATGCATCTTGAATTTCGCTGAGATGTTTTTCATAATCTTTAAAAATTGGAGTCAGTATACATAATGGAGTTTCATCAACATGTTTTTTTATCCAAGCTGACACACATTGATTTAGTCCTTTTAGTTTATTATAATATACTCGCCTCTTTTCCTCTAGAGTATCAGTTTTTTTAACAGTTTTACTGTTGTCACTAGTTTGGGAACTTGATGCAAGTTGAGTTGAAAATGGGCTAGTATTATTGCTGGGTGTAGTAAAAAGGGATTTTGGGCTGGTGTTTCCAACAAGAGGTGATGTCCCAAAGATTGTTGAAGAGGCCTGTGATACTGATTTGTCTGCATTGTCACTTGATTTAGAAGCAAGATCGTTACCTGATAAAGGATTTGGTGTATTTTGTATCTTAAAAGGACTAGCATTCACTGGTGCATTAGGTTGTGGTGTAAATATTGACTGTGAGAATGTTGGAGGTAGATTTCCAAACAGAGAAGCTTCTGTGTTTGGTTTTCCAAATGTAGATTTTGGAGAAGGAGTTGACGTACTTGATAAACTGAACAATCCTTTACTGGGACTGGTTGTGAATTTATTTGTATCAGTAGTAGAGGTCTCAACTACATTGTTCTTCGTTGTAGAGGTGGTGTTGTTTGGCTTGTCACCATTAGTTAACTTTGCTAGAAAGTCAAAAGATGTTTTCTGTGTTTTATTGAAACCACTAAATCCACTGAATACACTTCTATTGGGCTGAAAAAGAAAAATATTATGGAATAAATAAATAATCATATATGAATTGGTGCTTAATGATACATAAACTAGAAAAGTAATTACTATTGTTTATCTAATATTATAATGTCTTGATATATTTTCACAAACTACCGAGATTTCATCATAGTATTTTCAGGTGTCAAAAAAAACTATTAGATGCACTCTTATTCCTACAAAGGCATAGGAGTAGAGTACATAATATTGCATATTGATAAACACAATTTAACACGGAGGAAATAACAATAATTTAATATAATCATTGCCCAAAGAGTGATTGCACCCATAACATATGTTTACAGTCAGTTTCTAACCTACTGCACCATAACTGTCTCAATATGTTAAAATTTTGTTAAAATGTATACCCTTGATATTATTTTGTTTTATCACAAAAAGAAATGAAATGGAAAGATTATTTTATCCTGCATACCATAAAATATTTTTGATATCTTATGTGAATGTGAATTATTCACAGATATATTATATACTTTATGTTTCTAGTAATATTTCCAATAGCAGCTTATGTGTGGTTAGAAAAGACAAATGTTTTTTTGTTATTGTTTTTAGTTGACATAAAAAAATAAACAATAAGAATCTTTTGAATAAGCATGTGTGGCCTAAGTGCGGTTTAGCCCACTTAAAGATTTAATTATATTATAACCAAATTATATATAATCTTTACATAAATTGAAAAAAAAAACAAAGTAAGCATAAGGCAAAGCTATTAATGAAGCTTTGCTTTTTGCTTTATTATATTTATTGACATTTTTTCACTTTATTATATTATATTTATTGACAAATTATTGTAACCTGTGTTATTCTGATATATAAACAATGTTACTGTAAAGTTTCTTCTAAACTCGATCAGTAGTTTTTGCCTAAAGGTATAGAAGAATAGAATAAACATCCACCTTTACAAAGTTTCCCATTAATAATATTAGTAGGATATTAAAATACCTCATCGCCAATAGCTTGTGTACGTCTTTTAGCGGTTCTAAAGACACGTTTTTGAAGAATTTCCTTTGATGCCATTTTAAAACCACCGCCTTCTTCTTGGTCCGTAGGGTCATCTTGATCCCAATTGTCGTGATTCAGCTCCGTGGTAGCCTGCCTTTTTACTGACATTTTAAAAATTGGAGTGCCTTAGTTACTATTGCTTATATCATTAGTTTCCTTCCCTGTGTAAATAAAAAATATAATAATAGACACAATATTTATCAAAATAATTGATTGGAAATATATAGTGTCGGCTTTACTCCTCAAAAATCACAGAAATAAGACATCGGATTTCAGGTATCTATCAAGGAATCAAGGATGAACTGTCAGTCAAGCGGTCAAGCCGTATGCGAACGCTTCACACATTTTGCAGATGACAGATGATGAATGACAGTTGACAATTAATGTATTTTTTATGTATATCCTATGGATGCTCAACTGGCACGCTCGGAACGCCAGATTTAAAGAACCATACCATACCATATCCTATGGACTAGGGATTTACATCCGATTTGATATTTTATTCGATAATTCGATATGGAAACAAATGTATTTAATGCTTGACATTGTGCTATGGTTTTGAAAATTTAGTATAATAAACTATACGAAATATGAATGATGAATCACGAACTAATAATAATTTTACAGAACATTCGTGATCAGAAAAAATGCATGTTCTAGTACTGTAAACAAAATTAAATTTTAATTAATTACAGTAATTATATATCAAGTATATATAAAGATATTAAATGTCATATATTAAAAGATAATATAGAATGTGTGATTTTTTTTAAACAAATTGATAAATAATGTTTATATGTCTTCTTGTAATAATTGATCATAATTTATATAGAAGATATTGATATCTTCACATCGAATAATAAGTTATATTATTAAAGAAAAAAACTAAAAGTTTTGACATAAATATATTTTCAGACCACAGATAAAATTGATTATAAATATTCACTCTTCAATTTTCATCGTAAATGTACTTGAACTATAGATATATTTAGATATAAACATATTACATGTACTTATAGTTCGCTTACAAGTTTCAAGATTGAAAATATATTTATTAGGGGTATGAAGGCAGACTTTATTAATTTTGTTTTCTTTATAATTCTATAAAGTTTAAATAAATTGTTTCATATTGTGTTTATCTTTAACTTGTTAAAATGTTTGTGTTAACTAATTCGCTTAAATTAATAGTTTAAAAGCTTTCTTTATTTTCTATGTAGAATATACTGAAAACGAGTGAGGAAAAAAATAATAAGTGGTGATAAGTATTTACTTTTAAGACGTAATGTTTTTTAAGTATTTGTTTTCAAAGTGCTAAATTGTCTTCAAGTGTTGTAATGGAAGTGTCTAATGAAATAAAAGAAGATATTCGCAAAACGCAATCAGAACTAAAGAATGCTATAAAAATTCATCAAGTAAGTTTATTATATTATTGGGTTTTATATGACGTTAATAAGTTTCGTACTATTATATTAGTTTTGTGAACGTGTAAATAAACAAATGTTTTCCTTTAACATTTATTGTAATTTTAATTTATTTCAGATATGGGTGGCACGTTTGCAAGAAGACGAAAGCGTAAGAAAAAATAAACAACGCGTAGCACATTTATATATTTAGCCTTTTAATGCATTTTTTATTTATTTAACGTTTATTTTTCCAGAATGTTCAGTTAAAAAATAAAGTTCATGAAGCTGAAAAAGAAATAGTAGCAATAGGTCAGGCACAAGTAAGTATATAATTTGTAGAGTAGTTTTTTTATGAATAACGTTTTATTTATATTAAAACTTACAATAAATATAAGAACTCTTTCCTCTTTTTTCTTTATCCTTTTAGAAAAATTACGATTTTTTATGCAAACTAACATAAAATATATAAAATTATATTTACAGAAATTAGTAGTGGATAGACTTAGGAAAGAATTAGAACTATATCAACAGAGGCTAAGAGCCCGTAACAAAAAAGTCAGCATAGAAAATGATAATAGATATGTCGCTCAACAGTTACAAGAACACCAACTACAATTTTATAATAGAAGTCGAACTGTGTCTCTCCTCAAGCCTTCAGTTCTAAATGAAATACAAATTAAAACTGAGAATAATGGTAATGAAGTTAACATTGCTTCTGATTCTGACAATGAAAACAGATATAATGAAAAGGAAAATACAATTTGTGAAATAAATGAACAGGGAAAGTTCTCACGAAACTTCACACAAATACCTATAGTCCATGAGAGAAGTAATCTTGCAAACACTTTGAATAAAGTAAAAGAAGCCCTTATGTAAGTACAAGAATTACCTATCCAGTTATATGTTGAATAAATTAATATTATAAAAAAATAAATTAAAAATTACATCTCCTTCACGCTGTATCTGACACACAGCAGGCAAGGCAATGGGAACCTTGTGTTAAGACATTCTGTTCCCCACTTGCCGCTGAACTCTGTAGGCATTTTCAAGTTCAATAGTGGAACTCAAATTTAAATGAATATTTTGTTTCCTTGTGTAGGCATTGAACCCACAACCAGTCACGTTTATAGTCATACTTTATGCCCTTGCACCATGACTGGCCTCACAAACTGTCCACTAATATATATTTTTTTATTTATATTCGAGTTTATTATATAATGCAATTTTTTTCTCAACTATACCTTTAGAGTAAGTAAAATACACCAAAATGATTGGCAAGAACAATCAGATTCAGATTCATCACCTATGGATATATCTCCAACACCATCTCCTCCACCATTGCCAGAGCCTGGTGAACCTGTGCCTAAAGAGTTATTTATGAGGTAAGTTATTATTATTGCATTTATTTTATTAATAATAATAAAAAGAATTGTTTAGCACAAAGATAACCAACTGGAATTGTATTATAACAATGAATACCCATTTATAAACGGACAACAAAAGAGAAAGTTTATAGGAGAATCAAATAAAGGTTCTCTTGTTCTTAAAAATAATAATATAGATATATAATATATACTATACACTTTTGTTAGCCTATGAGAGTGCCTAGTTAAGTAGCAGATAAATATAAAATAAAATTAAAACTGATAACAATCAAAGAGTTAAAAAGGTAGAGACCCCACATGTCTGTAGTTTTTAATTCCTTCAATTTTTCAAATCTATATTTTTTTTTTAATATCATGTAATTACAAGAGTGTAAGATATAAAAAATTAAATAGATATTTTTCTTGTTTTAAAAAAGTGTAATCTAGGGTGATGCATGGTTGGCCGATTCACTCACTTTTTCTCTCATATTGTATTTTTTAGAAAACTCGGACGTCGGTAATAAGTTCCATTTTGCCGATTTGAGAATAAAGAATGAACCAGCCAACAAATAAAGTAGTAGACTATATGGATGACCCATATAATGTATAAACCAATAACGACAAAACATATGGAATATGTTGAATATAGTTAAAAACTGTGCAGTTTTTTTTTATAAATTCTCTTTATAATATACATTTAAATGAATATTGTATAATGCGCTAATTAAGTTCTTCTGAGGCTAATCGTGGCGCAGCGGCACAAGAGTGTGACTGTAACGTGATGGTTGGGGGTTCGATCCCTACTCGGGGAAGTGAAATATTTATTTACGTTTATATTTCCATTTCTTCGCTTTGGTGTCGAGGCAAAGCGCGGCGTTGAGTTCTGCCACTCAACACGTAATGCCTCCAGAATTCGGCAGAAAGTGAGGAATGGAGTGTCTTAACACAAGGTTCCCTCTGCCTACCCTGCTGTGTGCGGGATACAGCGTGAAGCTGATTTATTTAATTTTGATTCACAGATAAAGCTTTAATTTTAAAGTTATTAATAAGAAGGATTAGAAAAAAACTATTTTCAGAAATGTATTAAATTTACATTGACAGTGTACATTTTTAATTTCATTTCCTACTAAAGTGAAAAATAAATTTTTAGGCGCTTTTATTACGTTTTTTTCTTGAAATATTATATTATCAATTTAGTAATTGTATACTATTGAATTGAAGGTTTATTTATTAATATTTTGCACATGCCGAATTTTCGAGACTTTCGGCTTTGTCTTGTCACCAGAGCGGGGAATTGGATATATTAAATAAATCCCCGACTGGGAATCTAACCTGCAGCCGTCGCGTTTACAGTCACACGCTTGTGCACTGCTTCACAACGACCACAATTAGTCTCATTCATCTTGTTTAGAAAAGTCTAATACTTTATTCTAAAACCACTGACAAATTGCAATAAGTATAATAATTCAGATTCAAATACGATCTGAGAGTGAACATGAAGAGGCAGAAAGAAACAATTATCATGTAAAGTACAAAGTAGAAATGAAAATATTCGAAACTAAGCTTCATTCTTAATAATATTTTTTTCAGATTAATTGGCTTAATTACTATACATCAAAAAGAAATATTAGAAAGGAAAAGAAATGAGCGTCGCAAAAGATCGTCAAATAGCAGTAACAAAAATGAATTCATGTACAGTAGTTACGAAATGCTACCAGTAAGTTATCTTATTAATTATTTGAACTTGTTAAGATAAGCGCGGTGTTCTGCCACTCTACACGCAATGTCTCGAAAATTAAGGTTCCCTCTGCCCTGCTACATGTAGCATAAATGTATGTGCATGCTAAAAAACTTTTTAAATGGTTTTAAAGTAATAAATGTTTGAGTATATCTTTATATTAATTAAATTCTAATACATATTACATATATATATTTTATTTACAGAAAAAGAAAAAGTATAACCAATATCCATACCTTCAAACTCACAGTGATCCTCCTCAAACTCGTTCTGCTAAATTAAAAAAACAGCAGGTATGTGAATAAAGTACTCTGTATATAAATATATAAAAAGGAGATGTTCCCACTGACTGTGGTAAGACGCACGCACAGCCGTAACTGCTGATGGTAGAAACGTGAAATTTGGACAGATGTTTATTTTCATAACTTGGACACCCACCCATTTTAACCCTGAAGGGGGGAATTGGGGGTTGAAAACTTGTATTTAAATCACTAGCGATTTTTATAGAAATTTACATTCAGACTCTTAAAAATAGTTCATTGTACATTTAAGAGGCCTTCATGGCGCAGGGGCACAGCGAGCAACTATCAACGCGACGGTTGTGAGCTCGATCCCCCTCGAGCTTTGAAATATATTTAATATTTTCATTTTCTCATTCTGGTGACGAAGGCAAAGCGCGACGTTGAGTTCTGCCACTTACTACGTGAGGCCCAAGAATTCGGAAAGTGGGGAACGGAAGTGTTTAAATGGGAACGGAGTGTCTTAATCCTAAGTTCCTAGGTACCCTTTTCGTACCCTGATATATGTAGGATACAGCCTGAAGCTACAAAACATTTATTCTATAATGCGTAAAAACTGTCGAAATCAAACATTTTATTAAATGTTTGGTTGCTTTATTTCAGAGTCAAAATAAATCGTCACGTGAAGGTTCACCTTCCGGGTCATCATCAGAAAATAAAGGAGGAGGTATAAATAGCGACATTCATGTTTATTTATTATTTATAATTATTATTTGATTTTGATTGTAATCGACGGTTGTCGATTCGATTTCCACCTGCGGGAATGAATTACTTAATTTCGCCGCTCTGTGACACAGCGAGAAGCTAATAATAATAACATAAAATTAAAAATATGATATTGTGACAATACATCGACTAGGACAACGTTTGCCTTAAATTAATATTATATTATAGTAATATTATTACAAGTGTGAAAGTTTATGAGAATTGATATTTGTTCCATTTTCACGTAGTTTAATATAAAAATATACGATACAGGTTGGAATACAAACAAGCCGTCGTGGATCGCCGCCCTCCCCGCCGGCCTCTCCGTGGAGCCCGTCTATCCTACCATTAAGAAAGTCTGCCATGGATGTGGGCGTAATGGTAATATAATATTTCTTTTAAATAATTGATTTAATTACTGTGATTATGTGTTTTTCTTTACATGTATATGAAAAATGTAAGAGTAATATATGTATTATCCCGAATTATATGTCTATTGGGCTTATTAATATTTAAAATATACTTTTTTATATGGCATCTATACTAATATTCTTATGATACAAAAAATAATAAATAACATAAAAAATATATAGAAGATGTATGAATTTAAAAAGAATATAAAAAAATAAAGTATTCTCTGATATACCATAGGTATACAAACAAACTATTGAAACCCATAAAAGACATTCCATGTGAACGTAACCTAATGATATGTTCGTGACGTATGGCTCGGGGGACGCGGGGGTCATAAAAATAATTTTAAATTAAAACAGTATTCCAGATGTATATTTTAATGGCAGTATGTTTGTACGTGTGTGTGTGTGTGCAGACGTGCCGTCGCTGCTGGTGTGGTGTGCGTGCGGCGTGTGGCAGCACACGGGCTGCGGCGCGCGAGGGCGCTGCGCGGCGTGCGGCGAGGCGCTGGCCGACCCCGCTGCCACGCCCGCCGCCGCCGACTTCAATGTCTATAGAGGTACGACTTCCGGTTACGGGAGCGCCGAAATGAAAATATTAAATATTTTCTCGAGTAAGAATGGAATCCACGACCGGTCACGTATTTTATTTTGACAAAACAGTTTGTCTTAATAAAATAGTTAACTGCAAAAAGAGAATGTGAAATGAATTTAAAAATAACATAAAGCAAGCTTAAGATGAAATTAATTCTGTTTATCATAAGTCTCATAGATTATAACAAAAACAGCGAATAAAATACAATGCATCACATTAGTTATTAAATAATAATTTTCAGATAAACTTGCAGAGCGCAAGCGTTTGCAAGAGAAAAACATCGAACTGTGCGTCGAATTGCGTAAATTAGAAGCAAGGGCGGCGTCTTTAAAGGAGAACTTGGACGAGCATAACGCGGAGAAACGACAATTGTTAGCGGATCAGATCAAAACACAAAGAAACCTCCAGAAACTTCTAGATTTTATCAGTCAATTCAAAGAGACGTCCATCAGTGTACGTTCGACGTCTGTCAGCGAATCCGGAAGCGAAGTTAGTAGAAGCAATGAGGAATAATGGTAAGCTAATATTATGTACACTGTATAGTAGTGGGGAATGAAGTGTCTTAACATGAGGTTCCCTATGCCTACCCCCTACTGTGTGCGGGATGCTGCGTGAAGCTGATTTTGATTTGATTTATAGTCCGCGAGGTCCAAGCTTCTTCAGGACGGCCACGACTCATACACCATATTTTATGTGGGGTATTAATAATAAAATAATATTTGTTATAGTATTTATTGTAGCCGTCGTGGTGCAAGAGGACAGTGTCTGATTGTAAACGCGACGGTTGTAGATTCGAATCCCACTCAGTGGAATGAATTGTTTATATTTTCTTGCTCTGGTAACAAGACAAAACGTGGGGTTGAGTTCCGCCAGTAAACATTGAATTTTTCGAAATTTTAACGAATAGTGGGAAATGGAGTATTTTAATATTAGGTTCCTACAGCAGCTACAGCTGGAGAGAACCTCAAGCTAAAAAAAAATAAAATTTCCCTTCTTAAATTTGTCAATATTATACAGGGTGTCCCAGGAGCCAACGATAAAACGAAACCAGGTGATAGACCAAGTCGTGACAGTTATGAGAAAAATATAAAAAAAAATCTTTGTCATGTATTTTTCATATTATATTGATTTTAAAAAATATCGCAAAAACCGACACCCTGTGATGGTTTTTCAAGTCCCAGGACTACAAATATTACTCTTTGTTCATTTTTTTTTCTGTAATGTAATCATGAGTAACCCTTCTGTGAACTACAGTTTAAGATTTAAACATACCTGCATCAGTTTTCAATAAAATGTGGTGTTTTTGCCAAACATTAAATTCAAAATATTTAGTACACCCAACTTTAACCGACTGTACTATAAAAAAAATGTACTACACTGTTTTTGCAAGTAACTTTAAAAGTTGGCGCATTTAATCTGGATTCCGAAATGGTACGACACTTGCTGGATTACTTCTTTGTTGAAGAGAGAAAAATCGAAATACACGATAATCGGGATGACGTTCAGCTTTTTGGTATCTTTTCCGATACATTCTAGCTGCAGCATTTGCGTTACATAACCATTCTCCATGAATGAAATGCATATTGGCAATGTGTCAAAGACCGAGTATATCGCCTGCAAGACCCCGGACTCGAGCACTGTCCTTATAAGTCCTGGGTCATCCCCTAAGTTGGAAAAGTTCAGGTACCTTGGATCCGTCATGCACGAGTCTGGAGTCATCGATCACGATCTCTATAAGACGGATAAGAGTTTGGAAAGTATCCTGCGATCACAGACCACACCAGTGACCTCCCTAAACTAAACACTTAGCCCAGGCAACGCTTATCCGACTTAGGGGCTGGTCCAGGAATTATAAGAACAGTGCTCGAATCCGGGCTCTCGCAGGCCATATACTCGATCTATGACACGTTGCCAATATGCATTTCATTCATGGAGAATGGTTATGTAACGCAAATGCTGCAGCTAGAATGTATCGGAAAAGATACCAAAAAGCTGAACGTCATCCCGATTATCGGGTATTTCGATTTTTCTCTCTTCAACAAAGAAGTAATCCAGCAAGTGTCGTATCATTTCGGAATCCAGATTAAATGCGCCAACTTTTAAAGTTACTTGCAAAAACAGTGTAGTACATTTTTTTTATAGTACAGTCGGTTAAAGTTGGGTGTACTAAATATTTTGAATTTAATGTTTGGCAAAAACACCACATTTTATTGAAAACTGATGCAGGTATGTTTAAATCTTAAACTGTAATTCACAGAAGGGTTACTCATGATTACATTACAGAAAAAAAAATGAACAAAGAGTAATATTTGTAGTCCTGGGACTTGAAACACCATCACAGGGTGTCGGTTTTTGCGATATTTTTTAAAATCAATATAATATGAAAAATACATGACAAAGATTTTTTTTTATATTTTTCTCATAACTGTCACGACTTGGTCTATCACCTGGTTTCGTTTTATCGTTGGCTCCTGGGACACCCTGTATATATTTAATATAATGTCATCAAAATCCTCATTACATCATTTAATATTTTTTGTTTCAGATTAAGAATCAAGTCAATCCCTATTTTTCATATTAGTACATAATAATTTTTAAGTTGTAGTTTTTTATACAAACATTAGATTGCTTAGTTAAGATAAAAAATCGCTAGAGGAAATGAATTTGACTATTGTTTCTTATAATATATTAAGTTTATTATTTTATAATGTAAATCGTAAATTGTTCAATATAGAGCATATCAATTAAATGTCTGTAAGTTTCAACATTTTTTATGTCGTCATATATAGAAGCCAAATTCTAGCTGCACGCTGTATTCCGGACATGGCAGGGTAGGCAGAGGGAGCCTGGGGACCTAGATTGGATTGCGTGGGGAATGGAGTGTCTTAACAATAGGTACCTTCTGCCCACCCTGCTATATGCAGATTACAGAGTGATCTTTTTTTATTAAGTAAAAAAAAAAGTTTTAAGTACTTCCAATTAAATGTACAACTATACTGAAGTGCCACCCGTCTATAGTATTATTTTCAGGTTACTTCTGATAAGAGAGAATGGCATCTTAGTACAATTTTGGTGAGACTATTTTATATAAGTATAGTCAATATTTGATATATCATGAGAAAAGTAAAGGCAGGAAAATTTTTTAAACGAAATGTAGTTCAAAGTGTTTAACAAAAACCATAAAGTAAAGATTACAAGTATATATATTGTCTACCTGCTCATGTAATTCATTACAAAAGGGACATAGGAATTACAAAAAAAAATCAATTTATTTCATAAAATATTGTAAAATTTGATCATTAATTATATTCTATTCATGAAGTTACAAACTCATGCTTATAATAATTTAATTATATACTTCAATTAATAAAAAAATCAAAGTTATTCTTCAAATCATTATTTTAAACTTGCGGTTTGCTGTTCTGACATTACAACTTTTTTTTAATGATAAAACTTTGAGGTTGATGTGAGGTTTTTTATTACATTAGTAAGTTTGGAGTTTATACAGATTTTTTATATTTCTGAGCCAAACTTGCTTAATACATTAAATGAGATAATTGTTGTAATAAATATTAATAATATTAATAAATTGTAATTGCCAATTGTTAAGTTTAAAAATATGGTGTGAATTAAATAGGAAATATTTTTTTTTATTAAAATTGACTATGAACATTTGACAGATTGTTTTTTTTTAAATATTTGATTTATGATTTAGAATCTATTACTTGTACCTAATAAATATACCAGTTGTATATACATGTTTAATATAGCAGCTGGCCATTATTTGTAAGAATATTCCATAAATTACCTCCAAATTGTTTAATGGACCACAGAACCAAAAACAAAGGTATTTTTTTAAAAAATCTTACACCAATTGGCTATCAATAAAAAGTGTTCAAAATTGAGTCCTATAAGTAATGAATATGTATTAAAATATCATTCTAGGTGTTTTACCGTTTTGTGTACAATTAGATTAACTAACTGTTAGTTAGTGGTTATACAAATATTTTTGTATACTTTAGTTACAAGTATTCCTTAAGATGTATTTGATTGTTTCTGTGATATGATTAACGTTTTTCGTATAAGTGGTTTTGTTAACATGATTTGTATGTAAATAAAGTTATAAGTTGATAATTGTCTTTTTTTTAAACCAATTTTTAACCCATTTTTAAACCAATTTTTAACTAATTTTAATAATACTATACTATTCTAAGTGTTTTCATTATTGTCGTATTTGGTAGGAAAATAAAGAATGGTTTCCATTTTCAGATCTGCTTATCTTGTTATGTAGTATAAAGTATGAAATTTATATTTATAACTTGTGGCTGTAAACACGAGGGTTGTGTGTTCGATGCAGACCTGGAAATGAATATTATTTATTAATGTTTTCATTTCTTCGCCTTTGGAAAAAGGAAAATGCGGCGTTGAGGGACGGAACTCAACACTTACTTTGTAATGCCTCAAAAATTCGGCAGAAAGTGGAGAACGAAGTGTCTTAACATTAGTACATCTAGCGACCCGCTCGCAGCATCGAGGTTCAATAAAATAACAATTAGTTATTTACTCGCCTGAATTACTTTCGTGTTTTAATAACATTGTCACTTAAAGACAATATGTAGGTATATATTGAAAAGTGTAGTTTCAGTCCATTATAATTTATCGAGAATAATTTTTTAAATTGATGTAACTTTTTTGATATATTGAAATAAAAAAAACGCAGAATAGTAAGGGAAGTTTACCAAAATACAATAGTGAAAATGCATTTAAATCAGTTAAGCCGTTTCTTTGATCAGCGTGCACAAAGACACAGTCAAAATGTAAAAAATAATTGTTTTTGTTTCTTCTATATAATAAGTAAATGCTTCCAATAATAGATTTTCTCTTACATTTTCAACATTTTATTAAAATTTATTTATTTTAATATCTAATTTTAAAAAAAAAATCTAATTATTTAACTAATCATGAAATAAAGATTAGATGGATTTACTACCTATAAAAACATATCTAATAAAAGTATAGAATATATGTTATAAGAAAATAAATAAGACAAAAACAATTAGTTAAATCGAAGTCCTACATTTTATAATGCCATGCAAGCCTATTTAAATTCGATCTGCAATCTATATATATAAAAGGACTTGTCCTCACTGACTGAGGTAAGACGCACGCACAGCCGTAACCGCTGTGCGTAGAAACGTGAAATTTGGACAGATGTTTATTTTCGTAATCTGGACATCCACTAAGAAGGGATTTTGAAAAATTTTAATTCTAAAGGGGTGAAATAGGGGTTGAAAGTTTGTATGAAAAAAAAAATTAAATCGGCACCGATTCTTATAAAATTTGAAATTCAGACTCTTAAAAGTATTTAACTGAACACATGTTTTATGGTTTTCTAGAATTCTTCCCCTAAGGGTGCAAATAAGGGGTTGAAAGTTTGTATGGAAAAATCTTTAAAACGCCACCGATTATTATAAAAATTTAAATACAGACTCTTAAAAATATTTCATTGACAATGTGTTTCGTGGTTTCTTAGAATTCATCCCTAAGGGTAAGCGGGCGAAGCTGCGCGCGCCCACTAGTAGTTAAATATACTTACAATTGAAACTTTTATTTTCAAGAAGGGAAACAAAGGAGACACGTTTGGAACATAATCGTAGATATCTTAGGTAGGTGCTGGTTCAATATCGACAAAAGGAACGCGCGGCACAAATCGGCCATCGGCGTGGCATCTCATTCGAAGACCGTGTAAGTACCTCGGCGGCGCTCCGGCCACTAATATGTAGTAAGACTGGGTCTACATTCTAAAATTAAATGCGAGTGTAATATTTATTTTCATTTTTATATTTATCAAAAAATAGTTAATTTTTCATCCTTTTAGATTCCTAGAATAATAAGATTCTGGAACCGTATAGACATAGAGCATTTTGTCATACCAGACATGGGATGTATCTAGATATATTTTCTTTTTTTTATGACCTCTAGCTATGAACAGATATGGTCATGTAAAGATTTTTTTTCATAATTTTTTATGGTAATTTTTTTTGCCACTTGCCACGGTAATTTCAGCTGGCTTTCAAAGCATACAACTATCGCTAGATTGAATCGACTGGGTTCTATAATATTGAAATGATTGTTATTGTAAATACAGATATTTTCTCTTTATTTCTCCTCGAATACTACAAGAATATAATCGAAACAACTCAAAAGAACAGTTTTTTTATACAATTGAAAACTGAAAACATATCTAAAATGGAACAATCTTGTGTGATCTCAACTTAAACTAAACTGTTCAGAACTCCGTGTAACCGCAAATAAGGTTCGTAACGACAGGGTTAACTTTAAGATAATCGTCGTGCGGCCATACGGGGTCCCTATAACGTTGCTTAATGTGAACCTCCGCTGCCACTGCTCGTTGAGGGCTAGGGGTCGTGAAACTGGTGATTATATGTCTCTAACACTCTTTGATGGCGTGAAACCATTCTGAGATTATATGGGTTGTTTGCCATTTGTGATTGATTTGAGGCCAGTGCCAGTGGGTGAGTGGTGCACGAGAGTGTGACTGTAAATGCAACAGGTTCTGGGTTCGATTGTCACTCGTGAAAATAAAATATTTAATATTTTCATTGTTTGGGTTTGGTGTCGAGGCAAAGCGTGGCGTTGAGTTCCACAATTAAACACGCAATGCTTACAGAATTCGGTAGAAAGTTGACAGTGTCTTAACACTAGGCTCTTCTCCTATGCGGGATACAGAGTCAAGCTGAAAAAAAATGATTGATTTAATTAGAACTAATATTATTCAGTTAAAATGTTTCATTTACTTTTTCTAAGGTAAAAGTAATTATTGAATTACACATCGTACGTATAAAACTGTTCCGCTTCGACAACTAACATTTATAGATACGAAGACAGGAAAAGCGTAAGGAAGCTGGCTTTTATCCCACGGGCGTCTTCAGTCGACGCCTCCGGCGAAACTTGTTGTAGAGTAAACGGAGCAACGTAAATCAAATTAACTATATACACATATTATGTATATGAAAAAAATACTTTTATTATTATTATTTTTAATAAAGTAACATTATTAGATATAAATCTTATTTTTTGTAGTCTATTTAATAAGGAAAACTTGCATCATTGCAATGCTATAAAGTAAGATTTGAAAATTATTTTTTAACAATCCTAAAATATAAAAATATTTAAATAGCATAGTATTGTTTTAGTATAGTGAAAATAGGAAACTTTAACAATTATTTCGCCCATGTTCTAGTCTTTACCTCATTTTATTGGATAATTAAAGATTTTCAATATACCTACTTAACATTCTCAACTTTTCGTATATTATAGATACAAATTAAAAGCCACTATAGACAGACAGAATTTCAACCCATAACACACAAAACTGCGCTACAACCTAACAAATGTAATTTGTTGATTCAATTCAAGTTCCCATCTACGTTCAAAAACAGCACCTTAGAACCTAGAGCGTAAGTCGGCCTCACAAGACGTTCCCGACAACTTGTTAGCTAAACCCGCCAAGAATTGCAAATGGTGATAATTCTAACTACGTCGATAAATCAGCTACTCCCGTTCAAGTTTTTTCCTCGAGGGTGCACCTCGTCCCATTGTTGGTGATTGATCGCTCGTTCTTGTACTTAAAACTTTGTTACCAACTTTGCGTAGGTACTGTAAGAGCATGTGTTTTCGAAAGAGTTTGGCACATGTGAATAGGTTGCCGTCAATTTATCGGTGTTTAATTTGTTATTACAGATTTAATTTGGAAGTTTTTTTTCAATTTCAAGCTGTTTCCCGTGTGTAGCAGGGTGGGCAGAGGGAACATAGTGTCAAGATACACCGTTCTCCACTTTCCGTCGACTTTTCGAGGCATTGCTCGTTGAGTGGCTGAATTAAACGGAATTGATACCAGAGCTAAGAAATTAAAGTAGGTATTAATACATAATAATTCAATTTCCTGAATGAAAATCGAACCCACTACCGTCATGTTTACATTTATTTCTATTTAACATATTAAAATTATAATTAAAATATACGTATAAATTCTCGTCCACTCGACTTTTCTTCGTTCAGCAAGCAAATAACTGACGCAAGCTATCCAGTAAACAGAGATTAAATTGGCCATCAGCTCCAAGAATAAGAACAGCTATAAATTAGATATTGATGACACCCCCGGGAGACCAGCGAGGCCATTGATCTAACGTCGATTTATAACCTTTGCTAATTGCCCTTAATTTATATCTACGTGATGGCTCCTCCAAGGCTTCACCCATATATGGGAACGTGTGTAGGCGACATTGTATTGAACTATAATTTAGTGCTTGACAATTAAGTTGTTAACAGATGCACGCGGTATAGCAACTTAGTGTTGAGACACTCCGTTCTCCTTTTTCCTACATATTTCATAGAAAAAAAAAAACATTACAAACTTATATTGGAGCAAACTTATGTTTGTTAAATTTATTCGCCGTGTTACAATTTGGAAATTAGTACGGAACCTTTAGAGGGCGAGTCCGTCTCGCGCTTGGCCTAAATAAACATCCGTATAGTCCAAGCGGGCGAAGCCGCGAGCGGGTCGCTAGTATTTAATAAAAAGCTTCAATTTAAAGTCATTACTGTATAGTAAAGTAACCGTCGTTGCGAGCGAGTAGACTGTAATTCGATCCCCATAATAATTAGAGGGAAGCAATCAGGCAATTTTATGGCAACCGCCTGCATGACAAGGACCGTATAACGTACTTAGACTGCCTATATAGGTACCTACTACCTAACTATATAGGTAGGTAATATTTCCGCTTCTTCAACGTTTACATACATATTACATACACGCTGTATAATTATTTGTTGGTATCTTTTTATATCTATTTATATTTGCATTTTGTTAGCGATATGCTTTTCCTGTTGTTTTCGAATTATACACATTTAAAGAAAAGATGTATCTATAATTTTCGATATATGAATGACTTTCTCTACTAGACATATTAATAAATAATAATTCATTTCCCCGATCGGGAATCGAACCCACAACCGTCATGTTTACAGTCACACGTCTGTGCCACTGCGCGAGGATGGTCTTAAGAAAGCGACTTTGTAATATGAAATTAATAAAATAATAAACAAGTTGTTAAAAAATAAATATAAATAAAACACGATAGTCTGTCTATGACGCCTTAGCTCCATTCCAATAATCGATTTAATTGAGCCAATGAACAATTTAATTAAAATTCTAAAGACACGGCGGGGCACAGTGTAGGGATGTAGAGTGACAAGAGTTGCAGCAAAACTACAAAAAATAAAATTCAAGAACAAAAAAATATGTAAAAACTTTTAAAAATATATATTTTTTTTATCTATATATATAAAATCGAAAGGTCACTCACTCATCACGAAATCTCAGAAACTACAAGTGCTAGGAATCTGAAATTTTGCATAGGAGTTACTTATAGGACGTAGGTGCTCGCTAAGACGGAAATTTGCAATATTCAACTTCTACGAGGTTTTTTTTGGGGTCGAAAGTTTGTATGAAACTTCGTTACTAATGACATTTGTCTTTGTCATTCGTTACTAAATGCTAGGAGTCTCAAATTTTGCATGAACGTCATTTACTCAGGGAAACAGAAATTTATAATAACGTAGTTCACGCGGGCGAAGCCGCAGACGGGCCGCTAGTATTATATAAATACAAAAATATTTCAGTTATCTTTAATATTAATTATAGCTGATGACTATGGTAGCTATTTAGGCCTTATCGAAAAGAAAAACTATCTACATTTTATAATGTAAATTATTTTCGAAATAAAATGTTCTATTAAAAAAATAGTCTAGAAATTTCGTAAAAATACTAAATTCAATTCAAAGAATGAAGCCCCTTTAAAAATATGCGATTATTAAAATGTCGGAGTACAAATGAGCGCGGGCTATGCAGGTATTTACGGTACGGGTTATTCGAGGTCTAAAGGATGTTTTTCTTATACAAACTTAATACTTTTTATTTTTTGTGGAAAGATTTGATTTTATTAACATTTTAGTGAAACAAAATGTACAAAATTTATTATTTACAGCTGGCAGAGTTCAGAAGCTACTGCTACGAATAAGTACAGGTAAGGACGAATAAGTCTTTTTTTACATATTTTAAACGTCTTCAAAATTAATATTTTTATTGAGGTAGGGCAGAAGTATAAGCTTGTAATTGTAAAAGCGACAGTTGTGGCTCTGGTAACAAGGCATAGCGCGGCGTTGAATTCCTCCCTTCAACACGCAATATCTCTAAAATCTGGCGGAAAGTGGGGAGAGCAGTGCCTTAACACTAGGTTCGTTTAGCCTACCCTGCTATATCCGTGAAGCTGAAAAAACAAACAAAATATTTAAAAAATATATATTATTTTGTTATATATTTTTTAAATTCGTTAAATTATTTTGCTTAACTTTCGACACATCGTCACTGTACAGGCGAAAAGCAAAGAATGGAATGATTTTCATTTAACATAATATTAAATATGCAAAGATAAAAGAATATAATGATTTAGCAACTAGTAATAATTGCGCATATTTTTTCGTTTACGCACAATAGGATTTGACCTATAAATTGTACAATCTATCCCTTAAGTTAGTGTCACGCGCACGCGCACCCGCTGCGGTCGTAGATAAAGTGGGTATACTGAAACGACGCGTGTGCGGCGCGTGTGCAAGTAACTTGTAGTGTATGTAATATTTCAGACATTTAGAAGTGTTTTAAAATATAAAATTGTATAAGATGTATGTTTTTTTTAATATTATCTATTTTTAGTCTTGTGCAAGTTCTAATAAAATCGACTCTTTGATATTATCTTAAATATGAAGTAATAGTTGTATTATAAATATGTAATAAAAAAAAGTTTAGTAATCCAAAAATTCTTAGATTCTAAATTTATTACATCAGACACTGTCGCAAGTTAAAACCGTAAAATATTTGGTCGTTGATTTCCGTAACCCTAAGCAAAAATATTTTTAAACGTTCCTGTTCTGTAAGAGGCCAGTCGTAACGCAGGGGCTCAAAATGCGACAGTAAACTCGACAAGTAGCGGATTCGATTCCCACTAGAGGAAATTAAATATTAAATATTTTCATTTCTTCTATATATCATTTATTCTATTGCTCTGGTATCGAGGGAATACGCAGCGTTGATTTCCGTCACTCAACAGATGATGTCTCTAGAATTCGGTGGAAACTGGGCACAGAAGTGTCATAACACAAGGTTCCTGCTTACCCTCCTGTTTGCGACACCAAAAAAGAACGTTCCTCTCTATACTTTTGCAGCTCTTCAATTGGGCAAATAGTCTGATGCGTCCACAAATATCAAAAAACGATCAATTAACACGCGTCAAAGTACTCAAACTACCATCACGAACAATTGCTGGCATTTGCAGCCACTCGCACAAATAAATCTAATTCAACACTACTTCTCCATGAGAACATTAAATGTATTGATTTAGGCTTATCTGGTAAAATATATAAAGTATATTGCATTAATTAGTGTTAAAATAATAACTATTGTTGTTGTAATAATATTATTGTTGTTTTGTTGTTATATTTTTAATGTATATTATGTTTTGTGGTGGGTTTTAGGATAAATAATTTGTTGACATATTCAGAATCATAGTACTTTATATATTCAAAACAACAATAATAAAACATTAAAGATTTTTTATTATTTTTTTTAACTTCAATTATTACTGAAATGCAAATACTAATGATATTACCTAGGTATGTCTTAAGTTTTTTACGTATAGAGTTATTAATAGTAAATAAGTATTGTCTCCTGTCCACTTTCCTCATGAGAAAATTTATCTTTACCATGTACTAGTTTCACGCTTAATCCCGCATAAAGCAGATAACCTGGGAACCTGGTGTTAGGATATTTCCATTCATTTTAAGACACTTCCGTTCTGCACTTTCTGCTGAAATGAAAAGCATAGAGAGAGAGACAGGGAGAGAGCCTGTACTTCAAATCATAAACAAGTACATAACAGTCATTTACAAATCTGAACCTGTGACCATCACCAAATATTGTTATGACCTCCACAATTCCTCATTAATGCCTACTTCTCACTATTGACATTAGATTATGCAAAATCATTGAGAACGCCATACAATGGCTGTAAAGATAACTGTTATAGCCACGATACGACGGTCACATCCCCTAATCATTATGCTAGTGTTAATGCCATATCGAGATTATGGACCATTAGGTACGCCACCGAATAAATAAGGATTATTTTAAATAGCGGTTTCGGTGAGAACGCATGTCGCTAATATATTTTGTATGGTTTAAAAATGTGGTATGATTTGTTAGATCCAGGCCAGGCCATTCGTGGCGCAGGGGCTCAGAGTGTGATTGTAAATGTGATGAGTTGTGTTCGATTTCTACTTGAGGAATGATGAATGAAATATTTAATTATTTTTTGTTTGAGTTTCCCCATTCCATACGGAATGCCTCCAGAATTGGGCGGATGTGGAACGAAGTTTCTTAATACTAGGTTCCCTTTGCCTATCTTGCTGTGCAGAATAATATAAAAATAATAACTGAAAAAATTTATTACTTCATTTTAAAATAATTTATAACTTTAAACATCCAGTAAAAATATACTTAATGTAGTAAGTAAAAGTTAATATTTGATAGAAATTCGCAATCGCTCATTACTAAAAAGATATTTATAAAACTTTATATGAGATATCAATATCAAGAAGCTCATATTGGCTATGTAACATAATAGTTCGTATATTTTTACAACCACAACCACTCTGGGAGTTAATTAAGAAACGATTCATGCTCTACTAAATCCATAAAGAAAATCATATTTAGCGAGTTCCCATTCATATAATGAATGACCTAGAAGAGAATGCAAAACACTCTAGTCTCTGGTCTTCAGGACATTAATCTTAGATCGTACTTATCATTTAATTAGATCCAGAGCGCCCTTGCGGCTTCAATTTTATTTTATAACGTCATACACACGTTCCTCCCCTAACTATATGATAAATAAATACAGTGATTGGAAAATTAGTTTGTTTGTCCCGTGCTTTAAGGGTGAAATTGCCTTGACATGGTAAAAGAACACAGTTAGTAGTTTCGATAGCTGCGGCCCTACTGTTTCGGTTGTTGTCTATTCGCTGGCCAGTTGATGCGGCAAATTAATAGGGTTGTCAGCTACAGATTTGGTATTATTTTAAAGTGTGGCGTAATAATTTATCATTTATTTCGTAATAATAACTATCCAATATTTTTATTATTTTTAAACTATTATTCTATGCTTAGGAAAGAAAAATACTTATTTATAAAACGTATTGAAATGAAACAAGAAATATGAAAATGTAAGAGCTAGCAATATTATCTTAAATAGATAAAAACTAAGGGCATTTCCACAGAGATTACCTATATCTACGTACAGATCGATATATTGAAGTAGGTGCATAATTTAGTTGTATATTTTTATAATTTGCATATTGTCTTCCACATTTATAGCAATTTAAAAAATATTTTTCACCCCTGATTGGACAAGCGAACTGCATTATACGTCTTGCGCCTTCCCGCCGGATATTAAGCCCCCAAACCTAATCACCTCCCTCTTCTCGTCTAATACAGTAGTAGAACAACCGAAGTATTTTTTACGCTACTCATTACACTATTAAATTCCCACGAAATTTCAACTTTTTTTATAGTCAACCTTCTTTTATTTCCACAATTACTTTTAGAAGTAATGTGTTCACGCTGAATAATTTCTACGTCATTCATTTCATTCAAATGTCTGAGCGTTCAATTTTTAATTGAATGAATGAACATATTATGGCACCGGATTCGCATAACAATAGCTATAATGGGTATTTAATTTGATTCATTTTGATAATATATACTACTCACGTGTTGGAAATGTTTTAGAGGAAACGTGATGAGCATTTGAAGAATAATTTATATATATATGAAAAATATTTTTTATATTGATTTACAACTTTCTTTCATTATCGAAATGTTACATTCTGTCATCAACAAAGCGAGGAAATGAAAATATTAAATATTTGATTTGGAATCGATCTCACAACCTATAGTGTTTAGAGTCGCATGATTGTGCTTTTATCAAAATCAAATATATTTGTCATTTTACTTATAGAATATTATATAAAAAAACTTTTAAAAACATAATTATATAATTATAAAATTGTTTCAATCAAAGGAACGATTGGATCTGACTATCAAAACCAAAGTTTACTTTAATAATATCAATGTTCCTTATATTTAGCCGTTCAGTGCATATATTAATATAGCAGCGTACACAGTAACGAAGCTAAAACATCTGCCACTGTAAAAAATTGGTGTAGCGAAAAAGAAGAATTTAAACTGTATTTAAATTTGCATCAGAGCGGTTGTGATGCAGATGAGTGACGTCACGTGGACGCGGCCGCCTAATTGACACCCCTGGCGGGGAGGACGCCAAATATCTTTTTTATTATATTTTCAAAGTACGCAAGAGGAAATGTTATTTATAAGTGTATATTATTTTTCTTAAATTGTTATAATATAAGGATTTTTTTGATACATTTTTAAAATACAATTATTGGCTTCGTTATATATTGATGATATGAGGATTAGATTAAAAAAATTTAAGTGTTCTATTAAAAAATTGAATTGAACTTGATTGAACGATTGAATGACAACTAATAACTTGATTGACAAAGGAACTATATAAACTACTAGCGGCCCGCTCGCGGTTTCACCTGCGTGAACTATGTTATTATTAATTTCTGTCTCCATGACTACGTCCTAGTGACGTCTATGCCAAATTTGAGACTCCTAGCATTTGTAGTAACGAAGTTTCATACAAACTTTCGACCCCAAAAACAACTCCTTAGAAATCGAATATTGCAAATTCCCGTCTTAGCGAACACCTACATCCTATAAGTAACTCCTATACAAAATTTGAAATTCCTAGCACTTGTAGTTTCTGAGATTTCGTGATGAGTGAGTGACCTTTCGATTTTATATATATAGATGAACTAAATTTTTTTTTTTTTTAATATTATATATAAATAATTTTCAAATTCTATTTTATTATATTTGACAGATGTTGATGTAATATGAATGTAATTTATAACTTCACAGAGGTACACAAATGAAAACAAATCATCCAGAATTCAATAAGCAAGGTAAATAACACGAACGCTAACACTATAACGGAGAGCTAACGCGAAGGCTCTATTTAAGCCGTATTATTTGTCAACGCCGCCCGCCGGCCGATCTTAAAATCAATTTTCATTTATTCGCAGATTATCCTCTGTAGTTTGCCTCCAGTAACAGAGTATATTGATATAATAGAAGGTTACAATGAAAATATTAAATTCTTTTTTTTTAAACTTATGGGAACCTGAGACATACTACCACATTGCGGGGTAGGTGGTGAACGTGGAAGTAGAACCTAGTGTTAAGACACTCCTTTCTCCATTTTCCACCGAATTCAACAATGCGTGTTGAGTGACGGAACTCAACAAATTTTAATGGTATTTTTTAATCACTACAAACACTAATTTTCAAAACAAAAGTAATTTATTTTTAAAATTTACACGTAATATAAACCAAAAGTGATATTACATAAATTTTAAGTGTGTTATTATATAAAGTTTAAAAAATTATAGAAATAAATTTTATAGAAAGTTTTAATTTGCTAATACAAATTAAGATAATTTTTTACTCAATCGTTTTTGCTAGTTAAAGACAAAAAACCAGCAAAATTGTTAGCAATTTAATTAAAATGACTTGTTTACAAAAAAACTCAATTTAATGTAAAAAGAAACTAAATATATAAATAGCAATAGTAAAATTAGCAAAAGAAACTTTATATAAGTGTACTACAATTTTAATTGACACCAGTCGTCGCATAGGGGCACAAAATGTGACTGTAAAAGCGACAGGTTTCGGGTTCGATTCCAACTCAATATTTAATATTTTCATTTCTTCACTCTGGTGTCGAGGCAAGGCGCGGGGTTGAGTTCCACCACTCAACAGTGATGTGTCCAAAAAAAAACTTACAACACCAATTCTATTAGCATTCGTAGGTCTATGACAGCGTATGGCCACAACACACCCGAATAGTCTTGGGCGGCTAAAACGGCAAAATCCTTACAAATGTGGGCCGTTATCGCAGCGCTACCGCCCGATTGACTTGACCGAAGTCCGACCGCACATCTCTCACCCTGAAAAATAACGGATTTATTTAATTTTATGGCCACGCCGCGTGCTGAATGGACGATTGGTCCACAGCTACGGCGTTTTGTTTCTTGTTTTTGTTGTTTTTGTTTATTGTTCACTGCAATATTGACTTTTTGTAACGTTTGATCTGATAGAATTGGCAAAAGCAAATTATTGATTGTTAAATTAATTATTATTAGTAAAAAAGTTTTAAATAAATCACGAAAAGTGGTGATATTAATATTTTTAAGTCACTATTAACAATTAGTCGATTAAAGTAGATAAACTAGGCCTGTCGTGGCGTTGCGTCACAAAGTGGGAATGTGAGACTGAATGCGACTGGTTGTAAATTCGATCCTCATTCGAGGAAATGAAATATTTATTTAAATTTATATCTTCATTTTTACGCTCTGGTTTCGAGTCGAAACGCGGCGTTGAGTCCTGCCAGTCAACATGCAATGCGTCCAGAATTCGATGGAAAGTGGTTAACGTAGTGCCCAATCATGAAAAATAATAAATCTAATAATAATAAATATCAATATATCCCTAAAAAATATCACGTGTGTGTGCCGTGCTGTGTGCGGGATAAAGCGTGAAGCTGATCTATTTATTTTTATTTCTATTGATTTACATTAGTTTAAATCGTCAACAACATTTAACGGATAGATAAACTTTTTGTGGTTATTTGTTAACTAATGATGTAGTACACAGCTATACTCGTATTGTTTGCTCCCCCGTGTTTGCCTTTCCCATGCCGTTCCGTTGACGGTGCGGGCCAAGAGTGATCTCATTAATTTAATCCCCGTTTATAATACAGTGATTCGTCACGTTTTGCTAAACTCTCTGCGCTAAAGGTTTCGAAAATTTAATTGCATAAAATTTAATTAATATAATTTGTAATAATAAATTGGTGATGCAAATTTTTTTATGTTATTATTTTTCAATTGCTTGTGTAATACGGAAGTTGTTGAAGCTTATTTTTGATGTATTTTTATGGTGTTTCTTAAAAAGGTATAAAAAAATCAAATTAAGCTTCACGCATATTGCTACATATATAATGTTAATGTTTTTTTTATATAATAATACCTACATAATGTTTTTTAAACCTATACTGTAGTCGATACTTTTTTAACTTCAGAAAATAAGGATATAAATATAAATTTTAAACACTAAACTAAATGACATTGACATTCAATATTTTTTCCCGCCATTTTGTTTAAAGATAGCGATTGCGAAAAAAATCTATTTACGAAAATAACTTTTTCTCGATAGCGTAAATAAAACGTTCGAAAAAGATAACGAAGGGACTTATTAATATACGTAGTGCCAGTAATATTAATATAGGTACATTGTTTTACAACTAACGATTCTGTAAGTAATTGCTAAAAATGGTCTCGATGCTACCCTCTAATATTTAATGAACGAAAATAAAAATAAATTACATTGGCTTCAATTTTATCTGCTTCACGGAATTAAACTTATAAATTGATGTTTTTTAATTCAGAAATCATAATTATTCAATTTAGTGCCATATTTAAAACTGTCACCAAGGTGCCTATAATGTCTACTTACGCGTACCTCTCGGCCATATTGCGTAACGTTAGAAAAAAGCAAGGCCGATGGAAAATTATTGTAGCGTGAAATTGTCTAAGTTGATTTAGAAATAAAAGTGGAAAAAATGGTGAGTTTTCACCTTAGCACACTTTTCACTGTTGGCTCAGTTTTAATTTTTTTTATATAAAAAAAATCGTTATAAGAAAAAAAATAAAAATACTCTATTACAATTTATTTTTATTTATTTTCTAGTATAACTTGTACTTTCATTCCGTAATTCCTATGCAATATTTAACATCTAAAAGTAAAATTGTCGAGACAGGGTGCACTAAGTTTCCAACAGTCTTACATTTTTTGCCATTATCGCAATAAAACCCCGAAATTAGATTTACTCTATTCTCAAACAAATCTAATTATCTCTTAAGGTTCTTGTTCTAATTTCTTATGACCTTATTTTTTCTTAACACTTTATGCTTAATTAAATAAAACGAGACAATTTATCGCCGAAATTAAATATAGTTTTTCCATCGAGATATGTTTAAAAGGTGACGCAAAGATTGTTCTGATAACCATTCGGCTCCACCTGCCCCAACAAAGAACGTTATTGCAAGCATTATTCCAAATTGCCGTCTTTAACTTAATTAAAGCAACGAATTAAAATCAACTTAATTCTCCGTCGGCAGGCATGTTATTAAAACAACTCGAGTAAACAAAATTTAAATAAGTAACGCGAAGTTGGTAGCGTGGACCGTTTTACATGCCATCATTTGCTTGTTACGGCCCTGCCTCGTTCCTCTGATTTTAAGATAAACGATAAATTATTCAGATTCTAAAAATATAAGCAGCTTGTACTTGTATAAATAATAGTATAGATATACAACCCAAAGTTTTTGTAAGATTTTTGTATTGAATTAGATACTTAGCATAATTACTAATTATTGTCTGAAAGGAATTACATAAGAGGCTAGTCGTGGTGCACTCAAGACGCAATGCCTCTAAAATTTGACAGAAAGTGGGGAGCGGAATGTCTTAATATTAGGCTCCTTCTACCTACCTTGCTACATGTGTGAAGCTGAAAAAAAAAAATTACATTTAATTTTAACTTTTTACTACGTAATATTAAAATTAAGAAAGATTTTCAATTAATTAAGCACCGGATATCCCCAGGGCGGAGGAACTCACATGTGACGCGTCACGTTACGCCGAAACTGATCGCGTGAGAGCCTTAAGCCGTCGTTAGCACATTCTGTAAACTGAATGAATGCCAGTTAAATTTATGCAAATATCTCTTTCCTCCGTTTCTTTGCTAGGACTTAAGAGGGAGGCGGAAGCGAGGAGGTGAGGATTACCTTAGATCCGTTAAAGACAATTTGGAGACAAACTTTTGCTGACGCAATCATTTTAACAGAAGGGGTAATATGATATTTGTTTATTTAAATTCTCTTTTAATAAGGCAACATCTTTTTCTAAATCCAGTATATGGACTTATCGCTTTTGTATTTATAATAATTGTACGTATTAAATCTTTTCGAAGACTAATCGTCAGCTTACACCGCGCTGTCGGCGGCACCATCAGTTTAGAACACAATGGTTGGCAACAATGGGGCAAACGGTTCACAATAGTGGCGTTTACCCCACGAAGTCTACTCAATGGTCAGTCGATCCCTTCCTTGAAATCTTGAGGAAAGTCGATAAGAGTGATTAATTGGTTTAAGCCCAATTCAATGAAAGCTGATTTAGAAACGGTTTTTTAGAGAACAGCCAATCTTTATGGAAAGTTAAAATTCTGATTAGAATTCCGAATTGATTTTCAATTTAATTGATAATAAAAACGTAAGCTTGGAATATTTTGCCGAGTAAACGTTACCAATATTTACTTTAGTTAATAAACAGGATTTTTCTATTTTTAAACATTAAGTAAAATTAATATATCACCCGACGGCGGGACCAGGGTCTAGGCTATCGGATTCAAGGGCTCCGGAGTGAGGAATTTTCAGCAAATGTTTATTGTGTAATGTCAGAAACTGTTTTAAGACGAATTTATTAAAAGATCCAACAATCTGAGTTCGAAAAATTTGGGGAAAATGAAAGTAATAAGGCTGTAAATTAATCGAGTGTACCAAATATATGCGTCAATGTAACGCGTCGGTTCGGGTTGCTTGTATCTTAGTGAGGTACATCGGTTTTATCGACGATCTACTGTTTACATTTAAACCACGTGTATATAAAAAATCTGCATTTTAAAAAATGGTTCCTATTGTATAAGGTCTCAGGATAAGTCTCTTAATACTACTCTTTTCTTCTCGCTTATATTATACGTCGGAATATTTTTTTGCTTTGTCGATATTAAAAAACATCCACAGCCTTACTTATACTCGTACATGGCAGGGTCGTGTTGAATGGATTGCAAATTGATACAGAAACGCAAGGCGTTCCTTTCGATTTATTTAGGAATTTTGCGTATTCATGTCATGTATGTTTAAATTGGTCCATTCTATTCTACCTAATAGGAAATCAAATACTACCGCACGATTCGTTTCGAATATAAGTATATTTTGTAAGGCTTTTTTGAGCACAATCGTAGTTAATTATTACTTACGTACATCAGGATTGTTTAATTTTATAGTAATATAAAAAAATACCGGCCCAATGCGAGAACACGCATCGAGGGTTCCGTATCAATTTCTGGGTTGCATGTCAAGCGAAAGTACAATTTCAAGTTGACTAACTTAGGTTTGCGGACGTGTGTATTCATTTCGTTAGAAATTAACTACTATTATAAGTTTGTATTTTTTTCCTTTATTTCTAGTGCAAGTTCTCATTTCTTGCCAAGTTTTATATCATAGTTGTAGATTGCTATAGCTTTTGGCTCTGCGGCAAATTTCATACAAAATGCATCGAAAATGATACATAAACCCTATCTTCACTTAGAAATTTGATATTTCTGTGCTCCAAGGGACCATATACTTGAATATTTTATATTAATTTCAGATCTAAAGATAAATGGTCTTGACCGATGAAAAGGCGGACAATTCTATTAGGGTTCCGTTTCTCCTTGAAGTACGGAATCCCATTCGGAAGCCTAAAAATATAAAAAAAAAATGTTGGTAGAATATTAGGGAACATCCATTTAAAACTACTAAAGAAAATCTCTGGAATGTTGCAGTTTTGGACCTTGGATCTTAAGAATTCTCGTGGAAAGATATGCAATTATTTCTGTTTTTATCAAATTTTTAAGCACGGTTGTTTTGAAATGACCGACGAACATTTATATTTTATTTATAGTTGTAGATGATTGTAGAACTGACAATTCCAGATTCTAAGGATATTTTATCGATTAAAATGAATTAAATGAATTACATTTCAGGATATTGTTGTTTTTTTTTTTTCATATTGTACTTCGTATATAGCAGGATAGGTAAAGGGAACCTAGTGTTAAGACATTCCGTTCCCATTAAGATACTTTCGTTTCCCACTTCCTACCGACTTCTGAAGGTACTGTGTGTTGAGTGGCGGAATCAAAGCTAGGAAATGAAAATTTTGAATGTTTCATTCTCCCTAGCGGGAATCGAACGCACAATCGTCACGCTTACAGACACGCTTGTGCCACTACAGCACGACATCCTCAAAAAGATTTTAAGCAACTTAAACTAAAGTATAAAACCTAAATATATAAGTAAAAAAATAATAGTCTTTGATAAGTACTTTAATCTCAATATTTTAACCCCAGTTATTTCTAATATTTTTTACTGATGAAACGTACATACAGTCACTTGAGATATTAATTAAAAGTATTGTGGTGGTAAGTAATAAATCACGTTTTATGGAACCCTTTTACCGTGACTTAATTGATTCAATACAGGAATGCGTGCATAAGAAAAGTTGGATAACAAGACATATATCACAAAGGGGGTGCCCTTGTTTGACATGTTTTTGTGATATGAATATTAAAAATTCTAAGCAGTAACGGTTTAAAGAAGTGAAAATGTTGTAAAATTTTTTTTTTACTAAATTCTTATTTTAAGTTGTTAAAAATGTATAGGTGTTTAAAAAACAGCTGCTTCAACATGACAAATAAAATAAATTGTATTATTAATATTTGCATATTCAGTTTTTACTTCAAGTAAATGTATATTTTTAGCTAAAAATCTAAAAATAATATCACACATCGAAAATAATGGAAAACATTGCTTCTCAATAGGTGTTTCATTTTTACATATGAAACTATTCAAAAATTATATGGAAATCCACTATTATAAGAATATACCTTTAATAAAATAGTGAAAAAATATTTTTAGCTATCTAAATATATTTGTTGGGTATAACGCGACGGTTGTAGGTTCGATTCGCACTCGGGGGAATAAATTATTATTTATTAATATTTTAGTCTTTTTTGTGGTGATAAGGCCAACCGCAGAGGCAGAGGGAACCTATTGTTAAGAAACAGAGTGTCTTCGGGATATAGTGTAAAAAAATATGATAATATATATATTGTTGTATATCTATGTCAACATATAATTTTATTTATATTTTTGGTTACATCATTTTGAGTTTTTTTAGCCTTTATTTCTAAAGCTGTTTAGATAAAAAGTAGTTTAAACTATATATACATACAGCTTTAAATAATTGCTATTAGTGATATTATCATGTTGATTGAAAAAGAAAAGAGTTTAATATTTATCCATTTCAAATAAAACATTTGCAAGCTAATAAAATACAGCGTGAAGTTGATAAAACATTTATTGCCATGAAAAACATATATAATTATACAACAAACATATAAAATTATTAAAGTAGACATAATGACAGAAGACGTAACTCAGTTAATGATGCTTAAGTTTCGACTCTTAAGAATCGCTCATTCATTCTCTCATTCATTCTTATCTCATTATTCAATGAGCTAAGCAGTATTGTTGTTAAAAATAGTAGTAATTTTCCACCGACGGTAACGCCGCCATACATTGTAATCTAATACAAGGGATGCCCTGACAGTCTCCCGTACAACACAATGAAGGAGGTGTCGCCAACTAGTTTTATCAATGATGAATGGATGGAAGTGCTCCTGCGCTGAATTGCAACTTGCATAATACACATTAATTTCTATGGTCACGCTATTCAATTAGTTTTTATTATATTTTGCAATTTAATATTGTATCGCTCATACAATCTCGTTTTATAGATGTTTGTATTAATTGAAAATTGTTTAAGAAATGTTAGTATAAAATAACATGTAATATGTTTTGTGGATGTGTAATAATCTATTAAACGTTAATCAAAATTATATCTATTAAAAAACATTACTATTAAATATAACAACGAATGTAACGAATAAATCACCTATCTTATAAATAATATAATATTTTTGGACTACCATATAAATAAACAAAACAAAAAAATTCTATAAATCCAATAATGCAAAATTAATGCAATCCAGTATCGTTTTTATTTAGGCCTAAATGCAATACCGCACAATCTGTCCACTTACGGTGTTAAGCGTCGCTTCAGGACGACAACGACGTAAGTGACGTTCGCAGCTTTGTGCGAAAAGCTCCGCAATGGCGAAGCTTTCGTACGGGAAAAGGAAGGGCATCACTCCCCGCCTAGCGGCAACTTGGCGAGCGACTCCCGTTCATTCGCTTCCCGACCGCGGCAGCGAGCGCACGTCTCCGCGTATACCGCCTCGCTCTCTACGTGATCGCGAAAAAACTTTTCGGTGCGTTATCGCAAACATTAGATACTCGAAATATGAACATAGTTTGATTGTGCTGTGCTTTTGAACAAGTGAACAGAACTGAGAGCGACAGTGTCAACGGCGCTGAGTTGCAGAGGTGCAGAGGGCTAATTACCGGCTAGGCTAATTGGCGGGGCCGGCGTTTCATGAAGGTGAGCCGACTTTTATTTCCGTTCGGCAATCCCTCTAATTGCGTCAATTAGTGTAATGCGGCGACAGCTTTGAAGAGTCCGCTTAATGATCTCTACAGTTGTACACTGCCTTTGAAAAACTATTAAAATTTGTTGGGAAAAAATGGTGTTACAATAGAAAAAGGCTTCCCACCCTGAAAGCCATAGGTTGTTAATTACGCTAACAACGAAAGGCTTTCATTTTAATTTAAAATATGTTTTGTGTTACGTTAATTATATAAATTATCAGCCGCAATGAAAGTAAATTAAATCTGAATGTGTATAAAAGAAAATGTAATATCCTTAATTGGCGCAGTATCGTATATCTTAGCTAATGAATAATATTGAGAATAGCCGTGACTACGTGAACCGCAGAAACGTAGATGCGGCATTTTTATCGAAGTTAAAAACTTTTTTTATAACTGTTTTATTATAATAATAAAATAGTTTTAATAGTTTTATTTTAAAGTTAGTCATTTGTTTATTTTTCTAAATGATATTATTTAGAAAATCTTTTTTTTTTGTAAATTATATTTCGCGAACGAGTTTAGTTATTATAATATTTATAAGTACCAATATTATGTGTAGTTGCTTACTTTTAAAGTATTATTAAGATTTTAAAATAGTGTAAACACTATAAGACTAATATCACCACCAACATTGCCAAATAAAAACAAATCAAATATAAGAACCCACTTCAAGTCTTTTCAATGTATAAGTTTAAAGCGCGACATGGTCCCAAAAGCCAATTAGAATGGCGTATCCGTTGTTCCTTCTCTAATTAGCAAGTGGCTCATTAGAGCTACATCACTAGACCAAAGAGGAGCAATGCTTCATTCGTTTTAATTATAAACACGGCTCCTTCTCTCTTATAATTACCGAGCGCAATTAAGGGACTACATTTTATTGCTTATCTAGATAATGACTGTTTATAACGAATTAGCTTAGTATTTTTTTTTTTTATAAGTAACAAAAATTTCATTTTATAGTTCATTAATTAAATTAGATTTAATGAGAGAGTAGAGACTTGGAAATAGCAATTTAGTTTTGTAAATGGTTTATTGCAATACAATGTGCATGTACTTACTGTTTATTTTTCATATAAATTAATTCATCGTAATGAAAATTTAGAATTTTGTCGATATTTAGTAGTAAACTAATCAAATATTACAAATAAATCCTTATAAATAACTATAAATGTACATAAATGCACACAAATGTGTAAAATATAGGATATGTGGCATATCTATTAATTCATTTGGGCTAATTAATAAAGCTGCTTTAATTAACGAGGCTGTTAGTACAAATTAATCAACGCTGATTGGTCCAATGCGATGACCGCGCGTCTAATATTAATTACAGCTAGGATTATTCCATTTTGTTTCATAATTTTACACGAAATTAATATTAAATTATAATTAATATTATATTAAATGAAATATTTATTACTCATCTGGTTAATGAAATACAAGTATGTATGTATGTACAGATGGCTGTATTAGTCTTGAGCCTTTTTTAGATAAATGAAGTTGATTCTACATGGGATTCAATATAAAATAGTTAAAAAATATAATTTAATATTAGTAAATTTTAGTTTAATTAGCTTGTAGTTCTGAGAATAAAGACAATTTATCTAGTGTCCGTTCTCTCTTATTTCCCTGTTAGGGATAGAGTGAAATTTCTTGTGACTTCATT
The DNA here is from genome assembly GCA_036379175.1 of Heliconius cydno galanthus. Lineage (NCBI taxonomy): Eukaryota > Metazoa > Arthropoda > Insecta > Lepidoptera > Nymphalidae > Heliconius > Heliconius cydno. The sequence goes on from JAKRZM010001275.1 coordinate 1,391,831, forward strand.
TCATGTTTTATTACGCATATACTTTTTTCATTTTTAATATCATAATACTATTAGAAGCCATAAAAATATTACTCATAAAATATTGTGCAACTAGCTATGGATATAGTTTACAAAGTAAGGCTCAGTATGTGATTCAATAGAACATTTAAATGACAAAAAACTCAAGTAATTAAATATATAGCTTTTGTACTGTAACCTGTCCCTAATTATACGGGATAGTCTGTCGAATCCTGTTAGAAAGACGGCAAACTTTCGGCCATTCACCATGTAATTTTTCGAATTCTGGTGAAAAATGGTAAAGGAAATGACATTGCACAAAATTTTCTGCCTACCTTGCTTCAGCTTCGCGCTGTATCCCGCAGACAGCAGGGTAGGCAGAGGGAACCTAGTGTTAAGACACGCCGTTCCCCACTTTCTGGAGGCATTGCGTGTTGAGTGGCAGAACTCAACGCCACCCTTTGCCTCGACACCAGAGCGAAGAAATAGAAATATAAACGTAAAAAATATTTCACTTCCTCCAGTGGGGATCGAACCCACAACCGTCGCCTACAGTCGCACCCTTCCCCCGCTACGCCATGACGGCCTCACTATTTTGCTATATGTAATTTAATTTCTATATCCGCCTGAATAGGCGAATCTCTGAATAGAGAGGTACGTACTACATCATGTCATTCAACGCTATTTTTTATCTGTAGAGATCGAAAAAAAAGAATTATGCATATTATGATTATAAATATTTCGGAAATTAAATGCTTAACTAAAGAGTTTAATAAGGCATTTCAAAAATGGAACTACAATAGTATTTTTTAATTTAAAAAAAGCAACACTTTCTAAATTATTAAATAAGTATGTTGTAGGGTTGTCATTAGCAATTGCACGAAAGACGGGTTCGGGCGCACTAATTGGGCCGCCCTACTGTCTTCTACAAACAAATTAGCTCGAAGAACGGGTGTCTGTTGTTTAGGGTTACCCTGTAAAAAAATCCACTGAAAAGTCATTGTTACGTCTTATCAAAAAAATAAAATGGTATATCAAATATTCGACTGAGAATGCTATAAGATATACATAGAAAGAATACTATACAAAAGATTTTTAATATTTATAAAATTTGGTAGTTTTTTTTTCATAAGGAAAATACAAAGCCATAATACTATTTTTGTGTGCTCTAATTAATTCAATTAAAATTATTGTTCAAGTCCTCACTATATACCCATTATTCTCTGATTCTTAGTTTAAACAACATAAAAAATTAAAGTTGCAAGGCAATGTTATATTCAAAATAGGCATATAAAAAAACTTTTAATAAGACGGAGAGTAAACGTATCGCCTAACTCTCTCTGCCTTTCCACCGATTACTGGTTGATGCTGGAACATTATAAAGAACTTCTCAAATCAACATAATTATGTATGGAAATGTAAAGTACTTAGCTATACCATTACAAACATTTAAACTTAAAAATTATTTTCTGGAATTGTAGTGCCTCACTCGTTGTAGATTAATTAATTAAAAACATATTTTATGCATCCCTAACAAGATGCGTTGCAACGTTAACAACATCTAAGAAATACAGGAAAACATTTGTATTTTCATTGCAATCGGAAATCCTTTTCCTCGGCCAATTATGAAAGATTCTATTTTCATTAACGATATCTAATATTGTAATTAAATTTTATCCTAGAACTATTTAAACTGTGTCGCTATTAAATTCGCTATTAAGTTTTATTAATTATAATTTTAAATAATCATTTTGTATATAAATTGCGTATTAACACAATATAATATCTACGAATGAGATTATAATTGTATTTGTCTATATAAATTATACAAAAAAATTTTTATTATATTTATAATATTTAATAAATAAAAATCTGATAACCCTGAGAAGAGGTCACCAGTAATTATGTTGGTGGACTTTTTCACCAGTGGCGGAGGCGCTTCCTCTTGTTACTTATTTAATTACACCGCGCAGTACTGTCGCCTTTCTGTTTGTTCACAGGTATTTTGATATTCATATAGCAATAGCATGTCGATTATTTATCGATTGTATTGGAAAATATTAAATGCATGTTGGTTTTAACTGTTAGTTAATGGTAGTGGGTTTGAATCCGATTCGTGATAATTTTGATGTTTACAGTGTTTTTTCTTTATTTATTGTTTATCTGTATGGTTACGGTATGGTTTGATGCAGTTTAGTTCTATTACCCAATGTCTTCAAAATTCGTAGGGTGTAAAATATCGCTAATTTAATATTTTTATTAATATTGAATTAAATTATTGTTATTACAGCTGATGGTGTTAAAAATACTCGACTCTTATTTTTTTACTACTTTTTTGGCTTTATGCTTTATCCCACACTTATCAGGGCAGATGGCCTAGTGTTCCCAGTTTTCTGCAAAATTCTCGAATCACTGCGTGTTAAGTGGCGGGACTCAACGCCGCGCCCTGCCTTGTTTGCCTGCCCAGAGCTGTAAAAATGATTATTATAATCCTTTTTTTTCCAGTAAAAATATTCCTTAATATATTTATTAAGGTGGTTAGGTGAATAGGTGAATTAATATAATCGCTATAAAAATATTTATTTTATATTTAGTAAGCAATAAATATTATTTATTAGTTAAATATAAATAATATACATATGTTATGCTCCTTGGTCAAAGAATGGCTGATAGCGTAGCTTTATGTGTTCAACTGGCACGTTCGTAACACCATAGACAACTGAACTGGGGACTTTTACTAAAACCGCTTTAAAGAGTTTACAATAAGACATATAATACATTTTCTACAAATGTAAATAAAAAATTATATTATTTAATTTTATAAATATTATGTGAATCGGATTAAAAATTATACAATTTTGGAACAAAGAAAACAATTACTAAAATACTAGTTAAAATAATTTTTTTTAAATAATTTTGCTAAGTGTATATATTATACAACTCCCTCAATAGTAGCGTTTAAAGCTTGCCAATATTTAAACCCAAGATTTAACTGCTTTAAATTTTATGAATGATATTCTTATAAATAAACGTAGACATTTCTTAATTTGTAGTGATGGACGTTGAATGAGTCAATTGTACCTACATCCGATGGTTGTGGTATCGTTGCTCATTCGGAAAAACCGGTAAGTGCGAGTCGGGCTTGCCCACTGAGGGTTCCGTACCAATTTCTTCATTATAGATTCTTGAAGATATGTGGCTATAACAAAGCATAATGTTTTGATTGCGTAAATTATTTCATAAGATTTTTTTTCTGTAAAAAATGCTGATAATTAAAATTATTTGCATTAAATTGAAATAGTAAATAACAGTCTGGCTGGTTCTGGGTTCCATCCAAACTTGAGGGAAAGAATTATTCAGTGACTCATTTACTTTTACATTAGTTAAATAAATCATAATTATAATATTAAAAACGAAATGCTTAATTTGCATGTAAACAGTCCTGTTTAAGACTAAAATAAGATTATTTTAATTAATGTTATTAAGTAATTAACATAAATAAACAATATAAACAGTACTTTATGCCATTACATTATACATATTATATAATAAATTTATAGTTGTTAATCTAAAATTGCTTTAGATAATAATATAATAATTATTACAGATCTCACGTGACTATACAAATGTAATTTTTTCTTTAAAATGTGACTATGAAATTATTTTTGAAAAAAATATGTTAATATCCTATTTTAGTATTTTTTAGTCGATAAAAACAATTTAAAGATAGGAAAAGATATAAAAACAGTTTATTAGTAACGATTTTTATGCATTTTCCGTATAACGATACTGATATAAGATATATAGAGAGAAACAAGTATTAAATATAAGAAGTGTTTCGTATTGGCTATCGGTGAAAAGACAATTTTTTATATAAGTACTAACATAAACCAGTGTGAGATCTGAATTAACCACCATGGCGTGTCGTTTCTTAAATGAATTTCCTTAAAAACGGAATATTTCTTAGTAGGAATAAAACCATTTTTAAATAATGTCAACAGTAATCCCTTAAACGCTGAAATGCACCTCAAAAAGAATAGTAAATATTAATAATATTAATGTGAATATCGTATTTGAATAAGCTACTATCACCATTCCTGTAAAAATAATCGGCGCTAGAACTAAGCCATATAGCTATAGTACCTTTGCAATACAATTTATACTTAGAAAGTTTAGTCCTGCGCCGGTATGGTCTACTCATTAGGGGAGATAACCTCTAGTGGCGTGACTAATGACGCGCATTGACGTTTGTTCTTATGACGATGCGAATGCGAAGTAAACAATTTTAGTATCAACCTCCAGGAAAGTTTTGTTATTTATTAAAAATATGAACCTACGACCTATCATCATTTTTATTACTAACTTTTACTATAAATACATAAATATCAAATATACATATATTAATATATATTGCTTTAACCTGAAAAAGAAATTTATTTAGAAAGCAATAAATAATAAATCGAAACTTGTAGAAAACCGATACTTTTCACCGATTCTGTTCTCTCCCTAATTGGTCTTACAACGTTGGCGGTTCGAATGCAAATACTCTGTTATTAGGTAGGTTAATTAAAGAGTTATCGGTAGTAATTAACCCGTTTCGGTACAGAACGTGTGCCCATGGCTCGTACAAACACCACTAATTAAGAAATTCCTCTTCATTACCTCAATTAGATTTGTTCACATCAGAAAATATACCAATACATTTCATACCAATAAGCTTAATTAGCTATAGAGTCTTCATTAAGCAGCTCGAAAGAAGTATTATTAATTATGAAGATTTCAAGTATAATGAGCAATGTTTTATGGGAAATTTAAAATGTATATCTAACACAGAGACGGGGGGAACCTAGTGTTAAGATACTCCGTTGCCCATTTTTCGCCGAATTTTGGATACATTGTTGAGTAGTGGAACTTAACGCCGCGCTCCTCGACACTAGAGCTAAGAAATAAAAATATAAACCTAAATAGATATTTCTTTTCCTCGAGTGGAGATCGAACCCACAATCAGTGGCGTTTTTATCAAAAAAGGTTAACCAGATTATAGTGACAGTTACTTTTTTTAATCTAATTAAGTAATATTATTAGAAAATTGTTTAATCAACGAAGCCAGCTGCGTGCAGTAAGACGGCTAGAGTTACATGTTTTAATACTAAGCATTAGAATCCGTACAGAAAGGTGCTAGTTTAAATTGAAAAATTTTTTTCTTTAAGTTTGAATGCAGCAAAAAATGTTAAAATTATACTGGTGTCCTATAATAATAGTTTACCCTTTTATAAAAATAATATATTTATTAAATTTCAAGTTAAAAAATATTTTTTAAATTATTTTAAATAATTAAACTTCCCAAGTTTCTCTTGCCTACCCTTCTATGTTCAGGATACAGCGTGAAGCTTAAAAAAAAATTACGATTTTAATAAGTATATGTTACAAATTACAAGCTTCATTTGTCGAATGTAATAAGCATAACAATTATCTATATATATAAAAGGACTTGTCCTCACTGACTGAGGTAAGACGCATGCACAGCCGTAACCGCTGATGGTAGAAACGTGAAATTTTGACAGATGTTTACTTTCGTAATCTGGACATCCACTAAGAAGGGATTTTGAAAATTTTTTACTCTAAAGTGGTGAAATAGGGGTTAAAAGTTTGTATGGAAAAATATTTAAATCGGCACGGATTTTTATAAAATTGTAAATTCAGACTCTTAAAACTATTTAATTGAACACGTGTTTCATGGTTTTTTAGAATTTACCCCCTAAGGGTGCCAATAAAGGGTTGAAAGTTTGTATGGAAAAATCTTTAAATCACCACTGATTTTTATAAAATTTGAAATTGAGACTCTTAAAAATATTTCAACACGTGTTTCATGGTTTATTAAAATTCAAACCTAAGGGTGCAAATAAGCAGGCGGAGTTGCGCGCGTCCGCTAGTATTTACATATTTTTATAAAATAAAATACAATTAATGAATAAATTGTTATTAAAATAATAATTGAAATTTAAAACACTGACTAACTTAATCTAAAAATGCAAATACCTATGTTGAAAACAGGAAAACTCTATTTATTTTAACTAAACTGTATTTTTTTAGGAAAAAAAATAATTCGAAAATGTCATTTCCTTTCTCGTATGGTTAATTCTATTGTCGATGAGATAGGAAGTCGTGACCCGCGGCGGGTTATCGATAATTAAGAATGAACGTTGACGTCAAGAATGGTATCGTATTTCAGCTGTTATGCACACTAAACATTTAATTATGATTTTGGGTCAAAAAATTTCTTTTAAAAAACTTATATTATACAATGAAATTCAATTACTAAAATACAATTATACACATTTATAGATATAAAATAATTTAATAATTTATTTTTTATTTTGTTTATAACTCATAAAAGACATACTATCCAATTAGAATCCAATCATCCAACTTGAATATTTTGTTATAAGTATAATATCACCATATTATTTATTATGTCTAATATATATTATTTATTAGGACTTTCAACTCGCCTATGGCTATAGGGAATAAAGGACAAATTAATTACCAATTATGTAAAATAAATTAATTATCACGCTTAATTTAATTATGATTACACAGTCTTTATAATTAGTTAATTAGTTCATAGAGATTGATATATATTGAGGTACATGAATTGCATTGACATTGTAGTATTGGGATTTTCCAAAAAATACGAAACGAATTTCGAGTGAAAATATAATGTATCTTTATTGTTAGATAATTTTGAAAAATATATTTATATTATTCCAGTGTTCCACAATCCTTGTGAACTTTTAATTCGAAGTTTGTGAAGATAACCTTCATTACGACAAAATGTAGAGCTCCATTAATAATAAACTTATCAGTTATAAATTTGGATGTTAAGGAATAAATCTTGTTATCATAATAACATATTGACGATTAGTTTCAATTTTGTTTTGTAAATAAAGTAATTAATAAAAATAAAAATAAAAAATAAAAAAAATGTCGCCTTAAAAATGTATATATAAGCATGATATACCATTATTATAGTTTCTATTTACATTTACGTAAAATTATAGTTTCTATTTACATTTACGTAAATCTATACTAATATAATAAAGCGGAAGAGTTTGTTTGTTTGTTTGTTTGAACGTTAAGATCTCTGGATCTACTCGATCGATTTACTTTGTTTTTGTTTTGTATGAAAGCTGCATTCTTCAGAAGTGCTATAGGCTATATAACATTACATTACACATATATACTAATATATTAAAATACTTTCTAATTTGACATGCAATTTATTCTGCCATGTTAATAACAACCGTCGTCGCTACGCGACCGCGTTCGTTACCGCGTCATTTTGATATTCATCCTTATGAAAATAAATATAATAGTCACTTTTAGCATTTCATCTAGATTGAAATTATATTTCTATAGAAATTATATTCTTATATTTCAAGCAGGCGTAGCCGCGTCCGGGTCCGCTAGTCTATTATAAAGAATAGGCAAAGTGAATTAATTGACTTACTCGGTTCCTCACTTTCCGCTTAATTGTAAACAGCTTCAAACGATCTCTAGTATATATACCATGTAAATTAAATTGAAATTCCCCAAAGTTGCATTTGAACCAACAATCAATAAATAAACACAGGTACCAACTGCACAACTATAGAGTCATATAACAATAGTATGTAATTCTTTTAAAGTAGAATCGTATAATTATTATACTATAAGTAGAATTCAGGTTTCCTTAGCCGTATAAAAGTAAAGTAATTACTTAATTGGATATTTGATATTGACTTAATTAGACTGCGTAACAATTCTTGTATGTTATACTTCTGAATGAAATTTCTTTATATTAAAAAAGTAGCGTGTTATTAATATGATTATAGTCCTGGCATTTAATTATGCATATTAATTTTTATATATTTGTACACAATATATATTTGAAGGAGTGAAGTTAGAAGACCATATATGAATTTGTTGAGAATGTCGCTGACAATATAATGTACTCTTCTAGTCTTTAAGAGTATATTATAATTATATAATTTATGTAAGAATATATATACATACGAGTTTATACTAGTGACCCGTTCGCGGCTTCGCCCGCGAAATCACGAAAGTATTCGTGAATTTATGTATCTACATAATATGCCCACTACAGACTCAAACGCGGCTTAGTTCGCTTAAATTTATTTTTATATTATAGCCAAAGGATATTTTTTTAAATTAAAGAATCCTATGTCCTTTATAATAACACTAAGAATATATGTACAAAGTTTCTTTCTTTGTTGACATAATAATCGGTTGAGTAGTTTTGGCATGAAAGCGTAACAAACAATTTTATATTCACATTTATAATATTAGTATGATAATTTAGCAGCTTCTTTTATTTTTATGAATGTCCTCATTTAACTAGTTAGCAAAAGATAACGTTATGATAACTCACCCATACTCAGGGATTTTTCATATCAGGTGGCAAAACTCACCACTTTACCTAATATTAAATGCTAGGAATCTCAAATTTTGCATAGGAGTTATTTATAGGACGTAGGTGCTCGCTAAGACGGGAATTTGCAATATTCGACTTCTAAGGAGTTGTTTTTGGGGTTGAAAGTTTGTATGAAACTTCGTTACTACAAATGCTAGGAGCCTCAAATTTTGAGAGGACGTCATTTATAGGACGTAGGTACTCATGGAGACAGAAATTAATAATAACGTAGTTCACGCAGGCAAAGTCGCGGGCGGGCCGCTAGTATTACATAAATGCGGCCCTCGACTATCATTTTCGTACAGAAATCGTATCGTATGAACTTTGAAGTGTTTATTAAATGTCGATTGATCGTTCAGCCGAACTCTTTACATGGATTCGATACGGATATGAAAAAAGTTAAAGCTATTATAAAATGAAACTTTTTTGATATGAAAGCCGTAACAGTCCATCCATCTATAAAATTAATACATATTATATTATATGCACACACAGACACAGAATTAAATAAAGATTCGATTAAATATATTCTACGTATGTAAAATAGTTACCTCGTGGCGTAGAGACGCAAGTGTTTAGAGTATAAACAAGACTAGTTGTGGGTTTGATCCCCACTCGAGGAAAATAAATATTTAATACTTTCATTACTTCGCTCTGGTGTCGAGGCAAAACGCGGCGTTTAGTTCCGCCACTCAACACACTGTCTCCATAACGGAATGTCTTAATACTAGCCTACCCTATGCCTATCCTGTGCCTACCCTGCTATGTGCGGGATACAACGTGAAATCAAATTTTTTTTTTTTATTGATTATAACCAAATAGATTCAAGTAACATAAAGGAAAGAAAATATTTTATTTAAAAATTGGCCGTCAATTTATCGGCCGTTTCGATTTAAGCGCTTTCCAAGTGTAGTCAAAAGTTTCGGAGATGGCCTCGTTCGAGGATTTTATGCAAATTCTGACAACTTGATATTAAGTAGGGAACAAACTGTGTCTACGTTTTACTACATTATTTTACTAAAGCCCATTTTGTGTATATCGTGCTTTAATGATTTGATTTTAACTTTGGATAGGCCATTTTTACCCCTGACTTTAGAATAAATACTGCTTAATTAGACATCTTAAACTTTTTAGAATCATAGACCTTTTTTCGAGCTTCCTTCGAAATCATAGTATTGAAAATACTGTAGGAAGGTCATTAAAAGACACGAGGAGCCCACAAGTAGATGACATGTGGACGAGGCGAAAGAGGATGCAGAGACCGTAGAGTTGGGTGCTCCATTCTCTCTGACTACCCCGCTAGGAATACAGCGTGAACCTAAATTCAATTAGTTAAGTGTTTATATAGAAATATAATTAAAAATATATATTTTTATACGTTATACTGTACAAATATACAAGAAATATCATCTTAGCTGTAATAGATCGTTACATCAAGTGGCCATAACTCCCAGCGAGCTGACCGGTCAACAATGAAATTCACAATGAGGTTAATACCCCTCCATAGAAAGCGTTCATTTCCTCCGTACTCCACACTGAGTGAGTACAGAGTACAGAGTGCCGAGGACCGAGTGCCGACTAGCAAACATCGGCTGTAATGAACGAGAGGGAATAGCGTCCACCGCTACGGCAATTTGAACGCGCAGTGGGCCGGCGCGTACCAACAGTCCTCGAAATTAGTACCACTCGATCCGTAATGCCCGCTGATGGCTTACCGACGTGTTTATAATGAACTTATAACTTTTGTTTTCTTTAAACAAATGTTTTTAATTATTATTAATGGTATAAGTAGGTATATTAGATATTAAGCTTAGATTGTATTAATTTATGTATCTGCCACATAAATGTATTAAAGACATAAATATTTTTAACGGAATAAATAACAATAACAATATCTCAATCTCTATCGAAGTCACAAGGCATTAAGTTTCATGACATGGCCACTGTCATATAAACATCCACGTAAGCCACAAAGTTAGAATATGACACTCTCGTCATCCGTTGTCCGCAGTCAGCCTATAGTAACGGCGACTGTGCGCGCGGTGTGGTCAGCAGGGAGTCAGATTTGCGCTGTTATTAATTCCGCTAAATTGAAAGCCGACCCGGTGCGCTGTTGACTCCAATGATTACCCGTCCAGTTTGAAACTTTACCGAGAGCTTTGGAATACCTCTGTTAAATTAAGCCTTTCAAATTTTGGTCTTATTTTCGTGGGTCTAGCTCTGCCGAATTGTATTTATTCAGTGTAAAGTTTTCTCAAAAATTAATTAACTAGCGAAGTTAAGTTCAATTTTATAATTATTTTGTAAATTCTTTTTAATTGTACGAAATTTTGTATTATTGTGCAAAACTACACATAGTAGGTATTAAATAATTAATTAATTTTATTGTTATAGACACACCTATAACTCAATAGCTGATAATAGAGTGTGATTTATTATTTCATAGAGGACAGATGTTTTTTTGCGCGTTTCTTCGAGTAGGAATCGAACCTACAACTGTCGGTACACGTTTGTTCTCCTGCACTACGATCGTCCTCAACACACGGACTTAGGACACATGTGTCTGTACATATATAAATAAATACATACATACTGCATATATGTCTCTAAACGATGTATATCAGAAACGTTATATTAGAAAATCTATAAAAATGTCAAAAACTAATCCGTTCCGAATACGCGTATGGAAAAAGAACAAACTCCCGCGATTCAATTACAAGCGAGCATTTATCATCGAAGTTGACAAACGACGTCGACTTGTTATTTCCACGACAAATGTTGGAGAACTGCGTACTGACCTTAATTTTAACTATTTTTTCGACAGTTTCATATCAAAGCAAGGAATGGCTATATTAATAAAATGAATAACTCTAAAATTGAAAAAAATGCTCCATTTTAAAGCTTGTTTTTGCAGTTTTGCTATACGCATTACGGAAATAGACCTAGCTGATGAATTTTCCGTGAAATCTAAAATTGTTTTCCGAGTAAAACAAATTTCCTAGTATTTACAGAAAGTATTGGCTTAGAAGAATGCATAATGGGCGGAAAAATGTCAAACGTAAGTGTATTAAAGTTGGGGCGGCGTTTCCGCTGCGTGCCGCCGCTGATGTATGGTCGCGACCGACAAATTGAAAACAGTAGTAAATGGCCCGATCGCGGCCCGCGGACCTTTCCACAATGGTGGCATTTGTTTAACTCAGCCTAAAGCTAAGCTACAGAATATTTTTCTACTGGAATGATATCTTATAAAAATTTTGAATTTTATAAGATATCGTGGATGTTATTGTATCGCGACGGTCATGGGTTCGATTTCCACTCGAGGTAATGAATTGTTATTTCTTAATATTTTAATTTTTTGCTTTGGCGAATATGCTCTCGCGGACTTTTTTGTAGATCTTATTAAGAGGAACAATACTCCAGTACATTATTTTCATGTAGTACTTACCATTAGAGCAGCGCATGCGCGNATATATATATATATATATATATTAATAATAAACAATATCTTTGATAATTAAATATATTTTAAAAAATAATAAAGTATCAATGTAGTCTGTGAACATTGTGAAAGTGTTTTTCTATTAGAATCGTATTCCATATAGAGTTTCGTTCGCCCAGAAAATTACTGGGACGCGTGAGCGGCGTTTCAGTTGCCGTATTCCTACAACGATTTACAATATTTTACATTTTGTAGCCATTTTGTTTGCCAGTAATTTAATTTGTAAAGTCGAAAAAAAAGGATATAAGATTAAATAAAAAAATCATTTACTCGTATATTATTTTCTTTATGAAATTTAGAAATAAAGTAATTGTTTTAGAATCTGACGTCACAACTGTAACCAAATTTTTCTGCAAGTTGTCGAGAAAGCCAAGAGGAAAGCGAATACCATAATAAGGGGTACTTGTCCCTCACAAATAGTTAGATTATATAAATAAGGCGCTCGGAACAGTTTAGACGATAGCGATCAGCGGCCGGTCGGTCGGTCGGTCGGGTGGAGAGCGTCTCAACTCAAATTGAGTTGGGTTTACATAGATTTTTTCTTATTTCTGATGGTCTACACACTTCTGTGTGTGTGGTTTGACTGTCTTTTTATTTTATGAATGTAACAATATATTTGTATATATTGAGGCCAGTCGTGGCGCAGGCGCTCAAGTGTGTGATTGTAAATGTGACGGGTTAAGGGTTCGATTTCCACTCGAGAAAAAGAAATATTTAATATGTTCATTTCATCTCTCTTGTTGGGAGGCAAGGCTTGGTCTTCGGCGGAAAGTGGGAATTAGCGTGTCCCAAAACTAGGTTCTCCTCAGACTACCCCGCAACATGCGGGATACAGCGTGAACCTGAAAAAAACCAATAAATATATTGCTACCACAATGCTCGTGTAAAATATATTTTGTGGTTTAGTATGGTGGTAACTCTACACTGCGAGACGCTTCACCGCGCACGGACACACCGACTAGAGTTACGTCTCTATCCAGTTTAGTGATACGTTACAAATTGAGCCGTCGACACTATATATGTTTATTGGCAGAGTGATTTGTTTCAACTGGATTTTTCACTGACTTCTAGGTAATTAAATTACTAAGAGGTAAAAAAGATTGATAATGTGTTTGTTATGTCGTGTCTAGATATTTATTTATTGGCGTAAACTTTAGCATATTGAATGTAGAATAAATTTTGTTTTAAATAAATTAAACTGTTTTTAAATATATTTAGCGATATTTATATTAAAAAGTGAAAAATTAATGCATACAGTACATAGAAATTCTCTTTTTGTAATATAAATGTAGAGACAGAATCTCCACACAGAAAATAAGAAATGCAATCTTTTAACAAAATCAAACAAATAGCAAGTTGTGCAGTGACCAATTCAAATGGTAGGAACAGTCGGGCTCCTAGCTCGTACTGGGATGGAATCCAATCAGCGAAACTAGTTTTACTGATGCCTATCGCTAGTTTCACATTCTAAGATTTGTTTCTCGAGATTAAATCAAAGGCGAATTACAGTAGCGGCGAAAAAGAAATATGGTGAGTCCGGCCCCGCGCTAGGGCGGGGGTTGCTGAAATTGCTTTTCAATCCCTCGGACTTTGGACTTGTAAAGAAGTTATTACCTTCCGAGGAGATAGCGGCGGGTCCGGCGATACGGATATATGTCTTTTTCATATGTAATATTCCTTTTTCGCGTTTTATTAATGGAAAATGTTTCGTGGGACTCTCGCGGCTGATATTAAAAAAGCTGGTGCTGATACAGTGTGGCTTCTTTTATTAGATTGTCGTAAAAGAGTTTACGTTCTTGATGTGGGTCTCTCTGTATTTCGCATTATAAGGTTATTATTCTTATTTATTAGGATTGTCGTTTTGTTATTTTCTATACTTTACACACAAAATAAGAATGAGGAAAAATTCAATACAGTGTTTGCGGTTATACATTTCTTTGCTTGTTAAGTTGGTATTTAATTAATTTACGAAGTAGTTCGATATCGCCATAATCGATTTCTGTTATATAATAGAATAACGATGTAACAGTTATTAATATCAGCATTCCATTGTTCCGCCGCCGCTAGTGCAGCGCCGTGTCCGTTAATAATGATGCCTACTCTAATTAAGTCCACTACACCAATGTTTGGAATTAATTAGTGTATTGTTTAATTGGCATCTCTTGTTATCTGTTTGTATGGATTATTTATTCATTAGTGGTGTTTGTGACAGCTGTTGCTGAGGTGGCCGCTTACCCTGGCTCATATTGTGTAATTGCGTTGATATTGTTGTATAAATAAATTATTGTATTATTTGTTTAGTGGAGACGTTGGAATAATGTGCTGAGCTTTGGTCTGTTTTAGTACTGTTCAAATAATTGGGAAAATTGTATATTTTGTACGTAAAATTGTATTAAAAATATAATACGGGAGTCTATGCCTTTCTATGCGCCTTTAGATTTACTGACTTTACCTCTAAATGTTTTTTAGGTGTATTAGTATGATTTAAATATAATAATATAGTATTAGAATTACTTTATAATTTTTTTTTATTAAAAAATAATCAAATCGCTTGAAACAGTTCGAATTGAAAAGGAACCTTTAGCTAGCGCTATACTTGTATAAACATTCAAATTTAGCCATAAAAGGAGCGATTAATCCCTGACAGATTATTACATACCATATATGGCAACACCGGGCTGGCCAGTTGATACAAGTAGCGGTGTCAGTTCCAGGGGCGTCATCGTCATCGTCATCCGTGGCTCGGAACAATGCGGGCTACGAGCGCGCTGCTTGATTACACCTGTCCGTCACGATTAATAGAATATTGTGTGTGATTCAAATTGAATTAGCCCGCCATTGTGGAATTACCCGTGTATGTTTCGTATGGAGTATTGGTTTTGAATATTTAGTAGCCAATTTAGATCGTGTTGCTATTGTGATTTGGTAATAGAATACTCTACGGAATGTTTTGTATAGCCTCATTAAATTTGCATTATATTAATTGGATATAGATTAAAAATTAGATATTCATTTGTGTTAGACTCTGCGTGTATAGTCTGTGATTGAGTTTGTTATGTTGTTTGATTGGGATTGCTTGATATGTCATCTGGCACGAATATGTTTATTTTTAAAAAAACAGTTTCAGTCTTCAATAATTATATTATAGTTTATTAGAAGTACTGAAAAAAATCCAAAATGATTAATATTACAAAGATATATCTTTTAGAATTTAAATATTCTATAGATACCGATGCAATTGTAAAGCTTCTAACTACATATATAATGATTCAAATTTATTAAATTTATTTCTCAAACAATATTTTTAAAACCTAAAGATTTGATTTTACATAGCACATAATGTTTTGGAAATGGAGAATTTTTTTGGGAGAATGTGGAAGATGCGAAAAAACTTTAGAAATTATATAATTTATAGATCTATAATTAAGTATATTTTAATATTTGACCTCATTCTCGCTATGGGAGTCATAGTTTTCTGGTTAATTGACCACGGATATGTCTCTGTGATTCAATATTTGTTACAGCTGCTTATGTCTTATTTACTCAGCTGCCATTTTATACTCGACTTGAAGTTAAACAAATATATCAATGATTTATTTAAGTTACCAAAGCATTAAATAATTGTTTAAATATTTATAAAATAAATTTATTTTATAAAATATTTGTGTTAGGTAATCAAATTTTAAATATATTATGTTTAGCAGAACCAAAACGTCGCGTACCTCTTTAGAAAACCCTTAAATTGGAGCTTAATTTTCAGTATGATATACAAGATCTATATATATTATACATATATTATATAAGGTCGACTCAAAGTGAAGCAGCATGTGTAACAGAATACGCTTGTTAGACTAATTTAAGTGGAAGATCATCCAGGTAATTAATCCACTTATCAGAAACCCGCCTTTGAAACTAGATGCTCAACTCTAAAACTTGGGTTTCTTGGTATACTACCCTATTATAGCTGAAACCTAACTGGTACGGTACGTCAATTAGATTTCAATGTTTTAGTTGAATAGAAATAGAATGAGTAGTGTTTTTTGTTATTGTGATATGAAATAAGTGGTATAATTCTCAGGTTATAATTCCCATCAGTGGACATAGGGAATTTAGTGTTAAGACACTCCTTTTCGCACTTTCCGCCAAATTCTGGAGGCATTGCGTGTTGAGTGGTGGAATCAACGTCGCGCTTCACCTCGACACCATCGAGGAAAATGGAAATATTATATATCTTATTAGTGACACACATTTATTATCTATAGCAGTCACGTTCACGTTCCATTTTAAGTGTTGTAGAGCATCGTTTATTTCTACTTACTACTACAATATAAAAAATACATAAAATTTTACTTTCAGCATTGAATCACCATATCTATTACAACATATTGGAAAATGTAATTTTAATAACGCAATAAAATTTTAATTTTAATCAAATCAAATTAAATTTAGTAACTAATTGCCCCGGACGCTTAACCGGCAAGGGGCGCGGGGCACGTCGGCCAATCAAACGGCCGCCATTGATCCAATATTGTGAGTGTTCGAGTTTTAATTATAATTATGCGGATTGTCGCGATGCCTGATTGATATGGCGTACGTTTGATTGTAATGGCTTACGTTTTCGAATTCGTAGATTTGATGGGTGATTTGTAGTTTTTAGGGTTACGTATCTCAAAAGGTAACGGAACCCTTCTATGATCTTTTTTTTGTACGCCCATAAAGGCAATTTATCTCGAGATCGAGTGGAAGTATCAAGCTGAAGTTCATATTAAATATTCAAGTTTATGGTCCCTTGAATCATAGAAAAAGTCTAGTTTTTAACTTAAGGCAATCAAAAGATACTAGTATTTATGAAACGGTTTTGTTGCATTTTGTATGAAATTCGATGTTGTACTTCCCGTAGACCTACAATCCTAAAATTAGTACGGAAGCTTCGGTGGGCGAATCCGACTCGCCCTTAACCGATTTTTTTTATGGCGTCATCAGAATGTCTTTTTTGTCTTCCTACAACTTTTAAATGAGCTAGACAGCTTGCAGTCTATTTGTCGTACTGTGCTTTGTGTAGATAGACTGGGGGAAAATATACATAATACGTAATTGATTTAACATGGTGGTGGTGCCATCTCTCTCTCTCTCTCTCTCTATCTTATTACTTTGTATTATATTAATAATATGAAAATAATATTTTCCATCTGAAGAAAACACTAAGATGGGCGAAAAGTGGAAAACGTAGCATGTCTTTATTTTCTTCACTTTCCAATGTTTAAGGTTGCTTACAAACCATTGTAGTTTTTGCAAATTTCAAAATAAGTAAAAATGCGTTAAATATATTATATTAGCATTTATATTAAAGAAAATCACCCAGTAAGCTCAAAAAATAATTTTATAACAAATTTAGTAGAATAACAACAAATTAATTATAATTAATTATATTTATAATTAAGCCAATTTTATATGATAATATCAGCTCACTTTTTAATTAGTGCTTGGAAGTTTGTTTTGTTCAAAACAATAATTGACTTCATTAATGTCACGTAGCATGTAGAATAGATTGTTAGGGAGGCACCATTTATTTTTATTGAATTATTTTTCTCGGAACATAAATTAATGATTTTTTTCTATATGTTTAGAGGCGTATGTCTTTTTTATGGGCGCAGGGGCACAAGCGTGTGATATTGGGTTCGATCCCCACTCGAAAATAAAATATATATTTAATATTTTCATTCACTCTAATGTCGAGGCGAAGCTATAAGAAACATGCAATGCCTCTAGAATGATTATTTAATTATTAATTATATATTCCGGAAAGTGGGCAACGGAGAGTTTTAACACCTAGTCTAAGCTCTCTCTGCCTACCCTGCTACATGCGGGATACAGCGTGAAGCTGAAAAAAAAATGTTAATCAAATATTGACTATCAACAGAATTGACATTCGCTTTACAGTGTGATTAGACGCGTCATGTTATGCACTCAATTAATCAGTCACGAAGCAATCCGCCATAAATACCCTCAAGATGTTCAATTTGCTATAATTAATTTAATGTCATAAGTCAATAGTTATTTTTGTACTTTGTATGTGAAGCATAATATTTAAAAAAAATAGCTTTTTTAATATTATTTGCTTACTATATTTTCACATATCTTCTAAAGTTTCTAAATTGCATCGGCGAAAATTTACAATTAATTTCATACGTACATTAATTAATGATATTAACAAATATTAATGATTAATTTCCACGAATTAATCATTTATACACAGCCGATTATACTACCGTGTAGCCGTAGCAGTTATTATCATAATTATAATTATTATCAATAAAATATTTTATAAACATGTAACAAAGAGTTTCGTCGAATGCCACGGTAATTAAATTCTATTATAACCAAAATTAAATGAGAAGCATCCGGATATAGCTTTCGATATATTAAAAACATTGCAACTCATTACAATATAAAATATTTAATATGTAAATATATATTCAACGATATAATAAAATAAAAATGTTGCCACTTTTTACATAAGGAAAATAGTTGGAGTTTTTGTAGAGGTAAAACACTAACTTATTAATATTAACGATTTCATGAATGAATGAAGTTACAAATTATTATTATTATAATATTATAATTTCCAAGGGTTATCCTGTTTTAGTTGGTTGGCACAGTTTCCGAACGTATCTTGTGGTTTTCGATATAATTATTTACCGATAAACTTACATACTGAGTAATAGGTTTTTCTTGGTTTCAAAATGAATAAACATACGTAATATGTATCTGAATTTATTATTGAATTTTTTAAGCCAAAATGGAGTAAGACATTTCAAGGCTATTTTAATCTAATTGACTTTAAGTCTACATAAATATGTATAGTGAAATCTAGTATTTGAGAAGTACATTTTATTTTAATTATTTGGTTCTACATCAATATGTGTATTCATAATTTGTTTGTCGTAAACTGTTTGTCGTAAACTGATTGTCTTATTAATCTGTAATTACAATTATAAATATATTTTTTTAGTGTCGCTGTATTTATCACACAGCAAAGCTGCGCTTAGATACTACGTTCCTCATTTTCGCCGAATTCTAGAGACATTGCGTGTTTAGTGGAGAATTCAACGCCACGTTTTGACTAGATACCAGAACAAAGAAAATGGAAATATTAAATTTCATTTACTCTAGTGAGAATCGAACCCACAACCTTTCTCCACGACTGACCCCCAAACACTACAAGAAAACAAAATTAACACCAAAAAAATAGCACACCTCTAGTATACACTACAAACATATAACAATAAAACAGACGATGTAGTCATCAGTAAAGCAATTTCTAAACAAATTACCGTTCAAATGAAAAACAATGGGAATTATCGGAAACGTACATACTCGTAAGTAGTTATTGTTGAAACCACACTGGCCAGAATTGTACCAATATTACGGTCAATTAATTAGCGCATCGGCTGACGCGAGGTAGTAGGTAGTAGGTAGTAGGTAGTACGTAGTAGGTATTAGGTAGTAGGTACTTATCTAATTAATGTCCCAGAACAGAGCCAACAATACTGCTGTTATTATAATACCGCTGACTGCCGCTGATTGAGTTACCGACAACCTAATCTAATGAACGTTTGTGTAAGGTTGCTCTTGGAATATCGCTTTGTGTCATTCGAAACGGCTGCGTTTCACGATACAGTGTCGTAGTTCAGTTCCACGTGTTGGATTTTGATGCGGTTTTAGTTTTGTTAATGTTAATGCTGTATTCATTAAAGAAGGTCGAGGGAACATAGAGTTAAGACACTCCGTTCCTCATTATACGCCGAATTTTGAGCGTAGAAATGAAAAGTTATTATTTTACTCGAGTCGGGATCGAAACCACAACCAGTTGCGTTTAAAGTCACCACTGCGCCACGACTGGCCCTAATTTTTTAATTATTATTCCTTTTATTTGTAAAGAAATATTTATTTATTAAATAAATAAAAACGCTAGACATCAGGAATGTAATCATATTCGCCGACAGAAAACATCGAACGACAATGACAGCAATAGTACAGCACGTCATAACTCACCTTCGACCTACGAAATTCAAGGGGAGTGCGGGGGAGCAATTTAGCAGCAATTTTAATAATAAGACCCTGGTATTTCTATTATAGAGGAGGAGATGCCGGGAGGCGATCAGGTGGGAACGAGGGGCTTAATAACCCCCGATTAGCCTATTGGATTCGCTATGAATGTTTGCTATTTTTTCTATATTGCTCTACGCACGTTTAAATGAAGCGGAAATTAAAAATAGTTTGTTTGTTCTATGCAGACTTCTATTTCCATTATTAAATCGACGGCGTAATATGTGTGTGGACTGCATCGAATAAACTTGGCAGACATGTTAATGAAATTATGCGGTTTCGGTATCTATGCATGACATTTAATATGAGATTGGTGTTGAAATTACTATTCACTATATATATTATATGTAAAATAAATAAGAAGTAATTGAATTAAAATCAAAAATTAAATTAGCTTTACGCTGTATCCCGCACAGAGCAGGGTAGGCAGAGGGAATCTAGAGTTAAGACACTCCGTTCCCCACTTTCTGCCGCCGTTATAAGAACTAATTAGTTTATTTATATGTATAGTGTATAGGTATCGTAACTAAATACAATATGATTTTGCTGAGTTGGTTAATTTAGTAATACGAGTTCGCTGATTCCATATTAGCTCATATTGCAACCTGCATTGTTTTTATATTTATGTCCACGTACTTACTTTTGATGCATAACATCACTTTGAAAAAGAATTACTAAAATAGTTAGTCATAAGAATTTTTAATTAAAAGTGTTAAAGCGTAATGTGCAGTGTGTTCCCTATACACGTATGGGTGGGGTGATTTTTAATTATTAAAATTTCTACGCCAACGGCGGCAGCCAATATTACTTTGACGCCAGTCCCGTCAGATATCATTGTCTATTAGGATTAAAAAATTAAGTCAAAACTTAATATTAAATCAGCTTCACGCTTTATCCCGCACACAGTATGGCAGGCAGAGGGAACCTAATGTTAAGATACTCTGTTCCTTATCTTCTGAATCCCCGCGCAACGACTGACCGACCGACTGGCGTTTTAAAACTGAATATATCGAATAAAATTTAATGTGACGTAAAGAATTTTGGGTCAAATCGTCTTAATGAATATCGACAATTGGAAATTCTATAATGATTAATTTAACCCTATCGTATAAATAGTGTAGACATTAACAAACAGTACATCAATTGTATGTTAATATTTTATTCAACCCAAAAAAAACGAAACATTACAAACTAATATAATTAATAAATAATCAAATATATAAAAAATCCAGAATAGGTCGTCGCAGTTAAACGCGGGTAGCGAATTGAAAATAATAACGGAATGTTTTAATTTCCCTGCGAGTGACGGGTCACGTGCCCTGCCCTCCCCCTGGGCTCCCCCTGGGTCCCTGTCATCATCACTGCCGCGGACAATTAGCCTGCTCATGAGATTAAATGAGTACAGCGAATGTTGTCCCGATTTTTTATTGTTGAATGCAGCAAGTAGCTACAATCGTGAGACGTAGTATCTCATGGGATATATTGTTGCTTTTGATTTTGACAGGCTTTAGGAATATAGTGGAAGTTATTACGTCCGCCATATTTTCTTAACGTAATTGGGAACAGTCTGACTATTCATGATGGTAGTGGGTTGAATCTTAACTCGGAGAAATTTATGTTCTTAAACTATTTAGATTTTATATAGTCTGTTGATCTGGATATTGGTTTCGCCTCCCACCATGCAGTTTATCTATAATTGAAAGCGAATTAATAGACATTATTATCTGTCTGTCAACGAGAAATCTTAGAGATTCGTAAAAATAAAAATAAAACATAATTTTATATAAATAAATCCCGATTATCAAGTGCAATCATAATCAGTCTAATTATATTTAAATTATACTTTAAACATGAAATAGATTTAAAAAATATACGAATGCAATCTTTCTAAATCATATTAATCCGACAGCTGAGATTTCTTAACGTTATAATTTGATAGAGTCGTTTTTAGATGAGGTACACGAGCGGAAAATTAATAGCATTTGTTGCGAGTGTGAATACATTGCGAGTGGCAGCCCTGGCTGTGGCATAATGCATGGATTAGGAGCAAGCACATTCAAAGTCCCATATAACTGATACCATCTTACGATATAATAGTCACTAGCTGGCGACACGGACGCGTAAAATATACAGTTATGAATTTAAATTTAAGAGTATATACGTATATTTGAAAGTAATTAATGTAAGAACATGCCAGCAGCGAGCGTGAAACAGACGTGGAACACCTGTTCAATAAACAGGGATTTCTCCGTATTTATTATGAGCTTATTTCTAGGAATACTAATTTGAAATACGAGCAGCACAACGAGTCGGCATTACGCCGGTTCTGCGTCCAGAGCTCGGGGGTCAAAAGTCGGGCGTACAATAGATGCATTGCAATCCAATTA
Source organism: Heliconius cydno galanthus (assembly GCA_036379175.1). NCBI lineage: Eukaryota > Metazoa > Arthropoda > Insecta > Lepidoptera > Nymphalidae > Heliconius > Heliconius cydno. The sequence continues at coordinate 1,414,296 of JAKRZM010001275.1, forward strand.
AAATTAATTAGCTTCAGAACACACTGTACAGGCAAGGCAACAAATCAACGAAAGATACAACATCGGATAGCGGTGTCCGTGGATAAGGACAAGCTGTGACTCCTGCGTGGCTACTGAGAAATAAATTCTAAATATTCCTTAATAGTGTCGCGATTTCCGTGGTCTGCCACTCATTTATTTTGGTCTGTTTGCTCGTGGTTTATTGTATGGATCAGATGTGTGCTTCGTTTTTCATGTTCTTCGTAACTTAGTTGGGTTATACTTATAATGTTTTTTTCATAATGTAATATGTTTATTTATATATAATTTTAAATATCTTTTCGATGGTAGCGATCACGACTTGTTTAATATCAAGTAATTTTGTTATTTTCTTTTTTATTAAGTTAGTGCTCTACATGTGCTTTTAATTTGTATTGCACTAAGTGAATTGTCGCCGTCGTGGCGCAGTTGGTATATATAATATCATTATATGATATCATTATGGATTTAAATTACAAATCGATAAATGTTTTTAGAACTGTTGTAATATAGAACTACTGTTTCTCTGCCTGGTTAACTATTTTTTATTTAACCACTTGTTATGAAAATTGTTTAGAATGAGTGAGGTGACCCGTGACGTATCACTTATCTATTTTACCTAATTTTAATTTAACCTAACCTAATGCTAACTGAAATATTAAAAGTAAAAAAAAATACACGAGGTCGTAGTGAAGCAGGGGCACAAAGGTGTGATATTAACGCGACGTTTATGAGTTCGATTTCCACTCGAAGGATGGATTTTTATTTATTAATATTTTTGTTTTTTTGCTCTGGTACCAAGGGAAAAACGCAATGATGAATTTGCAATGCCTCGAAAATTCAGCGGAAAGTGGAGACCGGAGGGTCTTAACACTATGTTTCTTTTGCCTACCTTGCTATATGCGGGATACATCTTGAATCTAAAAAAAAAATACAAATGGAAATAAGAATTTATATGTTCTAGTTTTAATTTTGTATTAAACATTATTAGAAAATAAAGCCTAGTATAATGCTCCCATATCAAATTGTATGTGTTATAAAATTACAAAACAGGCTATTTCGGATGTCAATTTATCATTGCGGCGTTCGGGAGGAGACGTTGTTTATCAAAGACGTAACGATTGCCAAAATAACTAGTGTTTCTAGCCAATGATTAATGAGACGCTATGTAATTATAATGTACATGTGTCGGTCGGCTCTCGTAATTGACTTCTTTATAATGAAGCCAGCTTATTAAAATTGAAACAGACGACTTCAAAATAAGAAAACCCAATATAGAATACAATTACTACTTAGTTCTATGTATTTGTTTTATTTA